>CM051020.1:547159-554659 GCA_027704905.1 Muraenolepis orangiensis
GTGTGTGTGTGTGTGTGTGTGTGTGTGTGTGTGTGTGTGTGTGTGTGTGTGTGTGTGTGTGTGTGTGTGCACAATTGTTCACGTGCTCTACGTGTTTTAATTAAATTAAATTGAATGTCATTTAATTTACAATTGAGTTAATTGGCGATGCTGAAGTAAACAGTAAAAACTGATGGATTAGAATACGTTTCATGTGTAATGAATGTTCAAGTCAGTAGCCCACTGGTAGAGAGTCAGTAGCCCACTGGTAGAGAGTCAGTAGCCCACTGATAGAGAGTCAGTAGCCTACTGATAGAGAGTCAGTAGCCCACTGGTAGAGAGTCAGTAGCCTACTGATAGAGAGTCAGTAGCCCACTGGTAGAGAGTCAGTAGCCCACTGGTAGAGAGTCAGTAGCCCACTGGTAGAGAGTCAGTAGCCCACTGATAGAGAGTCAGTAGCCTACTGATAGAGAGTCAGTAGCCTACTGATAGAGAGTCAGTAGCCCACTGGTAGAGAGTCAGTAGCCTACTGATAGAGAGTCAGTAGCCCACTGGTAGAGAGTCAGTAGCCTACTGATAGAGAGTCAGTAGCCTAATGGTAGAGAGTCAGTAGCCCACTGATAGAGAGTCAGTAGCCTACTGGTAGAGAGTCAGTAGCCCACTGGTAGAGAGTCAGTAGCCTACTGATAGAGAGTCAGTAGCCTAATGGTAGAGAGTCAGTAGCCCACTGATAGAGAGTCAGTAGCCCACTGGTAGAGAGTCAGTAGCCTACTGATAGAGAGTCAGTAGCCTAATGGTAGAGAGTCAGTAGCCCACTGATAGAGAGTCAGTAGCCTACTGGTAGAGAGTCAGTAGCCTACTGGTAGAGAGTCAGTAGCCTACCGGTAGAGAGTCAGTAGCCCACTGGTAGAGAGTCAGTAGCCTACTGATAGAGAGTCAGTAGCCTACTGATAGAGAGTCAGTAGCCCACTGATAGAGAGTCAGTAGCCTACTGGTAGAGAGTCAGTAGCCTACTGATAGAGAGTCAGTAGCCTACTGGTAGAGAGTCAGTAGCCTACTGATAGAGTCAGTAGCCTACCGATAGAGAGTCAGTAGCCTACCGGTAGAGAGTCAGTAGCCTACCGATAGAGAGTCAGTAGCCCACTGATAGAGAGTCAGTAGCCTACTGGTAGAGAGTCAGTAGCCTACTGATAGAGTCAGTAGCCTACCGATAGAGAGTCAGTAGCCTACCGGTAGAGAGTCAGTAGCCTACCGATAGAGAGTCAGTAGCCCACTGATAGAGAGTCAGTAGCCCACTGATAGAGAGTCAGTATTCTACTGATAGAGAGTCAGTAGCCTACTGATAGAGAGTCAGTAGCACACTGATAGAGAGTCAGTAGCCTACTGGTAGAGAGTCAGTAGCCTACCGGTAGAGAGTCAGTAGCCTACCGCTAGAGAGTCAGTAGCCTACCGGTAGAGAGTCAGTAGGCTACCGATAGAGAGTCAGTAGCCTACCGGTAGAGAGTCAGTAGCCTACTGGTAGAGTCAGTAGCCTACTGATAGAGAGTCAGTAGCCTACTGATAGAGAGTCAGTAGCCTACTGATAGAGTCAGTAGCCTACTGGTAGAGAGTCAGTAGCCTACTGATAGAGTCAGTAGCCTACCAATAGAGTCAGTAGCCTACCGATAGAGAGTCAGTAGCCCACTGATAGAGAATCAGTAGCCCACTGATAGACAGTCAGTATTCTACTGATAGAGAGTCAGTAGCCTACTGATAGAGAGTCAGTAGCACACTGATAGAGAGTCAGTAGCCTACTGATAGAGAGTCAGTATTCTACTGATAGAGAGTCAGTAGCCTACCGATAGAGAGTCAGTAGCCCACTGATAGAGAGTCAGTAGCCCACTGATAGAGAGTCAGTATTCTACTGATAGAGAGTCAGTAGCCCACTGATAGAGAGTCAGTATTCTACTGATAGAGAGTCAGTAGCCTACTGATAGAGAGTCAGTAGCACACTGATAGAGAGTCAGTAGCACACTGATAGAGAGTCAGTAGCCTACTGGTAGAGAGTCAGTAGCCTACCGCTAGAGAGTCAGTAGCCTACCGGTAGAGAGTCAGTAGGCTACCGATAAAGAGTCAGTAGCCTACCGGTAGAGAGTCAGTAGCCTACCGATAGAGAGTCAGTAGCCTACCGGTAGAGAGTCAGTAGCCCACTGGTAGAGAGTCAGTAGCCCACTGATAGAGAGTCAGTAGCCTACTGGTAGAGAGTCAGTAGCCCACTGGTAGAGAGTCAGTAGCCTACCGATAGAGAGTCAGTAGCCTACCGGTAGAGAGTCAGTAGCCTACTGGTAGAGAGTCAGTAGCCTACCGCTAGAGAGTCAGTAGCCTATTGGTAGAGAGTCTGTAGCCTACTGCTCACCGCAGGGCTCTCCCCTCCCCGTGTCGGCGGGGAGGAGGCAGGGTTAGGACGAGGGGGGTTTGGGAGTCATGATGAGGACCCACAGCTCTGACTGCCGTCCAGAGAGCCGTCGTTCCACAGGACTCTCGGTCGTGTGAAGTTGGCTCCCAGTTTGAACCATGCCGCTGGAACTTTCTACGCGTGTCATTTAAATCACTTTTGTTCGTGGCCTTAGAGACACTTGCAGGAAACCGTCCAACTTGTGCGTTCATCCACTGCCCTTAAGATGACCGAAGAAAGCAAAAGTGAACACCGAGCTGAGAGCGGGAAGGACCTGGAGAAACAGCTGCGACTGCGAGTTTGTGTTTTGAATGAACTTCTGCAGACCGAGCGGGACTATGTCGGGACACTGGACTTCTTATCGGTGAGTTTATGCGACATTATGCTGTTTAATAATACAATAGCCCCCCCATGCAACACGTCTCTTTGCTTATGGAATGGAAGAGACACCACAAAAAAACAACAAGTGGCCTACTTAGTATGCAGAGAGCATAGCGGGTCTGCTGCACGGTGCGCTGCAGAGGGACTCGAACCAGGAGTTAAAGCCTTTACATAAGACTACTAAACACACACAATACTCAACAACTACTGTTGTTATCGCAAAGTGAAATTTACATTTCAAATGAAAAGTGTGAAATTGAAACGACTATAGATAGAAAGCTGGCTAGATTATAGATTATATATTCTTGATGAATGCATCTCACTCCCTTTCTATTCATCCCGGGTCGGGCATCAGCCTTGTGTCTTTAGTGAACGTTACACACACGACAGACACACAGACAGACAGACAGGTCAGTGTGCTCGGGCTTCCTGTGCGTAACAGTGGAACAGAACCGTGCAGCTTGTAGGAAGCTCTGTCTTTGCAGCCCCCCCCCCCCCCCCTCCTAACTCATATGAAGTACACCGGGAGCCCCAGTTGGCCCCCAGTCCGCCAGCTGGGAGCCGAGGCTCCAGAGACCACAGGTGGACCTCAGATGAGGAGGAGAACCATTGGAGAGAGGGCTCCCCCGGGAGGAGAGGGCTCCCCCGGGGAGGGCTCCCTCCGGAGAGAGGGCTCCCCGGGGAGAGGGCTCCCCGGAGAGAGGGCTCCCCCGGGAGAGGGCTCCCCGCGGAGAGGGCTCCCCCCGGGGGAGAGGGCTCCCCCGGAGAGAGGGCTCCCCCAGGAGAGGGCTCCCCCACGGAGAGGGCTCCCCCGGGGGGAGAGGCGGATGGGGAGGAGGGTGAGGAGGGGGTGGAGGGGGAGGAGGAGGAGGAGGGGGTGGAGGGGGAGGGGGAGGAGGGGGTGGAGGGTGAGGAGGGGGGACTGGCTGTGTTTTGTGTCATTTAGAGAGCTATTTCCTGGACCACATGTCTGTATGTAGACCACATTCCTCTCCCCTTGTACCCCCTTATCCACACACACACACATGCACACGCGCACACACACACACACACACACACACACACACACACACACACACACACACACACACACACACACACACACACACACACACACACACACACACACACACACACACACACACACACACACACACACACACACACACACACACACACACACACACACACACACACACACCACCACCACCATGGCTTCCCAGATGGTTCCAATGGAATGGAAGCACGGCAGGTCCAACACAAGGGGGGGGGTCTGATCTTCTTCTACTTCTCCTCCTCCTCTTCCTCCTCTTCCTCCACCCCCCCAGCAGGACCCTAGTAGTGCAGAGTAGAGTAGAGGGGGTTCAAGTCAAGTCAAGTTTATTGTCACATCAAAGTTATACAAGTATAAGCAATGGGTGAACATCTTATGTGCAAAACCTGATGACAGACAGCAGTTATACAAATAAAAATAATAAAATAAAAAAATAAGTAAAAGGTACAAACTGTATAAAGTTAAATATATAAAAATATAAAAGTGCATTTATGAAATGCAATATATTGGCACAGAAAAAGAGCAATATATATATATAAATCAATGTAATAAAATATACATTGTTATATGCTATACGCCCTTGTTCAGCAGCCTGATGGCCTGACTGTGGAAGCTGTCTCTATTTGTACGGCACTTGATACTGAAGTATCGCCTGACTGATGGAGAGAGAGAGAGAGAGAGAGAGAGAGAGAGAGAGAGAGAGAGAGAGAGAGAGAGGAGAGAGAGAGAGAGAGAGAGAGAGAGAGAGAGAGAGAGAGAGAGAGAGAGAGAGAGAGAGAGAGAGAGAGAGAGAGAGAGAGTCATAGACAGACCAAACGGAGACAGACAGATGTCAGCTGGACCTGATCTGAGACGTCCTGTCCAGCTGGTAGTGAAGGACACTGGGAGATCAAAGGCCCCATAAAAAGTCCCACTCGGGGTGAAAAGTCACAGCGATCACTTTCAACTCATCCAGAGATCCACACACACACACACACACACAACACACCACACACACACCACACAACCACACACACACCCACACACAAACACCCACACACCATTCATAGTCTCATCTCTCTCTCTCTGTCTCTCTGTCTCTCTCTCTCTCTCTCTCTCTCTCTCTCTCTCTCTCTCTCTCTCTCTCCTCTCTCTCTCTCTCTCTCTCTCTCTCTCTCTCTCTCTCTCTCTCTCTCTCTCCAGCAGAGAGGTCATCCTTCAAAGCCTGCAGGTCTTCTGGGTTCCAGGCCCCAACTCAAAGAGCTTCTTGTCTTGGTAGTGTGTGTGTGTGTGTGTGTGTGTGTGTGTGTGTGTGTGTGTGTGTGTGTGTGTGTGTGTGTGTGTGTGTGTGTGTGTGTGACTGTGTGTGTGTGTGTGTGTGTGTGTGTGTGTGACTCTGTGTGTGTGACTGTGTGTGTGTGTGTGTGACTGTGTGTGTGTGTGACTGTGTATGTGTGTGTGTGTGAGTGTGTGTGTGTGTGTGTGTGTGAGTGTGTGTGTGTGTGTGTGTGACTGTGTGTGTGTGTGACTGTGTGTGTGTGTGTGACTGTGTATGTGTGTGTGTGTGTGAGTGTGTGTGTGTGTGTGTGTGTGTGTGTGACTGTGTGTGTGTCTATATGTGCCTGGAGCATGGCTCCCTGCTGTGGGAGGAGGAGGGGGGTGTGAGGGTGGAGGGGGTGAGGGTGAGGCGGGGGGGGTGGGGGGGGGTAGCGTCCGGGAGGGAAGGAGGTGGTGCATGGTGGGGGCGCACCAGACCGCAGGAGGTGGAGACGAGATAGAGCCGGAAGGGTGGTGGTGGTGGTGGTGATGGGGGAGGGGGGGTGGAGATAGACGTAGTTATCACCAGGGGAGGCAGGTTGGGTGTGGTGGTGAGGGGGGTTGGAGATAAGGAGGTGGGGTGGTGGTGGTGGTGGTGGTGGAGGTGGTGGAGGTGAGACTCTGGGACTAGGCCCTGTGCCTCCAAGGGAACACAACACAACAATACACTACACAACACTACACAACACTACACAACACTACACGACACGACACGACACGACACGACACGACACGACACGACACGACACTACACAAGAGAGAGAGAGAGAGAGAGAGAGCGAGCGAGAGAGAGAGCGAGCGAGAGAGAGAGAGAGAGAGAGAGAGAGAGAGAGAGGAGAGAGAGAGAGAGAGAGAGAGAGAGAGAGAGAGAGAGAGAGAGAGAGAGAGCGAGAGAGAGAGAGAGTTGTCATAGACAACACAACACAGAATAGTTGGACTCTCTACTTCCAAGCCCATTCTTTGGGTTTCTCCTCTAAGAGGATTGGAGGGAAATCCTTTTTCTGATGATACAATATCTCTCAGATCTTTCTCAAAGGCGTAAAGAGGTTAGTGGCGGGTTCCACTGAAGTGTCGAGAGTCCGTTCCTCTCTTCAGGGGTTTGTCAGTCAGTCAGAGGGAATGTCTCTCAGGGGGTTGGGTTGATGTGTCAGAGACTTATATAATGGTCCTCTAACAGCCAGAGATGGAGTCTGATGGAGGACCTGGTGTTTCTCTTGGGACCGCCACCCGCCAACTCAATGACATTAGCTCTTAGAAATGTCTCTCGGAGAGGAACGAATCTCCAGATACTATAAACACTTTTCACAAGGAGGAGGTTTTTGTTTTCCTTCTCCTCAGTCCCTGCTGTTATTCCTCCTCTGTCCACCTGGGGTCCGTGGACTGGTCCATTGTTATCCTCCTGGGGTCCATGGACTGGTCCATTGTTATCCTCCTGGGGTCCGTGGACTGGTCCATTGTTATCCACCTGGGGTCCATGGACTGGTCCATTGTTGTCCACCTGGGGTCCATGGACTGGTCCATTGTTATCCACCTGGGGTCCATGGACTGGTCCATTGTTATCCACCTGGGGTCCATGGACTGGTCCATTGTTATCCACCTGGGGTCCGTGGACTGGTCCATTCTTATCCTCCTGGGGTCCATGGATTGGTCCATTGTTATCCACCTGGGGTCCGTGGACTGGTCCATTGTTATCCACCTGGGGTCCGTGGACTGGTCCATTGTTATCCTCCTCACTGCCGCTATCACCCAAAGGGGTGGCCATCACTCAAAGGGCCGGGATTTAGCCACCAGATAAGCGCCCAGCGGTGTAATCCTAGAAGCCTTTCATGGCCTGACTTCAGGTGGGCAGAAATGGCTTTGTCTAATTTGTTCTCCAGGGTTTAGTCAGAGCCTTGAGTGTTCCCTCCTCCCCTCCTCCACCTCCTCCTCCCCTCCTCCACCCCCTCCTCCTCACCTTCTCCCCCCCCCTCCTCCACCCCTCCCCTCCTCCACCCCCTCCTCCTCCACCGCCTCCTCCTCTCCTCCTCCACCTCCTCCTCCACCCCCTCCTCCTCTCCTCCTCCACCCTCTCCTCTACCCCCTCCTCCCCTCCTCCCCCTCCCCTCCTCCCCCTCCACCTCCTCCCCTCCTCCCCCTCCCCTCCCCCTCCTCTCCTCCTCCTCTCCTCCTCCTCCTCCCCCTCCTCTCCTCCTCCTCCCCTCCTCCTCCCTCCCCTCCCCCCTCCTCCTCCCCTCCCCCCTCCCCCCCTCCCCCCCCCTCCCTCCTCCCCCTCCCCCTCCTCTCCTCTACCACCCAATCTCACCTCTCAACAGAGATTCCCTCGCACAGAAAACCAGATTAAACAGCAGATCAATTT
>CM051020.1:559659-564659 GCA_027704905.1 Muraenolepis orangiensis
GGACCCCAGGCCTTCTCCCCAGAGTCCTCATCAGGTCCTTGGAGCTTAACTTCCTCTCATCAGCCCTCTGAGAACCCTCAGGGGTCTGCAGGGGACCTTCAAAAGAACTGAAGAAACATCGCAATTGGTGGAGACCGAGAAAGATCTCAGTCCGCTAAACAATTAGAACCGAGATCTTGTTGTCAGTCCTTCTCAATCCAATTCACACCCTCAGAAATCGAATAAAATAGAAAGACTCTGTCTGTCTGTCTGTCTGTCTGTGTGTCTCTCTCTCTCTCTCTCTCTCTCTCTCTCTCGCTTTCTCTCGCTCTCTCGCTCTCTCTCTCTCTCTCTCCTCTCTCTCTCTCTCTCTCTCTCTCTCTCTCTCTCTCTCTCTCTCTCTCTCTCTCTCTCTCTCTCTCTCTCTCTCTCTGTTGGTCTATTTCCTCCAGGTCGGTCACACTGTTTAAAACCCAATTTCACAGCCCCAGAGCTGAGCTGAAAAGTTAGCGACGTCTGCTGCTTATGGCGCCATGATGCGCCGATGATTAGGATTAGATTAGATTACCGTGAGACAATTACTTTTAGATTTTTGGTACTTTGGGCATTAAATTAAAATGCTGTACACATATCAATAGTTATTTAGGATTGTTTTAAGGAAAATCTCAACGTTTTTGGACACGCTAGGTTTTCGTGACTGTGGCGACAGTTTGTGCTCAGTCTGTTGGGACTTGGGAAAACCGGAGGGTTGCCGGTTCAAATACCAGAAACATCTGGTCACTGCCTCAGTGCCCTTGAGCAAGGCACCAGCCCCTCCCCTGCTCCCTGTATATCCAACAGCTGATACCCACTGCTCCTCACACTAGGATGGGTTCACTGAGAGGAACTCATCTCACTGAGACCAATAAAGAGGATTCCACAGTTATAACAGGAGGACTTTAACAGTAATAATAACAGTTCTGCGCACACAGAGAAAGATATTGTATTTAGCACATGGGTTCAACACGCTGTGTGTGATGGAATCCACAAAGTAGCAGGATGACCCTCAGAGCCCCGCCCCCATGAGTCCTGGCCACGCCCCCTTGTATTTATAGCCTCTGTTCCCCCCCTCCCCCGTTGGGAGGCCCATGGCCCGGCCAGCTGTGTGCAGCAGCTCTGGGATGGCTCCGAGGTCCAGAGGTCCGGAGGCTAGGAGGTCCGGAGGTTGGGAGGTGTCATCGGGGGCTGGTTGTGGAGGCGGCTACAAAGAAGGCCTTTTCTTTCCTAGTGTCTTTCCGGAGGCTGTGCCTCCCACCTCCGCCTCAGAGGCTTGGCGCTGGCCTCTCCCTCTGAGCAGCAAACGTTCCGGAACGGACACTGCTGTTCGCTAGGATTGTGTGTGTGTGTGTGTGTGTGTGTGTGTGTGTGTGTGTGTGTGTCTCTCAGGGTCGACGTGCAGATGTGTAGGCGTGTCCTTCATGCGTCCGTCTGTAATTGCAGCCTCTTTACAATTAAGTCTGTAAGTTCAACTTCCTGTAGTTTCTCCCGGCAGGAAGTACAGTTACATAAGGCCTGTAATGCTATGCTCCCTATAAGGCTGTGCTCCCTATGAGGCTGTGCTTCCTATAAGGCTGTGCTCCCTATAAGGCTGTGCTCCCTATGAGGCTGTGCTCCCTATAAGGCTGTGCTCCCTATAATGCTGTGCAAAAACCCCTGTAAGACCTGACTTAAACACAGACTAAACCCCCTCCCTAATCATTTGTGTTTATTATAATTCTAATTATTAGATTCTTTGGACATTTAAAAGCCGCCCGTGGTGGGGACATCCAAGCGGCTCCGTCCCACAGAGAGGATCAACCTTCCCCCCCCCCCCCCCCCCCCCCCCGCTCTGAGCGCTCCTCTCGACGCTCCAGACTTGAGCGCATAAACAGATGTTTGGTTCTAACAAGAACTCTTAGAACTCTGCTCAGCGCTTCGTCTTCTCGCCCTTTTTTTGGGGTGTGGGGTTTCTGTTAATTGAAGCAATTAGCAGCGTGGGTTTTTCTTTTATTGGGTGCGTTTGGTTGTGAGTTCCCCCTCTCCGAGCGGGGCGGGGTTCCCTTTACTGACCGTGCATGAGGCTGCGGTGCCTTGATGAAAAACATGCTTTAATAGCGTACTGCATCATGTGTGTGTGTTACACACGATTACACCACACACACACACACACACACACACACCACACACACACACACACACACACACACACACACACACACACCACACACACACCACACACACACACACACACACACACACACACACACACACACAGAAAACATGCACAGTTCAATAATAATAATAAGTCTCCTTGTGGCTGTCTCCTTGTTGCTGTCTCCTCCTGCTGTCTCCTTGTGGCTGTCTCCTTGTTGCTGTCTCCTTGTTGCTGTCTCCTTGTTGCTGTCTCCTTGTGGCTGTCTCCTTGTGGCTGTCTCCTCCTGCTGTCTCCTCGTTGCTGTCTCCTCCTGCTGTCTCCTTGTTGCTGTCTCCTGTTGCTGTCTCCTTGTTGCTGTCTCCTTGTTGCTGTCTCCTTGTGGCTGTCTCCTTGTTGCTGTCTCCTTGTTGCTGTCTCCTCCTGCTGTCTCCTCCTGCTGTCTCCTTGTTGCTGTCTCCTTGTTGCTGTCTCCTCCTGTGCCTTGCTGTCTCCTTGTGGCTGTCTCCTCCTGCTGTCTCCTCGTTGCTGTCTCCTCTGCTGTCTCCTTGTTGCTGTCTCCTTGTTGCTGTCTCCTTGTTGCTGTCTCCTTGTTGCTGTCTCCTTGTGGCTGTCTCCTTGTTGCTGTCTCCTCGTTGCTGTCTCCTCCTGCTGTCTCCTTGTTGCTGTCTCCTTGTTGCTGTCTCCTCCTGCTGTCTCCTTGTTGCTGTCTCCTTGTTGCTGTCTCCTCCTGCTGTCTCCTTGTTGCTGTCTCCTTGTTGCTGTCTCCTTGTTGCTGTCTCCTTGTTGCTGTCTCCTCCTGCTGTCTCCTTGTTGCTGTCTCCTCGTTGCTGTCTCCTCCTGCTGTCTCCTTGTGGCTGTCTCCTTGTTGCTGTCTCCTAGTTGCTGTCTCCTCATTGCTGTCTCCTTGTTGCTGTCTCCTCATGCTGTCTCCTTGTGGCTGTCTCCTTGTTGCTGTCTCCTCCTGCTGTCTCCTCGTTGCTGTCTCCTCGTTGCTGTCTCCTTGTGGCTGTCTCCTTGTGGCTGTCTCCTTGTGGCTGTCTCCTCGTTGTCCTCCTGGTCCATCACTGCTCCATTGGTCTCTTTGGCCCCCCTGTGTTTGTGGCCCCCCTGTGTTTGTGGCCAGGAGTTCTGGTGTTCCTCCAATGGCCCTCAGTTACAGACCAGGATGCTGTAGGGGGGGGGGGGGGGGGGGGGGGGGTTACACAATGTCCATTCACACTGTCACGCTGTCCTCTAACCCGGCCTCTCAGGAACTAGACTTGGCCCGGCCGGTCGGCCCCTACTGTAGAGGGTTCAGTCGCCATGGAAACGGCAGCTCTCTGGAGCCTGGATTTTCCTGACTTCTCTGTCTCTCCGAGCCAAAACGGTTCCTCGAAAACAAACCAGGACACAGAGTTCACTCTCACCTGGAGCCACGGATTCACCGCATTGTCCCTGAGTTAGACAGTCTCTGCTCTCCTCTCGGGGCACTGGATCCACAGTGAACCCGGACATGGACTGTAGACCTTCCTGTGTAACAAAGTAGTGCTAGCAAAAAAGAGTGAATGTCTCAGGTCTCAGGTCTCTGGTCTCTGGTCTCTGGTCTCAGGTCTAGGTATCAGGTCTCTGGTCTCAGGTCTCTGGTCTCTGGTCTCTGGTCTCGGGTCTAGGTCTCAGGTCTCAGGTCTCTGGTATCTGGTCTCATGTCTAGATCTCTGGTCCCAGGTCTCTGGTCCCAGGTCTCAGGTCTCAGGTCTCAGGTCTCAGGTCTCAGGTCTTACGTCTCAGCAGTGGGTTCTCTCTGGGGGATTCTTCGCTAACCTCTGTGGCGCTGGCCCACTGAGCCACAAAGACCAACACCCAACCTTAGAACATCCTCCCAAACCACCAGCACCCAGTACGCCTCACTGACCCCATGGTGTGTGGTGGTGGTGCAGTGTGCAGACATCTTTATAATTCACACATTAGCAATACTTTTGAGTGAGCTAAATCAAAAGTTAGCGTTAGCAGCGGGGTAGTCTGGATGCGTTCCACTAACCTCAGTGCTAATGGAGCCAGCAGCGTGTGAGGCGTGTGTTAGCTGATGGATGACAGGTAAGCGCCACACGCCCAGGCTGGACAGGGTCGTTCCTCACCACCGTCTGCTACAATGTGGACTTCAATGTGGGCTTCAATGTGGACTTTAATGTGGTTTTAATGTGGTTTTAATGTGTGTTTTAATGTGTGTTTTAATGTGTGTTTCTCCTGCCCACTGCAAGCCAGTGGTGCTCCCATGATAGAACCTGGGCCTACAAAGACTTAACTGATTTACCTCCACAAACTCTTTACTCTTGGCGCTAATCAACTAAATTGTCTTCTCGAGAATAGTGTTAGAGGTGTGTGTGTGTGTGTGTTTGTTTGTGTGTGTGTGTGTGTGTGTGTGTGTGTGTGTGCTTGTGTGTGTGTGTGTGTGTGTGTGTGTGTGTGCTTGTGTGTGTGTGACTGAAACTAATAAAAACCCTGTAAAACAGCACTTCCTGTTACATAACTGTTACATAATTTTTTTAGTACAACTAAATCAATTGCCAACACCTTTCATCCAATGCAACTTCCCTTGAATTCAGCTCAATCAAACCCTGAATCTTTGCGCTAGGAATCAAACACCTAGTGAGCCACGAGCACTAGCCCACTAGCCCACTAGCCCACTAGCCCACTAGCCCACTCTCTGGCACTAATCGGTCCGTCCCTCCTCACTCTCCGTGGTAAATATGGGACTCCAAGTCTCATATTTAGAGACGGCAGTGGAGGTGTTTCACTACCGACCGCTAGCTTCTAGTCCGCTGCTAACCAGGGACAGGCCCCACCTGGATGGAGGGTGTGTGTGTGTGTG
>CM051020.1:577159-582159 GCA_027704905.1 Muraenolepis orangiensis
AGGTGATGACCTCCGTGTGCTCCAACATCAACGAGGCCAAGAGGCAGATGGAGAAGCTGGAGGTCCTGGAGGAGTGGCAGTCCCACATCGAGGGCTGGGAGGTGGGCTCTTTAACCGCTCTATAGAGATACCATCCGCTGCTCCTCCATCCTCCTAGGAGAACCACCTCACCCCCATCTTGGTCTCTGCTACCGATATTTACCCAGGATGCACCTGTTCTCCGACCCGTTCCCTGGTTTCTGGTGGTCCAGGTTTCAAGCGGGGGGGGTTCCAAGCGGGGGGGGGGGTTCCAAGTCCCGACCAAATATTTGTCCGGACACTAAAATGTGCCGATAAATGTCTCAGTTTCGTCCAGGATTTTCACTACAATTTAAAATAGTAATATTATACTTATTATACTATTTGCAATGTCAAAGGTGCGTGCCGTTCATTTAAGGGTCCCGGTGTAGCGGTTCCTTGGTTAGGGGTGAAATGAGTTGCGTTTCTCCCGGGATGTAAGACTACTGATTGACAGATGACCTTCTCTGTGTCTTTTCGGGGGGCTTTTAAGATCAAAGTTTGGATTTGACTGAATATGCGTCAAGCTACGGTTCTTCTCAATCGGGTGAACATCTGCGCCGTGTAGTAGCTTGAGAATGGTGCATCTCTTGGCACCAATTTAAGCCAATCAGAAGAAGTGTTGCTTTCCTTCCAGTTAGATTCTAAGTGTCTTTTTAAAGCAGGGATAGTAAGTCAGAGCCACTGGGACTTACTGCCGAGCTGTCGGCACTAAATCCCACCGGACAGTTACTAACGCTAACTCAGATGCTCAGACAGCAACAGGGACAACACAACAGTCCTTCTTTTATGTCTGGCGAGACTCAGACCCGGTTCTCCGGCACTTTCTGAGACTCCACGGGAACGCCGCTCGCACACTGGTGGAATTCCGTCTGCCTGGATGGTTAATGGAGGCTGTGGAGACATCTCGGGGTTCTTTGGGAGGCTGCTCTAGTCTTCATCAGGTCAGCCGGCCTCCACGCTGGCAGCCCAGAAGCCGAGGCAGATGTTTTGGTGGAGGTCTGGATGGTGGGAGGCCGAGGCCTTGATTCGAGGTTCACACATGGCGAGGTTTTCCCTGTTTTGGGTGTCATTTATATGCGAAGGCAGGTTTATTTAACATAACATGTCTGTGGATTTAGCTGAAGCACAGACAGGGGCCAAGTATAACGCTCTGCTTTTCATGTCAAAACACATCTTGATTTGGCCACGAAAATTGAATTTGCGCCGCTTAATTTTAGCGCGGTGGGTCGTCCTCAACGGGGATGTTTACACACACACACATGTTCCATTTAGAAGCTGATTCCTCACACAGTGTTACACCCATCCAGCGGGACGGGGAACCAAAGTATTTATTTTTGTGGCCAATTGCATAACTCAGGCCTGTCAAAGGGAAGCACCAGAAAACAACATGCTGAACAGCTTGTGTCATCCAGCGGCACACGGTGTCCCGGGCTCGGCCGCCAGCGCCAACACCACAAACCTCCACCGTTAGAAAGGAGAAAACACCATATGTTTAACACACGTGAGCCTGTGGTTGGCTTATGGCCACGACGGCTTATGAAACACATCCAAGACATCCAACTCTTAAGTACACACACACACACACACACACACACACACACACACACACACGTAACCCTGGAGTACTAGGTATATAGGTAATAGGTATACGGCAACACGGTCACAAACATACACACACACACACACACACACACACACACACACACACACACACACACACACACACACGGGTCTAAGAATAGTGAGGTCAGTCTGAGTTGGGCCATGGGTGTGGTGTTTCGACATGTTCTGGGCGCTCTGGTCTCTGCGCTCTGCCATCGCCACTTTTCATCGATTATAAAACATGAGGTCATTCTGGAGGGGGACCATCTCCACCACAGCTTTCTGTTGGTGTTCACGCTCTCACTCTCTCACTCTCTCACTCTCTCTCTCTCTCTCTCTCTCTCTCTCTCTCTCTCTGTCTCTGTCTCTGTCTCTGTCTCTGTCTCTGTCTCTGTCTCTGTCTCACTCTCACACTCACTCTGTCGGACTCTCTCTCTCTCTCACTCTCTCTCTCTCTAAATGATGTGGGAAAGGGAAAGACAAGAATGAGAGAAAAAGGGTGAGAGAGAGAGAGAGAGAGAGAGAGAGAGAGAGAGAGAGAGAGCGCGCTCCAGGGAGGTGGTGTTCCTGTGTGGGTGTTTAAGGTAATAATTGTGTGGGAGTTTTTTCCGTTCTTCTTCCGCTGCCGGGCTGATTGCTCGTTAGCGATGACCCCATCCACAGCTGTGTGGCCCCGAGGCATCCTGGCAGGTTGTCCTCATGTGTGGGAGAGAGAGAGAGAGAGAGAGAGAGAGAGAGAGAGAGAGAGAGAGAGAGAGAGAGAGAGAGAGAGAGAGAGAGACAGGGCGCTGGTCCCGCCGCGGTCGCCATGGTGACAGCTGCCAGTGTGTGTTTACTTTTGGCGCTGGCCAGTCACATGGTTAGCTCTCCTGTGTCTGGGTTCTGTCAGGGCGGGGCACCGCAGAAATATGCTAATTTCCTGTAATAACCCGAGAAGCAGAGCGGAGAGCAGTAGAGCGGTGTTCTGCTCTCTGTTCTCCTAGTGTCCTAGTGTCTTAGTGTCCTAGTCTCCTAGTGTCTTAGTGTCCTAGTCTCCTAGTGTCTTAGTGTCCTAGTAGCCCGCGCCGTGGCGTCTGAATGAGGAAGAGGTTGGAAATAAACGGGGAAACAGGAAGCAGCTCCCAGAAGTCCTGAGTGTTTCTCATCCAGGGGATGGAGTCAGGAGCGCTCCTGCTCCCTGTGGACCTGCTCCTGTGGGACCGCTCTGCTCCCTGTGGGACCCGCTCTGCTCCCTGTGGGACCCGCTCTGCTCCCTGTGGGACCAGGCTCTGCTCCCTGTGGGACCCGCTCTGCTCCCTGTGGGACCAGGCTCTGCTCCCTGTGGGACCCGCTCTGCTCCCTGTGGGACCCTGCTCCCTGTGGGACCCGCTCTGCTCCCTGTGGGACCCGCTCTGCTCCCTGTGGGACGGCTCTGCTCCCTGTGGGACCCGCTCTGCTCCCTGTGGGACGGCTCTGCTCCCTGTGGGACCAGGCTCTGCTCCCTGTGGGACCCGCTCTGCTCCCTGTGGGACCCGCTCTGCTCCCTGTGGGACCAGGCTCTGCTCCCTGTGGGACCCGCTCTGCTCCCTGTGGGACCCGCTCTGCTCCCTGTGGGACCGGCCCTGCTCCCTGTGGGACCCTGCTCCCTGTGGGACCCGCTCTGCTCCCTGTGGGACGGCTCTGCTCCCTGTGGGACCCGCTCTGCTCCCTGTGGGACGGCTCTGCTCCCTGTGGGACCAGGCTCTGCTCCCTGTGGGACCCGCTCTGCTCCCTGTGGGACCCGCTCTGCTCCCTGTGGGACCCGCTCTGCTCCCTGTGTGACCCGGCTCTGCTCCCTGTGGGACCCGCTCTGCTCCCTTTGGGACCCGCTCTGCTCCCTTTGGGACCCGCTCTGCTCCCTGTGGGACCCGGCTCTGCTCCCTGTGGGACCCGGCTCTCATCCTGGAAGTGACGGAGCCGGCTGGCCTTGGCCCCGTCTGGTGTGCGCACAGCCTCCACCGGCTGGGGGAAACATTCACCATCTGTTCACTGGCTGCTGGGTACCAGGGAGAGAGCTGGGGGGGGGGGAGACAGAACCAGAGAGAGAGCTGGGGGGGGGGGGAGACAGAACCAGAGAGAGAGCTGGGGGGGGGAGACAGAACCAGAGAGAGAGCTGGGGGGGGGGGAGACAGAACCAAAGAGAGAGCTGGGGGGGGGGGGAGAGAAAACCAGAGAGAGCTGGGGGGGGGGGGAGACAGAACCAGAGAGAGAGCTGGGGGGGGGGAGACAGAACCAGAGAGAGAGCTGGGGGGGGGGGGAGACAGAACCAGAGAGAGAGCTGGGGGGGGGGGAGACAGAACCAGAGGGAAGTGAGTGATGATCAGACAGTGTGAAGAGGACGGACGGGCAGAGGAAATAAAGAGTGATAGAAAGGGGGAGAAAGAGGAGAGAGGTTTTGGCGACGGTGGCATTGGAGGAGGAAGCACGCAGAGACGCCTAGTTTGGAGTCGCTCGCTAATCTGCCCACAGGAAGTGGGGAGTGTTGTTGCAGACCCATAAGAGAGGGAACAGGAAGGAGTGGGAATCTAACCCGGGGGGGGAGGGAGGGAGTGGAGGGGGGGGAGAGTGGAGGAAGGGGGAGGGAGCTCCTCCCCCCTCCCTCCCACTCTCCCCTCCCCCACCCCCCCACTCTCCCCCCTCCCTCCCTCCCCTCCCCTCCCCCATTCTCTCCCCCTCCACTCTCCCTCCTCCCCCCTCCCCCACTGTCCCTCCCTCCCCGCTCCCCCTCCCTCCCTCCCCCTCCCCACTCTCCCTCCCTCCCCCCTCCTCCCCCACTCCTCCCTCCCCTCCCCCCCTCCCCCCCTCCCCCACTCTCCCTCCCCTCCACCTCTGCTTAGAGGCTGCACATAATGAGCCGTTGGCAGAGACCCTGAGGCCCAGACTCAGTCCATCCTCACTGGAGAACCAGCTCTGTCTCCTTCAAGCTGCTCCTCCTCTGAGCTGTTGGTCCTCCAGCCTTCAGTCAGTCACATGGTGTCAGGTTCTTGTGTGTGAGGAGCCAGTCGGGGTTAGGGAGTTATGGGCAGTTGGGCACCAGGGAATCGAACCCAGTAACCGCTTTGCCGCCATATACGTTCTATCACAGACTTTATTGTTCTCTTTGATAGTGTATGGTACTGTTGCAGTATAGGGTTGTTTATCGTATATAGTACATAGCAGGGTCTCCCAAACCTAAGAATGCCAGGCCCTATTTGAAATCTAAACACTTATATACACTTATGTTTTTAAATGTAAATATTTAATCATAAATATTCTTGTAAATAGCCTCTCACGGCCCACCTGCAGTACCCTGACCGCCCACACCGGGGGAACCCTGGATG
>CM051020.1:592159-594659 GCA_027704905.1 Muraenolepis orangiensis
TGTGTGTGTGTGTCTGTGTGTGTGTCTGTGTGTGTGTGTGTGTGTGTGGTGCATGTGAATGCGTTGACGACAGCAGGTCCCTGGGGTTCGACAATTTGGTTGGTTTTTCTAACCCTCTGATGGCCTTCCTGTTGACCCCCCCCCCCCCTGCTCCCCCCTCCCTCCCTCCCCACCTCACCCCCTGCTCCCCCTCCCCACCCTCCCTCCCCCCTGCTCCCCCTCCCCCTCCATCCCCACCTTCCCCCCCTGCTCCCCCTCCCCCTGCTCCCACTCCCCACCCTCCCTCCCTCCCTCCTGCTCCCCCTCCTCCTCCATCCCCACCTCACCCCCTCCCCCCCTCCCTCCCTCCCCACCCCCCCCCTGCTCCCACTCCCCCACCCTCCCTTCCCCATCTCACCCCCTCCCTCCCTCCCCCCACCACACCCCCTCCCTCCCTCCCCCCTGCTCCCTCCCCCTCCATCCCTATCTCTTGTCTCTATCTTCTATCTCTCTATCTCTTGTCTCTATCTTCTATCTCTTGTCTCTATCTTATATCTCTCCATCTCTTGCCTCTATCTTTTATCTCTTGTCTCTATCTTATATCTCTATATCTTGTCTCTATCTCCTATATCTCTATCTCTTGTCTTTATCTCTTGTCTCTATCTCCTATCTCTCTATCTCTTGTCTCTATCTCCTATCTCTCTATCTCCTATCTCTCTATCTCTTGTCTCTATCTCCTATCTCTATCTCTTGTCTTTATCTCTTGTCTCTATCTCCTATCTCTCTATCTCTTGTCTTTATCTCTGTCTCTATCTCCTATCTCTCTATCTCTTGTCTTTATCTCTTGTCTCTATCTCCTATCTCTCTATCTCTTGTCTTTATCTCTTGTCTCTATCTCCTATCTCTCTATCTCTTGTCTTTATCTCTTGTCTCTATCTCCTATCTCTCTATCTCTTGTCTCTATCTCTGTCTCTATCTCCTATCTCTCTATCTCTTGTCTTTATCTCTTGTCTCTATCTCCTATCTCTCTATCTCTGTCTTTCTCTCTTGTCTCTATCTCCTATCTCTCTATCTCTTGTCTTTATCTCTTGTCTCTATCTCCTATCTCTCTATCTCTTGTCTTATCTCTTGTCTCTATCTCCTATCTCTCTATCTCTTGTCTTTATCTCTTTCTCTATCTCCTATCTCTCGATCTCTTGTCTTTATCTCTTGTCTCTATCTCCTATATCTCTATCTCTTGTCTTTATCTCTTGTCTCTATCTCCTATCTCTCTATCTCTTGTCTTTATCTCTTGTCTCTATCTCCTATCTCTCTATCTCTTGTCTTTATCTCTTGTCTCTATCTCCTATCTCTCTATCTCTGTCTCTATCTCCTATCTCTCTATCTCTTGTCTCTATCTCCTATCTCTCTATCTCTTGTCTTTATCTCTTGTCTCTATCTCCTATCTCTCTATCTCTTGTCTCTATCTCCTATCTCTCTATCTCTTGTCTCTATCTCTTGTCTCTATCTCCTATCTCTATCTCTTGTCTCTATCTCCTATCTCTCTATCTCTTGTCTCTATCTCCTATCTCTCTATCTCTTGTCTTTATCTCTTGTCTCTATCTCCTATCTCTCTATCTCTTGTCTCTATCTCTGTCTCTATCTCCTATCTCTCTATCTCTTGTCTCTATCTCCTATCTCTCTATCTCTTGTCTTTATCTCTTGTCTCTATCTCCTATCTCTCTATCTCTTGTCTTTATCTCTTGTCTCTATCTCCTATCTCTCTATCTCTTGTCTCTTATCTCTTGTCTCTATCTCCTATCTCTCTATCTCTTGTCTCTATCTCTTGTCTCTATCTCCTATCTCTCTATCTCTTGTCTCTATCTCTTGTCTCTATCTCCTATCTCTCTATCTCTTGTCTCTATCTCCATCTCTCTATCTCTTGTCTCTATCTCTTGTCTCTATCTTCTATCTCTCTATCTCTTTTCTCTATCTCCTATCTCTCTATCTCTTGTCTCTATCTCTTGTCTCTATCTCCTATCTCTCTATCTCTTGTCTCTATCTCTTCTCTCTATCTCCTATCTCTCTATCTCTTGTCTCTATCTCTTGTCTCTATCTCCTATCTCTCTATCTCTTGTCTTTATCTCTTGTCTCTATCTCCTATCTCTCTATCTCTTGTCTCTATCTCTGTCTCTATCTCCTATCTCTCTATCTCTTGTCTCTATCTCTTGTCTCTATCTCCTATCTCTCTATCTCTTGTCTCTATCTCTTGTCTCTATCTCCTATCTCTCTATCTCTTGTCTCTATCTCTGTCTCTATCTCCTATCTCTCTATCTCTTGTCTCTATCTCCTATCTCTCTATCTCTTGTCTCTATCTCTGTCTCTATCTCCTATCTCTCTATCTCTTGTCTTTATCTCTTGTCTCTATCTCCTATCTCTCTATCTCTTGTCTTTATCTCTTGTCTCTATCTCCTATCTCTCTATCTCTTGTCTCTATCTCTTGTCTCTATCTCCTATCTCTCTATCTCTTGTCTCTATCTCT
>CM051020.1:599659-607159 GCA_027704905.1 Muraenolepis orangiensis
ACTTCCTCCTCCTCCTCCTCCTCTCCCTCCCTCTCCTCCTCTCCCTCCCTTTCCTCCTTAATTATTCTCCTCCTTCTCCCCCTCCTCTTCATCCTCTCACCTCCTACCACCTCCTACTTCTCCCCCTCCCTTTCCTCCCTATTCTCCTCCTCCTTCTCCTACTCTCCCTCCTCCTCCATCTCACACCCTCATCCTCCTCCACCCTCTCCCCCTCCCTCTCCTCCTCCACCCTCCTCCCACATCCTCCTCTCTCTCCCCCTCCTGCTCCGCCCCCGCCCCCTTGCTCAGCCTACTCGTCCTCCTTCCTCTCCTGTCCCTCCTCCTCCTCCTCCTCCTCCTCTCCTCCTCCTCCTCCTCCTCCCTGTTGATGGGTCTTCTGGACCATCTTCTCCTTATCAAGCTGTTCTACACATCATCACTTCGTTCTGCGGGAGGGAGAGAGGGATGGAGAGAGGGAGAGAGGGGAGGGAGAGAGGGAGGGAGGGAGAGAGAGGAGGGATGGAGGGAGAGAGGGATGGAGGGAGAGGAGGGAGAGAGGGAGGGAGGGAGAGAGGGAGGGAGAGAGGGAGGGAGGGAGAGAGAGAGGGATGGAGGGAGAGAGGGAGGGAGAGAGGGAGGAGAGAGAGAGGGGAGGGGGAGGGAGAGAGGGGGGGAGGGGAGAGAGGGAGGGAGGGAGAGAGGGAGGGAAGGAGGGAGGGGAGGGAGAGAGAGAGGGATGGAGGGAGAGAGGGGAGGGAGGGAGGGAGGAGAGAGAGGGAGGATGGAGGGAGGGAGGAGAGAGGAGGGGATGGGAGGGAGGGAGAGAGGGATGGAGGGAGAGAGGGAGGGAGAGAGAGAGAGATGGAGGGAGAGAGGGAGGGAGAGAGGGAGGGGAGGGAGAGAGAGAGGGAGGGAGAGAGGAGAGTGGAGATGAGGGGAGAGAGGGAGAGAGAGAGAGGGATGGAGGGAGGGAGGGAGAGAGGGGGAGGGAGGGAGGGAGAGAGAGGAGCAGAGTGGGAGAGAGGGTAGGGATGAGAGGGAGAGAGGGAGAGAGGGATGAGGAGGAGAGGAGGGAGAGAGGGATGGAGGGAGAGAGGGAGGGAGGGAGAGAGGGATGGAGGGAGAGAGGGAGGGAGAGAGGGATGGAGGGAGGGAGAGAGAGGGAGAGAGGGATGGAGGGGAGAGAGGGAGGGAGGGAGAGAGAGGGATGGAGGGAGAGGGAGGGAGAGAGGGAGGGAGGGATGAGAGGGGAGTGTTCAGCACCGGGCTCAACTCCTAGCTCTGTTGCTACGCTAATCGCTAATCGCTAATCGCTCACGTTCCCCAGTCGGAGGAACCTACAGTCCAGATCTCTTCTTCTTATTATCCTCCATCTGAGCAGATGCTCTATTTTTAGACCCCCCACACACACACACACACTGTTTAGGTACCACTGTAAATATGATTCTCTTCACTCTGAAGTGTGTGTGTGTGTGTGTGTGGTGTGTGTGTGTGTGTGTGGTGTGTGTGTGTGTGTGTGTGGTGTGTGTGTGTGTGTGTGTGTGTGTGTGTGTGTGTGTGTGTGTGTGTGTGTGTGTGTGTGTGTGTGTGTGTGTGTAGTGGTCCGGAGCTGAGGCCTGGTTAAAAAACATCTTCAAACCCAAACCCAAACCACGGCCCTGTGGAATTCTGGAAGATGCTTGGTCTCAGTTTGGTTTTAAAGCCAAATTACAACTGAATCGAACCGAGGGGGTGACAGACAGACAGACAGGGACAGACAGACAGACAGACAGACAGACAGACAGACAGACAGACAGACAGACAGACAGACAGACAGACAGACGGACAGGACGGACGGACGACGGACGGACGGACGGACGGACGGACGGACGGACGGACGGACGGACAGTGTGTGCTCTCCATGTTCCTCCATGAGGAACTCCAAGGTCCTCCAGAGCTCTGAGGGGTGTTCTGTGTTCTGTGTTCCTCGCCCCTCAGTCACCGACAAGCACCAGTTCAAACCCGAGCCCGTCCTGTACCGCTATCGCTACGACGACGGCACCTACCACCCCAGGAGCGACATGCAGGACCTCATCTCCAAGGTAACGCTTCCTGTTGCCATGGCGTTTCTCCTCCACACATCCTGACTGACTGACTGACCGCGTGCGTTCCATCCAGTGGCTGACCTCGGGTCAGTTTGAAGTTCTCCAACCTGTCTCCCCCTCTCTCTCCCCCTCTCTCTCCTCCTCTCTCTCTCTCTCTCTCTCTCTCCTCATCTCTCTCTCTCTCTCTCTCTCTCTCTCTCTCTCTCTCTCTCTCTCTCTCTCCGCAGGGCGTCCGGCTCTTCTGCCGTCTCCACAGCCTCTTCAGTCCTGTCATCAGGTATGCTGTCTCACCTCCACCACTCCCCCCCTCCCCTGTCTCACCTCCACCACTCCCCCCCTCCCCTGTCTCACCTCCACCACACTCCCCCCCTCCCCTGTCTCACCTCCCACCACTCCCCCCCCTCCCCTGTCTCACCTCCACCACTCCCCCCCCCCCCCTGTCTCACCTCCACCCCCCCCCCCCCCTCCCCTGTGTGTGTCTGTACTGGTTGCTGACAGCCTTTCACAGATTTTGTTTACTGCCAAGTCCCGGCCCTTAATGGAGATTGCAGTGTGTGTTGTGTGTGTCTCTCTCTCTCTCTCTCTCTCTCTCTCTCTCTCTCTCTCTCTCGCTCTCTCTCTCTCTCTCTCTCTCTCTCTCTCGCTCTCTCTCTCTCTCTCTCTCTCTGTGCATGGAGGACGTCCGCTGGTCATAGTGTCTGTGTTGTGGGTCCAGAACAATGGAGTCTCTCCACTGCCTGGGAACCACTGCTCTAATTGGACCAGAGAGAGAGAGAGAGAGAGAGAGAGAGAGGAGAGAGGGAGAGAGAGAGGAGAGAGAGAGAGAGAGAGAGGAGAGAGAGAGAGGAGAGGAGAGAGGAGAGACGAGGAGAGAGAGAGAGAGAGAGAGAGAGAGAGAGAGAGGAGAGAGGACGAGAGAGAGGAGATGAGAGAGAGAGAGAGACTGAATATGTCCCCCTTGGGGGGAAAGTAATTGTTGAGTTTTTAGAATATTGCACAACATTACTGTCTGGGCCCACAGCTGACACACACACACACACACACACACACACACACACACACACACACACACACACACACACACGTTACACACGGCTAGCATCCACCCATCCGGTTCCTCTGCCACCGCTCAGTAAAAGCTACACACACACACACACACACACACACACACACACACACACACACACACACACACACACACACACACACACACACACACACACACACACACACACACACACACACACACCACACACGACACCAGGACCCTGGTCACGAGGTGGACTAGGAGAGGGAGAACGGGTACCACGGGGCTCTGATGAAACCTTCAGGCTGAAGGTGGTGAACCCCTGATCCCCGGGACTGAGATCCCTGCTCTAATCCATGTGGGATTATGGCTCAACAGAACAGAACAGCGCGGGTCCAATGAGGTCTAATGATACACACTGACCGTCAGCATGAGGGATGTATGTTGATATACATGTTGATATACATTCATACCAGGTAGCTTCAAACTGAGAGAGCTACCAGCTCCGTCTGGTCTGTGAGAGCTACGTACCGTGCAACAAAGCAAGAAAAGTAACATCAATATGTGACATTAAAAACTTTAATTCTTAACATTAAGAACATAAAAAGCCTATGTAACGTTAAAACATAAACCCGTAACATTAAAAAACATCAATATGTAACGTTAAAAACAGACAAAGTAAAAATAATGCAATCAATCTTTAACCGTTCTCCTCTCGCTCCTCTCTCCCCTCGCTTCTCTCGCTCACTCTCTCCTCTCTCCCTCTCTCTCTCCTCTCCTCTCTCGCCCCTCTCCTCTCTCTCTCTCTCCTCTCTCGCCCTGACTTCTCTCTCTCCTCCTCCTCTCTCTCCTCTCTCTCCTTCCTCTCTCTCTCTCTCTCTCGCTTCTCTCCTACTCTCTCTCTCTCTCTCTCTCGCTCCTCTTCCTCTCTCTCTCCCTCCTCTCTCTCTTCTCTCCTCTCTCCTTCCTCTCTCTGCTCTCTCCTCTCTCTCGTCTCTCTCCCTCTCCTCTCTCTCCTCTCTCTCCTCTCTCCTCCTCTCTCTCTTCTCTCTCCTCCTCTCTCTCTCCTCTCTCTCTCTCCTCTTCTCTCTCTCCGCTCTCTCCTCTCTTCCTCTCTCTCCCTCTCTTCTCTCCTCTCTCCTCTCTCTCCTCTCTCTCCTCTCCTCCTCTCTCCTCCTCTCCTCTCTCTCTCTCTCTCCTCTCCTCCTCTCTCTCCTCTCTCTCCTCTCTCCTCCTCTCTCTCCTCTCTCTCCTCCTCTCCTCTCTCCTCCTCTCTCTCCTCTCTCCTCCTCTCTCCTCCTCCTCTCTCTCCTCTCTCTCCTCTCTCCTCTCTCTCTCTCCTCTCTCCTCTCTCTCCTCCTCTCTCCTCTCCTCCTCTCTCTCCTCTCTCCTCCTCTCTCTCCTCTCTCCTCCTCTCTCTCTCCTCTCCTCTCCTCCTCTCTCCTCTCTCCTCCTCTCTCTCTCTCCTCCTCCTCTCTCCTCTCTCCTCTCTCTCCTCTCTCCTCTCTCCTCCTCCTCCTCTCCTCCTCTCCTCTCTCTCTCTCCTCTCTCTCTCTCTCCTCCTCTCCTCTCCTCCTCTCTCCTCTCTCTCTCTCTCTCTCCTCTCTCCTCCTCTCTCTCTCCTCCTCTCTCTCCTCTTCTCCTCTCCTCTCTCTCCCTCTCTCTCCTCTCTCTCGCCCTGACTTCTCTCTCTCCTCTCTCTCCTCTCTCGCCCTGACTTCTCTCTCTCCTCTCTCGCCCTGACTTCTCTCTCTCCTCTCTCTCCTCTCTCGCCCTGACTTCTCTCTCTCCTCTCTCTCCTCTCTCGCCCTGACTTCTCTCTCTCCTCTCTCTCCTCTCTCGCCCTGATTCTCTCTCTCCTCTCTCGCCCTGACTTCTCTCTCTCCTCTCTCTCCTCTTCGCCCTGACTTCTCTCTCTCCTCTCTCTCCTCTCTCGCCCTGACTACTCTCTCTCCTCTCTCTCCTCTCGCCCTGACTACTCTCTCTCCTCTCTCTCCTCTCTCGCCCTGACTTCTCTCCAACGCCTCGCATATGGCAGGCTGCCAAACCACTGTTTTTCAGAGTGTGTGTGTGTGTGTGTGTGTGTGTGTGTGTGTGTGTGAGTGTGTGTGTGTGCTTCTTATGGTATGTGTGTGTGGGTATGTGGTGTCATTCATGTGTATGTGGTGTGTTTATATGGTATGTTTGTCACATGCATTTGGGTGGGGGGGGGGTTATGGTTTGATGCATGTGTGTGTCCATATGTGTGAGTAGTTTTTTTTGTAGATGAGTTTGTGTGTGTGTGTGTGTGTGTGTGTATGTGCGTGTATTTGTGCACATGTGTGTGTCTGTGCTTAATGTTTGTGTGTGTTTAAAAAATCTAAGTGTGTAAACATACACATGTGTGTTTAATGTACAGTATGTGTATGTGCACATGCGTGTGTGTGTGTGTGTGTTAAGTATATGTATGTTTGTGTGCACGTACGTGTGTGTGTGTGTGTGTGAAGCAGTGTCGGTTGGACTTTCCCGGAGCCTTCTGCTGGGCCCCTGCGGCGTCCCCTGGGAAACCCCAGAGTTCCTGGGAAAGTCTGCTTTAGGCAGCGTTCCCTGCCTAACACACACTGAGAGACGCAGCCGGACTAACGGGGGGGGGCCCGAGTACAGCCAGCCAGACAGGCAGACAGACAGACAGCCAGCCAGACAGGCAGACAGCCAGCCAGCCAGCCAGACAGGCAGCCAGCCAGACAGACAGACAGCCAGCCAGCAGCAGCCAGACAGACAGGCAGCCAGCCAGACAGACAGACAGACAGGCAGGCAGACAGACAGACAGGCAGACAGCCAGCCAGCCAGCCAGACAGGCAGGCAGCCAGCCAGACAGACAGACAGACAGACAGACAGACAGCACCAATCACTGGAACAGCACACAGCTGTCGGCTTCACTTGATGTTTGATGAAATCACAGACGTGTGGAAGAATGTGCTGAGTGTTCAGTAATTGCAGAGAGGTTTGCTGCTGGTGTGAACGCTGAACAGGACAAAGTGCTTCTTCTACTGTTGAACATTTATGATCAAATCATTTCAGTCCTTTGGTTGTTGTTTTGGAATGTTTTGTCCGTCCCGTTTAATGGGTGTTTTGTCCGTCCCGTCTACAGGGATAAAGATTACCATCTGAGGAGCTACAAGTCTGTGGTGATGGCCAACAAGCTGATCGACTGGCTGGTAGCGCAGGTACGTCCTCCACACCGGGGACACCATGTCCCTCCACGCCTACACATGGACCACTTTGTCCCCATCGTCAAAACACCTCTCACCACCAGATGGATGAGAAGCCGTTGAGTGAGGGATACACAACATTTAGTTGTTCTATACAATTGTCCTACTCGGCAAACTTGTCGCGCAACGGCGATAAAGGAGCTCCACTTCTACGTCCCGCTCGTACACCCCCTCTCTCAGAGGGGGGAGGGGGGGGAGGAGAGGGGGGGGGGGAGGAGGAGAGGGGGAGGAGGAGAGGGGGAGGGGGGGAGAGGGGGAGGAGAGGGGGGAGGAGGGGGGGGGAGGAGGAGGAGAGGGGGGGAGGAGAGGGGGAGGGGGGGGAGGAGGGGGGGGGAGGAGGAGGAGAGGGGGAGAAGGGGGAGTGCAGATGGTTGAACCTCATCAGCTTCAGTCTGAGGGAGGCGGTTGAGGTTGATGTGTGATGGCTGTGAGTCATCTTGTTTCCCTGCATGGTCAGGTTCTGCTGCCGTTGGTGGTTTGGTTTCACTGTGGTGTGTTTGTGTGTGTGTGTGTGTGTGTGTGTGTGTGTGTGTGTGTGTGTGTGTGTGTGTGTGTGTGTGGTGTGTGTGTGTGTGTGTGTGTGTGTGTGTGTGTGTGTGTGTGTGTGTGTGTGTGTGTGTGTGTGTGTGTGTGTGTGTGTGTGTGTGTGTTTGACCGGGGGAGAGGGGGGGGGGGAACAGAGAGTGTGAGCGTGGCTCCACCCACAAACCTGAGGAACACATGGGCCAGACGCCTCATAGGGATCCTGGTTCGATTCCCAGCTGTGGTCCTGTGCTACATGTCCCCACCTGCTGTCTCTCCACTCCACTGTCCATAAAGGCCTAAAAAGAATATCAAATATATGCAAAAATGGCCTCTCTCTCTCTCTCTCTCTCTCTCTCTCTCCTCTCTCTCTCTCTCTCTCTCTCTCTCTCTCTCTCTCTCTCTCTCTCTGTCTCCCCCCTTCTCTCTGCAGGGGGATTGCAGGTCACGTGAGGAGGCTCTGATCCTGGGGGTGGAGCTTTGCGACAACGGCTTCATGCATCATGGTACGACCCCCACCTCACCCCTCACTGCCTCACCCTTCTCTGCCTCACCCCTCTCTGCCTCACCCCTCTCTGTCTCACCCCTCTCTGCCTCACCCCTCTCTGCCTCACCCCTCTCCTCCTCACCCCTCTCT
>CM051020.1:619659-622159 GCA_027704905.1 Muraenolepis orangiensis
AAACCTTTATCGATTGAGGACGGGGAGCGACAGCGCCACTGCGCCGAGACGCCGCTGATAGACGCCGGCGTTTCCCATCGTGTCCCGAGAACATCCTAGAAGCCTTAATGGAGATGGATCGGGAAAGGGTTCATCGGGTTCCGTGTTCCGCTCCCAAAGTCTTGAGTTACAGAACCTCCGGCCCCAGTCAGTGTCCTACACCAGTCTCCTTGTGGTATCTTCTCCTTTGACTTCCTCCTTCTCTCCAAAGGGGAAGTGATTTTAGTTTGATCCGAACCATCTGCTCCACAGCACGCAGTCGAATTTTAATATTTCTTCCCCCGTCAGACGCCTTCTTTTCCTTCTTCTCCTTCTTTTCCTCGGTCTCTTCCTGCGCTGAGATCTCCAGTGAGCGTCTCTGTGGGAAACTCCAAGAAAGTCGAGATGTTTGATAATTTTTCCGGTTTCCACGTCTGATCTCCTCATCCCCGTCACCTCCACCGTCTCCTCGCCCCCCGCCTGTACCTATCCCGCCCCCCCCCCCCCCCCCCCCCCCCCCCCCGCGGGGTACCGCGCTCAGGGGACTCAACGTGCCAAGCGAAACACAACGCCAAACGTGATGAATTATACATTGATAATGAAAATGTAGTCTGGGATCCAGTAGTCCTTCTGGGACCTTCCGGGGATCATCAGAGCCCATAAGCGGCGAGGCGAGGCAGCGTAGCCCTTCAGCGGCTCCCACCAACTCCTAGCACCCACAGGAGGAACGCAAAGTTGCATATTCCTAGTAACTTTATTAACAGTTTGCTGTATGCAGTCAATATATACATTTATACATACTGTATATATGTATATATATATATATATATATATATATATATATATATATGTATATATACTGTATATATATACTGTATATATATATACTGCATATATATATATACTGTATATATATATAGATATATATATTTATATATATCTGTATATATATATCTATATATATATGATATAGATATATATATTTATATCTATATCTATATATCTATATATATGTATTTAAGCCGCATTAGGGAATGTTCTTATGTTATGACATGTTAGCATAATACATAATACATAATACATCCGTTGGAGCGTGACAGTCAGCGGTAATCTGCTGGGTCACTTTATTTTGTCACATGACCCCAAGCTCACATCCTCACTTCCTCAGGAACCCCTTTAACACAACCTACTGAGGGGGCTAGCAGGCCTCCCAGAGAACCACACATCTAGTGACTACCCTATGTCCTCCCTTCCTATTCAGGGGACAGAGCGGTGGTACAGCATTCCTGCAGATTGGTTCAAGTCCCACCTCTAATGCTCCTCTCATGGTCCTCTAATGCTCTTCTGAGGAGCGGCAGGAAAACTCTGTCTGTTAGGACTTGGGGCTTGGGAACCAGAAGGTCGCCGGTTCAAGTCCCCGAAACACCTGGGCTGCAGTGCCGAGGTGCCCTGAGCAAGGCACCAGACCCCTCCCTGCTCCCCTGTATATCCAACAGCTGATACCCACTGCTCCTCATACTAGGATGGTTTAGATGAGAGGAACTCATCTCACTGTGTGGACATGTGACCAAGAAAGAGGATTCAATCCTCCAGGTTTGATTATACTGCTGGTTGCTTTGCCGTGGTCGGGGTAGTGAACCGAGGGAACGTCCCGGGTGGATATTGAGGAAGTCAGGGTGACGGTGGTCCTCCTCTGTCCCTCGCTCCTCTAGATCCTGGAGGCGCTGGCGCGGAACGACGACTCTCTGGTCCAGACGTGCGGCCGGCTGTGTGCTGGCGCCGACCTCATCCCCGAGGAGCTGCGCTTGCGCTTCTCCGCCGTGTGCGGCGAGAGGCTGGAGCACGTCCACCGGCGGCTCTCCAACTACAGGAAGGTAAGAGCTTCATCTTTAGGGTCCTCGCCTCTCCACTGCCACATCAGGTAGGGCCAGCGGGCGTGTGCCTGTGTGTGTGTGAGCGTGAGAGTGCATCGGTGCACTGTGTGTGTCTCCCTGGTGAGCAGGGTCCCTGTCCTGGTGAGCAGGGTCCCTGTCCTGGTGAGCAGGGTCCCTGTCCTGGTGAGCAGGGTCCCTGTCCTGGTGAGCAGGGTCCCTGTCCTGGTGAGCAGGGTCCCTGTGCGTGCGGGACAGGAACCCAGAGCGGTCCTCGTGAGAGAGCAGATCTGACTCAACATCACAGTGGCCTTGAACTAATTACCCAGGGGTTATAAATAGCCCTCACCAGGCTCCCTCCCCCCTCCTCCTCCTCCCTCCTCCCTCCTCCCTCCCCCTCCTCCCCCTCCTCCCTCCTCCCTCCTCCCTCCCTCCTCCCCCTCCTCCCTCCTCCCTCCTCCCTCCTCCCTTTCTCCTGCGTAGGGGGATAATTCCTTCTCAGACCCCCAGTGGGATGAGGAGAGGGAGACCAATGGGATGGGGGTGTGGGGGGAGGGGGGAGGGGGGGAGAGGGGCGGGGGGGACAAAGCAAAGGAGAGCAATTAAGAGAT
>CM051020.1:639659-644659 GCA_027704905.1 Muraenolepis orangiensis
GCTGGTGCTTCTTCAGTACACAGGTTGGTGTTTCTCTCACATCATAATAGAATACATACAGTATTTATGGATTATTTTCTTTTCCAAAAACAAATAAATCTCAACAGCATGTGAAACCGATCCAATCCAAACCAGAGTGAACATCGATGGGTCGCTTTTGGTTTTGGTGTTTGGGAACATTTGAAAAAATGGAAACTTCCATTCATTCAATGTAATGTAATGTAATGTAATGTGATGTAATGTATGTATGTGATGTAATGTAATGTTATGTACTGTTATGTACTGTAATGTGATGTACTGTTATGTGATGTACTGTAATGTGATGTGACTCAGTGATCCAGTCTGAATCCTGGTCTGAACCATGAGACGCTGATTCCAGATCAGTGTGAATGCCTTGTATAAATCTAGTAATGAATCCCTGCTAGTTGACCCGGCCCAGCGCATCTAGCTATATGTATATATTAATTCAACCTTTCATCAATGCTCTCTGAGATTAATTAGGTCTCACTAGTCATTCCTGAACCTTTTTCAGGTTATTTTCACCCAATTATCGTACGAGCCAATCTGGTTCCATCTGGTCCGACCCGCGGTGTAATCTGACTCCATTTCATCGTTAATACCCAGCAGACGATCTGAATAAGGTCCACAGGTTTTTAATCACCGTCTCTTCCCCCTAATTACCATATTACAAATGTGACCCAAAAGTGATTTTATAATCAACACCAATAACCTCCATCACAGCCGGCCAACGTCTATTATTCACTCACTCCAGAAGGTTCTGTCCCACCGCTTCATGTTCAGCTTTCAGCTCACACACTAATCATAATAATAATAACACTGTCATAAGTTAAGAATGAACCCTTCAGAATTAGAATTGTCCTATTCCTCTCTCTCTCTCTCTCTCTCTCTCTCTCTCTCTCTCTCTCTCTCTCTCTCTCTCTCTCTCTCCTCTCCTCTCTCTCTCTCTCTCTCTCTCTCTCTCTCTCCTCTCTCTCTCCTCCTCTCTCCTCTCTCCTCCTCCTCCTCCTCCTCCTCCTCCTCCTCTCTCCTCTCTCCTCTCTCCTCTCCTCTCCTCTCTCTCTCTCTCTCTCTCTCTCTCTCTCTCTCTCCTCTCTCCTCTCTCTCTCTCTCTCTCCTCTCTCTCTCTCTCTCTCCTCTCTCTCTCTCTCTCTCTCTCTCTCTCTCTCTCTCTCTCTCTCTCTCTCTCTCTCTCTCTCTCTCTCTCTCACCTCCTCTCTCTCTCTCTCTCTCTCTCTCTCTCTCTCTCTCTCTCTCTCTCTCTCTCTCTCTCTCTCTCTCTCCTCTCTCCCCCTCTCTCTCTCTCCCCCCAGACTCTGAGGTCCAGCTGCGTAGGGACATGGTGTTCTGTCAGTCTCTGGTGGCGGTGGTCTGCGCCTTCTCTCAGCATCTCCTGGCGGGGCTCAACCAGGTGACCTCGCCCTCCACACGTTCATTCAGGGGATTCTTTCTTTTCTACGGCTAATTAGCATTTAACTAGCATCTTGCTAAGGTCCTGTCACACTGTCCCGAAATTGACACCAGATGGCCATACGAATATGGAATTTTGAATTTCGGCCCCGAACTTGGTCAACAACCAATCAACAGCCGAAGCAAGTACCATGCCTGCAGAAGGCACCACGAAGATGGGAATTTGTATAGTAGTTTATACCCGCAGGGTGGCTACGCGACCTCGTATTGAGAGTACGATGCGTTCGAACTAACTTTATGTCAAATTTAATTCAACTTTAATTCAACTTTAAAATGCCACCCAAGGCAGGGAGAGGCAGGGGGGAGAAGCTGGCTGGTAAATACAGAACTCAGAAGAGGAAAGTGAGGATTTAGAGGTCCAAGAAGACAGCACTGAGTCTCCAACCAGAGAGAGAAAGGGGAGGAAATCCAAGAAAGATGTCAGGCCTTGTCCAAGTAAAACTCCTCCAGAGCGGTCCCCAGAGGGTTCCAGGTCTCCTCAGCAGTCTAGGAGGTCTCCTTTTATACGTCCACGTTACGACAAAAATGCCCGATGGCACCGATGATCACACAAAGCCTCACGATGGCCTCACGATGGCCTCACGATGGCCTCACGATGGCCTCAGGATGGCCTCAAGATGCCCTCACGATGGCCTCACGATGGCCTCACGATGGCCTCACGATGGCCTCACGATGGCCTCACGATGCCCTCACGATGGCCTCACGATGGCCTCACGATGGCCTCACGATGGCCTCACGATGGCCTCACGATGGCCTCACGATGCCCTCACGATGGCCTCACGATGGCCTCACGATGGCCTTACCAAGAGCAAAATGGACACACAAATTCAACACGAAAATGAACCTTCGCGGTCCTTGACCGCTCATGACGTCGCTGCCGGAGCTGAGAAACTCCACCGGCGGTCACGCGATGGCTTAAGATGCCCTCACCAACGACCCCACGGGTTCACCATCAGAGACCAATTACAACATTTCCTTTATGGTGTGTCCATCTGGTGTGGATTTTGGGACAGCGTGACAGGGGCATAACAGGATGCCTGTAGGAAGGCTGTGGATGAATGGGGGAATTGAACCTGCAACCTTTGTGATGGGAGTTGTAACCCATAGCCACCTGCACCGGCCTGCTCCGCTGGGTAGCGTCTGAAGCTCGTTCAGTAGAGAAGGACATGGTGACGACTGAGGGGTTCCTTATAGTCTTAATGAGACGTGGATAAACCACACCCACCAAGTGCCCTCTGGGTTTGATACTCCATCTTGTCTTTACAGCTCCACCTCCTCTGTCTAACAGTGTCGTCTCCCCCCTGTCCCCCCTCTGTCCCCCGCCCCCGTCTCCCCCCTGTCCCCCCCGTCTCCCCCCTGTCCCCCCCGTCTCCCCCCTCAGTTCCAGGACGGAGGAAGGGAGGGCGAGCAGGAGAGCCAGGACTCAGACCCCCTGGAGGGCCGGGAGGGCAGCCGGCCCTGGCTGGAGCAGATCGCCGGGGCCGGGCTGCTGCTCCACTTCCAGTCCCTCCTCTCCCCCAACCTGGTGAGCACCTGGAGAAATACTTCATATACAGAGATATACTTCATATATATAGAGAGATACTCCATATAGAGATACTCTATATATAGAGGTATACATACTCTTTGTATATATATATATATAGAGCTGATACACACTGACACACACTGATACACTCTGATACACTGATACACTGATACATACACTGATAAATACACTGATACACTGACACACTGATACATACACTGATACACTGATAAATACACTGATACACTGATACACTGACACACTGATACACTGATACACTGATACATACACTGATAAATACACTGATACACTGACACACTGATACATACACTGATACACTGATAAATACACTGATACACTGACACACTGATACATACACTGATACACTGATACATACACTGATACACTGATACACTGACACACTGATACACTGACACACTGATACATACACTGATACACTGATACATACACTGACACACTGACACACTGACACACTGATACACTGATACATACACTGATACACTGACACACTGACACAATGATACATACACTGACACACTGAAACACTGATACACTGATACATACACTGATACACTGACACACTGACACAATGATACATACACTGACACACTGACACACTGATACATACACTGACACACTGAAACACTGATACACTGATACATACACTGATACACTGACACACTGACACACTGATACATACACTGACACACTGATACATACACTGACACACTGATACATACACTGATACACTGACACACTGATACATACACTGACACACTGAAACACTGATACACTGATACATACACTGATACACTGAAACACTGATACACTGATACATACACTGATACACTGATACATACACGGATACACTGACACACTGATACACTGATACATACACTGATACACTGATACATACACTGATACACTGATCACTGATACACTGACACACTGATACATACACTGACACACTGATACACTGACACACTGACACACTGATACACTGACACACTGATACATACACTGATACATAGATACACTGACACACTGATACACTGATACACTGATACATACACTGACACACTGATACACACTGATTACTAATACACACTGATACACTAATACACACTGATACACTAATACACACTGATAGACTGATACACTGATACACACTTACACACTGATACACTGATACACTGATCCATTGATACACTGATACACTGATACATTGATACACTGATACATACACTGATACAGTGACAAACTGATGCACACTGATACACTGATACACTGATACAGACACTGATACACTGATACACACTGATACATACACTGATACACACTGACACACTGTTACACTGATACATCTGATACACTGATACATACACTGACACACTGATACACACTGATACACTGATACATACACTGATACACTGACACACTGATACACACTGATACACTGACACACTGATACACACTGATACATACACTGATACACTGACACACTGATACACACTGATACATACACTGATACACTGACACACTGATACACACTGATACACTGATACACGGATCGTCACACCTGGTGTGGTTCGAGGAGAGGAGCAGGACTGTTGATATTTCCAGACTAGAAGAATTGACTCCATTCAATCTCAGAAACAATGACCAACACTGAGTCTCTGTTCACGGAGAGTAACAGTTATTATATTGTTCCATATTATTATATTATTATTATTATTATTATTAAATCAGGTTTTTCTTCCTCTTGTACGACACAACCTCACATGATCCTGTGACGCTCTGCTCATTGCTGCCTCAGCTGCTGTTGGGGGAACATAACTCAGAGGAGAAGAGATATGATCAATAAAGTGAGGCCAGGATAATGGATCCAGGCCTCACTCAGTTCACTATTAAAAAGCCTTTTAATGAGCGCCGTTACATCAACCAATGAGTGCTCAGTAACTCC
>CM051020.1:647159-652159 GCA_027704905.1 Muraenolepis orangiensis
TAATTGCTTTTGTGCTCCTCTAAGTGCACTGCCTGGTTATCTTTGTTTGTGCTTACAAGCTAGCCTGAGGTGTCTCTCCCCTCCTCTCCTTTCCTCTCCTCTCTCCTCTCCTCTCCTGTCCTCTCTCCTCTCTCCTCTCTCCTCTCCTCTCCTCTCCTGTCCCCTCTCCTCTCTCCTCTCTCCTCTCCTGTCCTCTCTCCTCTCCTCTCCTCTCCTGTCCCCTCTCCTCTCTCCTCTCCTCTCCTCTCCTCTCTCCTCTCCTCTCCTCTCTCCTCTCCTGTCCTCTCTCCTCTCTCTCTCCTCTCTCCTCTCCTCTCTCCTCTCCTCTCTCCTCTCCTGTCCTCTCCTCTCTCCTCTCCTGTCCTCTCTCCTCTCTCCTCTCTCCTCTCCTCTCTCCTCTCTCCTCTCTCCTCTCTCCTCTCTCCTCTCTCCTCTCTCCTCTCTCCTCTCTCCTCTCTCCTCTCTCCTCTCTCCTCTCCTATCCTCCTCTCCTCTCTTCTCCTCCCCTCTTCTGTCTTCCTCTCCTCTTCTCTGTCCTGGCTAGCGAGAAGAGGAAGGAGAAGAGGAGAGAGAGAGAGAGAGAGAGAGAGAGAGAGAGAGAGAGAGAGAGAGAGAGAGAGAGAGAGAGAGAGAGAGAGAGAGAGAGAGAGAGAGAGAGAGAGAGAGAGAGAGAGAGAGAGAGAGAGAGAGAGAGAGAGAGAGAGAGAGAGAGAGAGAGAGAGAGAGAGAGAGAGAGAGAGAGAGAGAGAGAGAGAGAGAGAGAGACCTCTTATCTGGACTTTTCTTTACTGCAGTCAGGAGCAGATGTGCTTGTTTGTAAAGGAGGATGTTGTGCCGGATGTTTGAAAAGTAACATAACATATGTACGCACACGTGTGGCAATACGGTGACGCTAGGAAGCGCACACACACACACACACACACACACACACACACACACACACACACACACACACACACACACACACACACACACACACACACACATGGACCAGCATCATACATAAACACACAGGCGCCGCTCCAGACATGCTTTCACAGGGATTTGCCGTGTAAACAGCTGTGAGAATGGATGTTGGCCATGTGCACACACACACACATGGAAGCAGACACACACACACACACACATGGAAGCAGACACACACACACAGAAGCAGACACACACACACACACACACACACACACACACACACACACACACACACACACACACACATATATACACACCACACACCACATTCACACACAGGGCACACATGTATATTTTTACATCAGTATTAAAATGTGCTGATTGGTTGATAGGGTTTCCGTGGTAACCTGCAGTGTGTGTCTCTCCTCTTCCCAGACGGATGAACAGGCCATGCTGGAGGACACTCAGGTGGCCCTGATGGACCTGGAGAAAGTCTCCTTCTACTTTCGGCAGTTCGAAGGGGAGCCTCTGGTGGCAAGTAGGTAGACTGCAGGCGGAACCGTCCTGTGGAAACGTCATTAGGGCGGTCATTATTTAAACTCTAATATTTAACAGACGGGACGGCTATTTATAGGGCTCTACGGAAGTAATGCAGTATAATGAGGACTTTAATTATTCACCTAAAAGTTATTTCCGGTGAACTTTTTGTCATGGAGATGGGTTTTTGTGTTTATTATGCATTATTTTCTCCTCTCCTCTTCCTATCCTGACCTCCCTGCTCCTCATCCCTCCCCTCTCCTCTCCTCTCCTCTACTCTCTCATCCTTTCTCCTCCTCTCCTCTCTCCCCCTATCTCCCCTCCCCTCTCCTATCCTCTCCTCTTTCATCCTTTCTCCTCTTCTCCTCTCTCCCCCTATCTCCCCTCCCCTCTCCTCTCCTCTCCTCTTTCATCCATTCTCCTCTCTCCCCATCTCCTCCCTCTCCTCTCCCCTCTCCTCTCCTCTCCTCCCCTCCCTCTCCTCTCCTCTCCTCTCCTCTCCTCTCCTCTCCTCTCCTCTCCTCTCCTCTCCTCTCCTCTCCTCTCCTCTCCTCTCCTCTCCTCTCCTCTCCTCTCCTCTCCTCGCCTCCTCTCTCCTCTCCTCCCCTCTCCTCTCCCCTCCGTCTCTCCTCTCCTCCCCCCTCCTGTCAGACATGCCGGTGTCCTACCAGGTGGAGGGGACCCGCCAGGCCCTAAAGGTGTTCTTCTACCTGGAGGGGTTCTACTTCTCCCAGCTCCCCCAGAGGCTGAGGGCGGGGGGAGGCTTCAGGGTCCACCCGGTGCTCTTCACTCAAGGTGGGGGCTCCTCTTCATACCGCCGTGCTCCTCGCTCTCCGTCTCCTGCCTGGTTTCTTTCACTTCTTCCTTCTCTCTTTGGCTCTTCCTGTCTTTGGTTGTTTAGTTATTTAGTTATTTAGTTATTTAGTTATTTAATTATTTTCCTTCTTTTTAGTTTCTTTCTTTCATCCGTTCTTTATCTTTTTCTCTATCCATTTTTATCCATCTTTCTTTCTTTCTCAAATCCCACATCTTATAAAACATTTTACTTTACATTATATTATCTGAACTGTGTCCATATCAATGCACAATTAGTAATGTGTCTCCCCCGGCCTCCCCCCTGTCTCCCCCTGTCCCCCTGTCTCCCCCTGTCCCCCCTGTCCCCCTGTCCCCCCTGCCTCCCCCCCTGTCTCTCCCCTGCCTCCCCCCTGTCCCCCCTGTCCCCCTGTCTCCCCCCTACCTCCCCCCCTGTCTCTCCCCTGTCTCCCCCTGTCCCCTCTGTCCCCCTGTCTCTCCCTGGCTTCCCCCTGGCCTCCCCCCCTGTCTCCCCCTGCCTCCCCCCTGTCCCCCCTGCCTCCCCCCTGCCTCCCCCCTGTCTCCCCCCTGTCCCCCCTGTCTCCCCCTGTCCCCCTGTCTCCCCCCTGTCTCCCCCCCTGTCTCCCCCCTGTCTCCCCCCTGCCTCCCCCCTGTCTCTCCCCCTGCCTCCCCCCTGCCTCCCCCCCTGTCTCCCCCCTGTCTCCCCCCTGTCTCCCCCGGCCTCCCTCCTGTCTCCCCCTGTCCCCTCTGTCCCCCTGTCTCTCCCTGGCTTCCCCCCTGGCCTCCCCCCTGTCCCCCCTGCCTCCCCCCTGTCTCCCCCCTGTCCCCCCTGTCCCCCCTGTCTCCCCCCTGCCTCCCCCCCTGTCTCCCCCCTGCCTCCCCCCTGTCTCCCCCTGTCTCCCCCTGTCTCCCCCCTGCCTCCCCCCCTGTCTCCCCCCTGCCTCCCCCCTGTCTCCCCCCTGCCTCCCCCAGCCCTAGAGAGCATGGAGGGGTATTACTACCGGGACAACGTGTCGGTGGAGGAGTACCAGGCTCAGATCAACGCTGCCTCCCTGGACAAAGTCAAGCAGTACTACAACAGGCTGAGGTAGGACACACACACGGACACATGCACTACGCACACACACACACACACGCACGCACGCACGCACCACACACGCACACACTTCTTCTGCTATCTCTTGATGCTTCTCATTTGACGTCCTGTGAGGGCAGTGGAGCCACTGTGTCTCTCAGGGCCAACAGGGCAGCCCAGAGAGACACAGTGGGACTGTTAGATGATTGGTTGTGTGTGCACAGCGGGGGCGGGAGCATGTTTGGATGAGAGCACACAGTGTGTGTGTGTGTGTGTGTGTGTGTGTGTGTGTGTGTGTGTGTGTGTGTGTGTGTATGTGTGTGTGTGTGTGTGTGTGTGTGTGTGTGTGTGTGTGTGTGTGTGTGTGTGTCGTTGCCCAGCCTGATTAAGTCCTTCTGTTGTTGAGCTTTTGTTTTCGATTACCTTTCACCCCATTGGCTTCTTCAGTTTACATGAGCTGCTCCGTGATTGGCCGAGGGGAGGATGGAGAAGGGGGAGCCTGTGTGATGGAGACCTCTGAGGTGGTGCTGGGTGGACCACTGAGGGGTCGCTGGGTCTCCGGCACTCAGAGGGAGGATGGAGTGGGGTAGCCTGAGCCGGTTAGAATGCTGTCTGAATGGAAAGGAGGACGGCTGTAAGACCTGGAGACTCAGATAGGACGGAGCTGACAGGTTATCCCCTAGAGAGCATGAAGAGACTATGATGGGAGCAACTCTCTCTCTCTTCCTCTCTCTCTCTCTCTCTCTCTCTCTCTCTCTCTCTCTCTCTCTCTCTCTCTCTCTCTCTCTCTCTCTCTCTCTCTCTCTCTCTCTCTCTCTCTCTCTCTCTCTCTCTCTCACTCACTCTCACTCTCACTCTCACTCTCACTCTGTGTGTGTGTGTGAGTGGTCATATTGGTGTTTCTCTTCTTCTGGCATGGAGGGGAGGCTTGGAGAGGGAGGGAGGGGCGTGGAGATGGAGGGAGGGGGCGTGGAGAGCGGGGGAGGGGCGTGGAGAGGGAGGGAGGGGAGGGGGCGTGGAGAGGGGCGGAGGGGGCGTGGAGAGGGGGGGAGGGGGCGTGGAGAGGGGGGGAGGGGCGTGGAGAGGGGGGGAGGGGGCGTGGAGAGCGAGGGAGGGGGCGTGGAGAGGGGGGGAGGGGGCGTGGAGAGCGAGGGAGGGGGCGTGGAGAGGGGGGGAGGGGTGTGGAGAGGGGCGTGGAGAGGGAGGGAGGGGCGTGGAGAGGGGGGGAGGGGGCGTGGAGAGGGGCGTGGAGAGGGAGGGAGGGGCGTGGAGAGGGGGGGAGGGGCGTGGAGAGGGAGGGAGGGGCGTGGAGAGGGAGGGAGGGGCGTGGTCAACACTGCTGTACATTGTCTTTTTCCTTTTTACCAAATGGCAAATAACAGTTTTCTGTCAGAACCGAGCAAACGGAACCTGAGCTGAGCTGAGGGAACAGAACCTCACCGGCCCAGAAGGGCCCCCAAAGACTCGGGAAAATGCTACATGTGTGGTTTCTGTTTCCACTACTACATATGTGTGTGTGTGTGTGTGTGTGTGTGTCTAAGTGTGTGTGTGTGTGTGTGTGTCTAAGTGTGTGTGTGTCTAAGTGTGTGTGTGTCTAAGTGTGTGTGTGTGTGTGGTGGTTGTAGGAGTGCATGATGTGAGTGATGACAGCTCACAGGTGACAGCC
>CM051020.1:657159-662159 GCA_027704905.1 Muraenolepis orangiensis
GGATGTTAGCAGCAAGTTCACTTATAACTTCTGCACACTTTGGGAGATCAGATCGACAGTCGCTCGCCGCCTACCGGAGTTTTTTCATTCTTTCGGCTCGGACGTCCCGCCCGAAGTCACAGCTGGATTATCTCCGTCCATTTTGGGCACGATTACGCGCAAGCGTCGCCGGAGGAAGCGAGGGAAGCGAGCCGGCGTGCTAGTCAGGCTGAGATGTCGATCCGATCGCCCCCCACTACCCACCATTCTACTGGCTAATGTACAGTCTCTGGACAATAAGTTAAGCGAACTACAGGCTCGTATTCAATTCCACCGGGAAACTAGGGACAATTGTATTATCTGCCTTACGGAGACATGGATGTCGGAGGGGGTTACCGACGCAGCTATCGAGCCGACGGGATTTTCCGTACACCGGGCGGACAGAACAAAGGCTCTCTCCGGTAAAGATCGCGGAGGGGGGGTATGTCTCATGATAAACAGATCTTGGTGCAACCAAAGTCATGTACATCCCCTCAAGTCTTTCTGTTCCCCGGACCTGGAGTACCTGATGCTTATGTGCCGTCCATACTGGCTACCTCGGGAGTTTACAGCGGTAACCGTGACCGCTGTTTACATTCCCCCACAAGCCAACACGGACACAGCGCTGAAGGAACTGTACGGGGCTATCAGCGAACAGGAGTCGGCCCACCCCGAGGCTGCTCTCATCGTGGCGGGGGACTTCAACAAGGCGAACCTGAAGAAGGTTCTCCCGAAGTTCTACCAACACATAAAGAGCAACACACGGGGCGAGCGGATCCTCGACCACTGCTACACTCCCTTCCGTGATGGCTACAAGGCCCTCCTCCGCCCACCGTTCGGCAAATCAGATCACCGCTCTATCCAGCTACTCCCCGCCTATAGGCAGAGACTGAAGCAGCAACCGATCGCTGTGAGGGAGGTCCAATGCTGGTCGGACCAATCAGATTCTACGCTGCAGGATTGTTTTGATCACGCTGACTGGCACATGTTCCGCGTTGCCTCGGACAATAACATCAACGAGTACGCGTCGTCGGTCACCGGGTTCATCAAGAAGTGCATAGATGACGTTGTTCCGACCAAGTCGGTTCGGATATATCCCAACCAGAAACCGTGGATTAACGGCGATGTTCGCGCTGCCCTACATGCGCGTAACGCCGCCTTTGGTTCCGGGAATACGGAGGAATATACGAGAGCCCGTTACGACCTCCGTAAGACCATCGTCACTGCCAAGCGGGAGTATAAGGACAGAGTGGAAGATAAATTCAAGAAACACGATGCGAGGGGTATGTGGCAGGGGCTGCAGAAGATAACGAACTTCAGAGGGAGAACCAGTTGTGTAGAGAACTCCTCTACCTCCCTCCCAGGAGAGCTAAATACATTTTTTGCTCGGTTCGACGTAAACGGCAGCCCACCGAAGCCAGCACCGACTGGGGAGACCAGCCAGCTGCGCATCTCGGAGGCGGATGTGTGCCGCACCTTTAAGCGGCTGAACATCCGTAAGGCGGCAGGCCCCGACGACATCCCGGGCCGCGTCCTCAGAGCATGCGCAGACCAGTTGGCAGGAGTCTTTGCAGACATCTTCAACCTCTCCCTGTCCCAGGCTGTTGTCCCCGCGGTCTTCAAGATATCCACCATCGTGCCTGTCCCTAAACAAACCAAGGTAACATGCCTGAATGACTACAGACCTGTGGCCCTCACCTCGATCGTTAGCAAATGCTTCGAGAGGTTGGTCAAGGACTTTATTTGCTCCGTGTTACCTACCACGCTGGACCCATGGCAATTTGCATATCGTCAAAATATATCCACGGACGACGCAATTGCCATGGCCCTCCACACTGCCCTTTCCCACCTGGAGGGGAAGAACTGTTATGTGCGAATGCTGTTTGTGGACTACAGCTCAGCATTCAACACAATAGTTCCTGCCAAGCTCGACACCAAGCTGAGAGGTCTAGGCGTACCCCCATCCATGTGCAGCTGGATACTGAACCTCCTGTCGGACCGCCGCCAGGTGGTGAGGATGGGCAGCACCACATCAGAGCCACTGACCCTCAACACGGGAGCCCCCCAGGGATGCGTGCTGAGCCCTCTCCTCTACTCCCTCTACACCCACGACTGCATGGCTATGCACAGCTCCAACGTCATCGTCAAGTTTGCTGACGACACGACAGTGATGGGCCTGATCGCCGGCGACGACGAGACAGCCTACAGGGAGGAGGTCGGATCGCTGGAGCAGTGGTGCCAGGAGAACAGCCTCGCCCTCAACGTCAAGAAGACCAAGGAGCTGATCGTGGACTTCAGGAGGCAGAGGGGAGAGCACAGCCCTATCTCCATCGACGGCGTTGCAGTAGAGAGGGTCAGCAGCTTCAAGTTCCTCGGCGTGCACATCTCCGAGGACCTCACATGGTCCACGCACACCACACACGTGGTGAAAAGGGCCCAACAACGCCTGTATTTTCTCAGGCGTCTGAAGAAATTCAGCATGGGCCCCCGCATCCTGAGAACATTCTACAACGGCACCATCGAGAGTGTTCTGACAGGGTGTATCACCGCCTGGTACGGGAACTGCACGGCACTCGAGCGCAGAGCGCTTCAAAGGGTGGTGCGGACGGCCCAGTATATCGTTGGAGGTGAGCTCCCCTCCCTCCTGGACATTTACAACCAGCGGTGCGTGGCCAAGGCCAAAATAATTATAAAAGACATTGCCCACCCCAGCCACGAACTTTACTCACTATTACCGTCAGGCAGGCGATACCGCAGTATCAAGTGTCGTACAAATAGGCTTAGAGATTGCTTCCACAGTCAGGCCATCAGGCTGCTGAACAAGGGCGTATAACATATAACAATGTATATTTTATTACATTGATTTATATATATATATTGCTCTTTTCTGTGCTGATTTTTGCATTTTATAAATTGCATTTTTTATTTTTATTTTATATTCTTTATTCTATTTTTTATTCTATTTTTTATCTATTTTTATTTTATCTTATTTTATAACTGCTGTCTGTCGTCGGGTATTGCACACAAGAATTTCACATCACTGCTTTATACTAAACTGTAAACTGTGAAGTGACAATAAACTTGACTTGACTTGACTTGACTTTCATTTTTTTCACACATTTTATATATTTTCTTCCGTGTGAAGCTAGACGAGAGTCGGCCGTCGGGCGACTGAAGGTGACTCTCTCTCTCCACGGGGACCGCGGTCGAGGTTAGCTCTCGGTAAACAGAGCCAGATAGACGCCAGATAAACCGGATCTCCCCGGGCCACGATGACAGATAGCATGGAGGCTCAGACTCATCTACAAACCCATTTCAGACTTACTTCTGACATGTTTTTGTGCCGCCACCAAAATGCCGAAATGTTTCCATGGCCTTAAAATAATTCCTCTTGAGGAAGCGTCGACAAGGTGTGTTGACTATCCATCTGAAAAAATGGGATTCCTGTTTCCCCCTCAGATTTCATCTTTTCCTGACCGGTAGCTTTTCCCAAATCAGTTTCTAGTCTTAGGATGCTGGACAGGGCTGGAGATGGGGCCTATCAACCAGATGTAATGTAGGTCTGCTGAAGACCTTTGAGACTCAGCCATAAAGTCTGTCGAGTGGCGTAACGATGGCATGTGCTAACCGTTCAAAACTTAATGAGGAAATCAAACATTTAGCGCGCACACACACGGCAATAACCAACCCCCCTGCTCCCCGTCCTTCTGTTCCCTCTTGGTGCATTATTCAACAAACTGTCAAATGGACCTCTCGTGTCGTCCCGGCCGCTTGCCACAATTGAGGTGGTGAGTGTGTCCCCCCCCCACCCCCCACTGGTCCCGGGTCCCCGTGAGCGATGAGGCCATCTTGAACCAATTACACAGGCCGTTAGCCTCCCCTCATCCCCCCCGTGTTGAACACAAGGTCAGAGGGCAATTCACCTCATTGCCGTTACAACACGGATCAGAAGATACTCGTCGTTCGAGTCCATCCAGATTTGATTTCATTGGACTCAGTAGAATATGCTAACCGCTCGGCTGTTGTCTAGCGCTCTGCGCTCATGTGTCCTGATCCAGGAGGAAGCGTGAGGTAGAGACCGGGCGTATGCCCACGCTTTAGGGTGTGTGAGGGCCCGTCTGGAGGCTGGGAGGATGTGTTTGGTGAGACTGAAGGCGCTGAGGGTGTCCTTGAAGTCTCTGGTGCTTTGAACTCCCTTTGCTCTCGCCTTCAGATTTACGACGGCTGCCAGGAACTCCAGAGTCACCCAAACGAATTCAGCGCCGCTTTGAATAATCCTGGATATTTTAATCTTACGGCGTATATCAGTGGTAACGACCGGACGTTAACCACTCGCAGGCAGCCGCCTCCCACTGAGGAAAAACGGGTCGAAAAACTATTTCCTCCTCTTTCCCCTCCGTTAGCCCCGTCTCCTCCTCCGTGAGTACCTCCCACCGCACGCCTTCAGCTAACCCACTTATCGCCGAGGGCCAAACGATGCCACTTTCTGAGAGGCATCACATTGATTAGGTGGTTGTTTTATTGCGTGGCGGTTTACTGTAGTGGAGGATGGAGCTATTTTTAGAGATGTGATGGAGTCTCAGAGTGCTGAGCTTGCACTCGTAACGTTCAACCTGCTCTGGGCCCGCTGCCGCATATCCATCCGTCTCCATAAAGATACCCGACAGCGCCTCCGACGGGAGGATGCGTGAACGACACCCATCGGACACACACACACACACACACACACACACACACACACATAACTTCATGAATGAATGAGCCAGTGGCATTTGGAGTGCTGCCCGGGATAAGAAATACAAAATAGTCTGATTCTCCTGAAGCAGGTGGCCCAGCTTAGCCTGATGATTGGTGGTAAGATGGCGGAGGGCTCCATTATGAGCGGGTGGCCTACATTTCTCCCCCAGAAACACGACCACCTTGGTCCCGGGAAGAAGTCCCAATGGAGCGGAGAGGACAGCATAAGCAGCCTGTGAATGTCT
>CM051020.1:677159-684659 GCA_027704905.1 Muraenolepis orangiensis
TGATCTCCCTGAACCACCGGGGGGGATTTAATGGTTTTTACATTCTTCTTCTTGTGTTGTTCATAAGTCTGTAAATATGGATATTCAGTGAGAAAGAGACGGAACGAGGAAGAAGGTTTTCTGCTGAAATGACCCACTAAACTAGGGCTTAACGCTCATCGCTAATGGAGGTTGTTGACGTAAAGAGATATTTTTGAATTGTGTGTCGGTATTAACACATCATAGATGAGCTATGAAGTATATTCTGTTCTTTTGTATATCGCCAGTACTCAGGATTTCATGTGGATGTTTTTTTATTTTGTGTACTTTGTGTATGAAATGTGTTGTTGTTGGAGTAAAGCTCAGTTCCTATGCAAACAGTCGTATTAAAGAGATGTACCAGAAGCTCATCCTTCATGGAGCCTTTTGTGTCTCATCTTTATGACCTCTTTCCTCCTCTATATTTACCCTCTATATAGGAGCCTCTTCTCGGGACCTCTTTATATATGTGGTGGGCGGAGCCTCTACTCGGGACCTTTATATATGTGGTGGGCGGAGCCTCTTCTCGGGACCTCTTTATATATGTGGTGGGCGGAGCCTCTTCTCGGGACCTCTGTATATATGTGGTGGGCGGAGCCTCTTCTCGGGACCTCTTTATATATGTGGTGGGCGGAGCCTCTACTCGGGACCTTTATATATGTGGTGGGCGGAGCCTCTTCTCGGGACCTCTTTATATATGTGGTGGGCGGAGCCTCTTCTCGGGACCTTTATATATGTGGTGGGCGGAGCCTCTTCTCGGGACCTCTTTATATATGTAGTGGGCGGAGCCTCTACTAGAGACCTCTATACAGGTAGTGGGCGGAGCCTCTTCTAATGACCTCTATACAGGTAGTGGGCGGAGCCTCTTCTAATGACCTCTATACAGGTAGTGGGCGGAGCCTCTTCTAATGACCTCTATATAGGTATTGGGCAGAGCCTCTTCTAATGACCTCTATATAGGTATTGGGCAGAGCCTCTTCTAATGACCTCTATACAGGTAGTGGGAGGAGCCTCTACTAGAGACCTCTATACATGTAGTGGGCGGAGCCTCTTCTCGGGACCTCTAGTGGGCAGAGCCTCTACATACTAGAGACCTCTATACAGGTAGTGGGCGGAGCCTCTACTCGGGACCTCTTTATATGTGTAGTGGGCGGAGCCTCTACTCGGGACCTCTTTATATGTGTGTAGTGGGCGGAGCCTCTACTCGGGACCTCTTTATATGTGTAGTGGGCGGAGCCTCTACTCGGGACCTCTTTATATGTGTGTAGTGGGCGGAGCCTCTACTCGGGACCTCTTTATATGTGTAGTGGGCGGAGCCTCTACTCGGGACCTCTTTATATGTGTAGTGGGCGGAGCGGAGCGCTCAGTCTCAGCCAATGAACTGGACGCTCTCTAATTGTTCCCTTTAGATTAGTGTGGGCTTCGGACTCGGAGCGCTGAGGGGAACCGCCGGGTGGAACCTCTCGTCTGCCGGACGACTGAAGAATCGTCCCGCCGGAGAGAGAGAGATCATTGAATTGAATTCCCTGCCAGCTTTCCGGAGGCACAGCGGTGTCCTCATGGCGTCTCCGCAACAATCCAGAATTCAGTCGTATCTGGAGAATAATAAGATCGGACCGTTGTTCGAGGTGAGTGCAAGTCCTATTATACTAGAACGTGTGTGTGTGTGTGCTTGTGTGTGTGTGTGTGTGGGGGGGGGGGTGTGTCTGTGTGCATGTGTGTGTGTGCATGTGTGTGCATGTGTGTGTGTGTGAGTGTGTGTGCGTGTGTGCGTGTGTGTGTGTATGTGTGTGTGTGTGTGTGGTGGGGGGGGGGGGGGGGGGTTGTATGCACGCTTGTATGTGCTTTTATTAGACTTTTGCCTCATCCTTTTTTATTAGCACCCTGTTTACCACCCGGTCACCTTAAATAGTACCGTCAAACTCACGTCCCGCATTGGGTGTCTGTACTACTAGTACTAGTACTACTACTACTACAGAACACGGTAACGGGGGTGTATACTTCTACTACTCTCCCCGCTGCTGCCTTGCTCAAAGCGTCCCGCTGTGCTCCGACGGGGCAGGAGGAGGAGGAGGAGGAGGAGGAGAGGACCGCAGTCCCGTCGGATCGCATCGGGCGGCTCCTCACCGTGATGCTCGGAGGAGCCACACCGGAGCAGGCTGTACAACACATCCCCGTTCACCCCTCGGTGGTGCTACCCCCCCCCCCCCCCCCACCCCCCACCCCCATGCGTGTAAGCCACAATGTTGGCCGTGGTTTCATCACCTCGTTATATTCGTTTTGTCTGACATGGTGGTTACCTCAACAAGTTTGGTATGTTTTAATAACCTCGATCCGTCAGCTCTCTCTCCTGTTTAATGCCATCTGTGTATAATAGCAGACTGAGGGGGGAGTTGCGGACATGTTTTCCCATCTCGGTCCGTCCAGAAAGCGTCCCGCCCGGCAGGGTAGCTGCTTCTTATTCTTTGGTGTGAGGAAGCTGTGGTTCTTCTCAGCATGGCGTCCTATAGCAACTCGCGGTAGGAGGACGCCATGGCTCTATGCCTCAGAATCAAACACAACCCCACTAAGCACTGGACAACTGGATGGATTACTCCTGTGTTTAAAATATGCCTTTAGTCGCATAACGATGGTGTGTGTGTGTGTGTGTGTGTGTGTGTGTGTGTGTGTGTGTGTGTGTGTGTGTGTGTGTGCGTGCCAAACCAAAAATGACACATCAGCACTTTCTGAAGCCCACTACTATACATTTGCATATCACTGTGTAACAGATACACAGCACACTGCAGAAAGACATACATGAACGCATAGGCTAAGTAGGCTACACACACACACACACACACACACACACACACACACACACACACACACCACACACACACACACACACACACACACACACACACACACACACACACACACACACACACACACACAGGGGCATATACAAACATAGTAGCCTACATCTCCAGCAAGCAACTGCTGATTCAGCACCGTGGACAGCTCCTAACGATCACATGACCCCACAGACTCCACCTGGAGGAGGTCAGTCACCTGTCAGTCATCCACATGAGTTCACCGTGGAGCTCCTCGCTTTATGCCCCCGCTGTTTGGTCTGGCCTTTCTCAAGCCTTAGTTGATCTCTTTAAGTCTAATGACTCTCTCTCTCTCTCTCTCTCTCGCTCTCTCTCTCTCTCTCTCTCTCTCTCTCTCTCTCTCTCTCTCTCTCTCTCTCTCTCTCTCTCTCTCTCTCTCTCTCTCTCTCTCTCTCTCTCTCTCTCTCTCTCTCTTTGTGGGTTGTCTCATCTCTACCCCTGTCTAGTCACACCGGGATCAAAGGTTTCCTGGTGTGTTTGTTGGAGATTGTCACTCACACACAGGCGTGAGACGGGGGAAGTAGCACCTTAGTCACAGTTCACCTGTATGAGAGAGTTCTACCTGTAGTGCACTGGGGAAAGGGCACACACACACACACACACGCACACGCACACACATGGTACATTGAGCACAAAGCAATAACACGTAAAAACCACATAGGAGTTATTGGCAGGCTGACGGGCTGCTGTAGCAAGTTATACTTTACATTTTCAATATACCATTGGGTGTTTTCTTTCCCTGGAAGGTGTGATGTGCAGCATGGCGGTGCAGGCAGGCCTGGGTGGGGTTTCAGAGGACGATGAGAGCGTCTGAGACGTCTCATGTCTCTCTCTGTGGCTCCCTGGAGGAGGCTGTGGCTGCTCGGCTAGTGTTCATTAGATCCAGAAAAGGGAGAATTGGTTCCACTCACGAGAGATGGTCCTCCACGTGGAGGAGAGGCTTCTGCCTTATCGTCTGAGATGGAGAGGTGAAAACACATCTCTCATATCTATTTATTTTTTGTTGGTGTTTGGTTTTGATGTGTTTTTGTGGAATACTAAATAATGGACGTCTCAGCTGGGAAGCGTAACGTTGGTCCACACACACATCCCTGTGAGCTGTGGTCGCTCTGTACTGTGATGACATGCTGGGTGGTGGATCGCATCGCCCTGGGACGGGACCATGAGCACACGTGTGTGTGTGTGTGTCAGTTTGTCTTTTGTTTCCTGTGTATCGTATTTCACTGTCACCCAACGAGGCGCTTTGCATTAAAATGTCTTCTAAATGACAACAAACAACATCGTAAACATTCTCCTAATGGACACTATAGAAACTCAGGCAGAAGAGGGACATCTCACAGAAGTGTGTGTGTGTGTGTGTGTGTGTGTGTGTGTGTGTGTGTGTGTGTGTGTGTGTGTGTGTGTGTGTGTGTGTGCCAATGGGCATACGGACACATACACATGAGGACTGGGTGTGTGGCAGCAGCAACCTACCTCTGAAGGAGTGAAACGGCCTCTTGAGTGAGTGGCACATGCCTGACAGGATATGAGGGCGGGACTATTGATCCTTCAGGATTCGATTAGCTAGCTAGCGTGTGTGTGTGTGTGTGTGTGTGTGGGGGGGGGGGGGTTGGTGGGGGGGTGGCGGGTACTTAAGCGGAACCCCCATAATGGTGTTCAATAAAGTGGTCGATATTTCCTTGTTCTTCATGGTGAGGGAATGAACAGGCTGAAGGTTTGTGTTCTTTCTCAGAAAGACCATCAGACTTGTGGGCCGACGCTGCAGCCCAGCTGCCCGTCTCCAGCTGTCGGGCACAGCAGGGCTTCTGGGCCGCGTTGAGACACCGCACATTTCCTTCCCTCAGAAAGGATTACTTCTCGCCACGGATGAAACGGTCGTTTTACAAAGATCACTGCAGCCCAGTCGACAGTCTCTGTCGTTCTCAGACGTTCTCCAGACGGCTGTGATGGAGCCTTGTACCAACAGTGCTGCTGCTTTGATTATGGTTAAGACTATAGGAGCAAACATCAAGAGTATTAAACATTGTTAAAACGTCAACTGTTATTTGGCAATAACAGTTATTTAGCTTCCATTCCCATCGGAGTGATGTTTACCCCAGCTTGGAGTTCTAGCACTCAGAAAGGCTTTATGAAGCACTTGTTTTGTTATGGCTTTATATTTGAACGAGGTCCTTTTTATATGGAACTCCATAAATATCAACAGACCAATCTGTATTCCACTAATTGCACTATTTAAGATGTTAAATATACCATTTTTCTTCTAATTCGAATCTACCCAAAGCAAGTGGGCCGCCGTGTTTCCCAGAGTCTGAGTATGAGGACTTGGTGACGGACTGGAGGCTCTGGAGGTTCTGGGCTCCCCAGCTCCTCCCTGGACCAGGTCCAAACTCCTGCTCCTTAGCTCCTCCCTGGACCCGGTCCAAACTCCTGCTCCTTAGCTCCTCCCTGGACCTGGTCCAAACTCCTGCTCCCCAGCTCCTCCCTGGACCTGGTCCAAACTCCTGCTCCCCAGCTCCTCCCTGGACCTGGTCCAAACTCCTGCTCCCCAGCTCCTCCCTGGACCCGGTCCAAACTCCTGCTCTCCAGGCGCCACTCGCTGCCAATCCCTCCATCGTGAGGGGTTCTATGTAGGACAGAGACGGCTGGGTTCTGATGGAGCGTATCAACCCCACGACCCGGGAACTGACTGATGCTGTAATACAGAACATTGTCCTGTTCTCCGCTTGTTAGCACCTCCTGAACTTCTCCTCTTCATCAAACCCTATTCAGCCGCTGAGTCCATAATCGCCACCTGCTTGCGTTTTATATCATTTGGTGCACTTTGTTTGTAAGTGCACCAAAAAAGATGATTTTCAATGGAGTAAAGCTTCATCCACCAGCCAGGGAAATCCTCATCTTCATACCCATATAGTGCTACTGGTGTGTTCTACTTCCTTGCATCTATCGGACACTTCCCAAGCCACTTACAGTGAATTCAGTTGTTTTGCAAAGATCGCTGTAGCTGCTAGTCACTAGAATGTTCTCCAAATGGCTGAGAAGGAGCTTTATAAGAACTGTCGCAACTGGGCTGTGGATTATTTAGTGGTACTTATGTTTTTCTAATTTGACCCTGAAGCGACCTCCAGTGAATCCAGATAGGTATCATGTCTAAGCAGGTAGATGGTATGTTAGGCCCACAGTCAGGTGTGTGCCCAGGGGTGTGTTTACATCCTATCCTTATTGTTATTATTATATTATTATATTGATGGTGTGACTGCAGATGCTGTTTGTGTGAATATATTTCTAAGCTAGCTTAGCGGTCACCCTTATAGTGGTTAATTATTGCTTGTTGACTCATCAGAAAATCCTGTGTGTATGTATGTGTGTGTGTGTGTGTGTGTGTGAGGGGGGGGGGGGCGTCTGTGCTGCCCCGCCCACGGTACAGTTACCCTGCACACAGTTGGATAGATAGATATAGATATAGATAGATAGATAGATAGATATATGATACATAGATCGAGATAGATACATAGATAGATAGAACACAAGGACATGACACGGATAAAGCAGACAATCTGTCACAGTGCAGTGTGTGGGTTGGACCCCGAACGCAGACAACAGACCAGAGAGGGGAGAACAGGTGGTTTATTTGCAAAAACGCATATGGAATGGTCAAGGACAGGCAAGAGGTCTGGATACCGGGAGGTCGAGGTGCGTAGTACCGACAGGTAGTAGACAGGCGGAAAACAGGTAAGTGGTTTACCGGAGAACTTGTAACATACATCCGAGAATACAAGAAGTACGAACGAGTAACGTGCCCTAGTGACGCCGCGGTATATGTAGACCCAGATGAGGTAACTAGTAATCACCACGGCAATAGTTGACAGATGTGTGTGTGCCTGCCGCCAATAGTTGACAGATGTGTGTGCGCCGCCAGCGCACGTGGCTTGGCCACGCCCCCTGTCAACCATCGTAATCGTGACAATTGTTGACAGGTGTGTGTGTGCGCTTTCAGCGCACGTGGCTTGGCCACGCCCCCTGTCAACCACCGTAACCGTGACACAATCTAGAGAACCAGGTGCATTCATTACATAAAACACTGCTCAGCAGAAGCTGAAGCTCTCAACATGTCTCAAGCAAACAGACCGGGTTCCAACTCCACAACCTTTGGACCGGGAGGAGTCCAGCCGTCTAATGGCACACACACACACACACACACACACACACACACACACACACACACACACACACACACACACACACACACACACACACACACACACAAAGATAGATACACACACACACACACACACACACACACACACACACACACACACACACACACACACACACACACACACACACACACACACAGATAGATACACAGACACACACACACACACACACACACACACACACATAGATACACACACACACACAAAGATAGATACACAGACACACACACACACACACACACATAGATACACACACACACACAAAGATAGATACACAGACACACACACACACACACACACACTGCTGAACATATCGATCTCTTCTCTTTGTAATATGTGGCAGTGAGATCTGGCTGAATATGATGTCACTGTAATGATGTTGTGTGTGTGTGTGT
>CM051020.1:689659-692159 GCA_027704905.1 Muraenolepis orangiensis
AACAGGCAGGCACCTTCTTCTGCTTGCTTCACTACTGACTTAGCAAAGGATCGGTCCTTGTGATACTCCCTCCCTCCTGGAGTTCTGTTCCCTCTTCAGCTTAACAGGAGCTGTATGCACGCCGCTTGCCGTCTCGATGGCTTATGTTGGCTGGGATGAGGCTGAAGTAAAGTTAATGTTTAAGTAGGTAATTTAGCGCTATATTAATATGTAGGAGTATCTAACGTTGGGACCAGGATTAAAAGTGTGTTCTTCAAATAAAACATAATATATTTAAAGTAAACCAGAAATGAGAAGTGCCTGAACGTTAATATTAACTCAGCAGTCCCAGTAAGATTGTAGCCTCGTTCAACGAGTTTCTCCTTCAGGGAATCCAGATTCTGGCAGCAGTTGTAAACTTCAGTTCTACGTCTCTCGTCGGCACTGGACTGTGGAATCACAATGTCAAGAATCGTTGCATGAAGTCCCACTGTGTCTGGTTGCTGCCGCAATCGTTTAACAGCTTGGGGGTGTGTTTGAGTCAGCTCCGCCGTAGCTTTCTAGAGATAGATTTCGTAGATTTCTCATTTTCTGCTGCGCCTCCTGATTCTGCTGTGCTCTTCTCAACTTTGATTCCAACTTTTTTTTGTCTAACCGTGTCCTTCTTGAGCGGTGGAGCCAGGCCAATCCTTCTTTCCACAACACAGAGATCAGAAATCTTTCCTTCTACAGCAGCTTTGATCTTCTGTTCAGCAGGAGTATGGTTACAGGAGCTCCTGCTAGCAGCTGTAACTTCCGGGGGAGTCTGTTGGGTTCCCTTGTTCTCAACCGGTACTGGTGGAGTCAGGATCTGAACTTCATCAGGTTGCTAAATGGTTTGCTGTCTGGTTGTCCAAACGTTGAGTAAAGAGCTCTTTGATTTGGTTGCTTTCACCAGCAGTTTCTTTAGTTCCTCGTCTTAGTTCTTCGATTTCTTGTTGATCTCCGATCCTAGCGCATTGATTTCACGCTGAACTGTTTTCTTAGGCTTCTCCGGGAAAACATCAAATCCAGTAAGGTACAAGACATGGGATTCATCACCAGACATCAGACCGTTTTAGTTTCAAGTATCAAATGACTAATTAGCGTGGGAAGCTAAACACAAGAGAGCCGGGGACTGAGCTAAACGCAGCACCGTCAGTACGTGCATGTTAGGAACTCCGTACGCACACTTCCTGTCCTGTTCCCATCTTTTGTATTAAAGTATTTTGGTTCAAAATATCTTCAGTTTTTCTGAAGATTTTTGCCTTACTTTTTTAAATTATTTTGCTGACGTCAGCAAAGCTTCGACCCCCACCGAGGAGAGATGAGATAATGCTGTGTGATATGAGTTAGTTTGGTCCATAACGAGGAGAGATGAGATAATGCTGTGTGATATGAGTTAGTTTGGTCCATAACGAGGAGAGATGAGATAATGCTGTGTGATATGAGTTAGTTTGGTCCATAAAGAGGAGAGATGAGATAATGCTGTGTGATATGAGTTAGTTTGGTCCATAACGAGGAGAGATGAGATAATGCTGTGTGATATGAGTTAGTTTGGTCCATAAAGAGGAGAGATGAGATAATGCTGTGTGATATGAGTTAGTTTGGTCCATAAAGGGTCGAGATGAGATAATGCTGTGTGATATGAGTTAGTTTGGTCCATAAAGAGGAGAGATGAGATAATGCTGTGTGATATGAGTTAGTTTGGTCCATAAAGAGGAGAGATGAGATAATGCTGTGTGATATGAGTTAGTTTGGTCCATAAAGAGGAGAGATGAGATATTGCTGATAATGTTCTTCGATGGATGATTGAAAGGCTAATTGGTTTTGTTGCTGTCATGCTTTGTTTCCTGCCGTCCGGTGTGTTTGGCGACAGACAGAAGAGAGAGGCTTGCCTCAGTAACCACTATCGGTTCTCCATCTGCTCCACTTCAGAGACATTTTAATGTCGCTCTTCAAATTACAAAACCCACTTGTCCTCCTGTTTCTGAGGCAGGACAAGTCCTTCAGATCCTAAAACAGAAGGTCTGTTCCTCCCTCCGAGGGTTTCACACATCTTTAAACCTCTTGAATTCTAAAAGGATTCCCTAATTGGTGTTAAAACTAGTCAATCTTTTAAAGGCTGAGAAAACCCACGGGAAGCAGGATGCTATGAGGTAACGTCAGACAGACATGTGTTTCACTGGACCAGGAGACTTATGTTCATGTTCATGTTAACATGTAAACATTTGGGTCTAATTGTCACTTATTTTCTTAAATGTTGTTAATTGTAAAAGTTAATTAAATTCCGAGTGGCATTAAAACAATCTTAAAAAGCCTTGAATGTAGGAATCCTGCTGTCTTGTTGTTGATTCACCCCCCCCCCCTTACCCCCCCCACCCGTCCTACCCACCCCCCCCTTACCCCCCCACCCGTCTACCCCCCCCCCTACCAACCCCCCCCCTACCCCCCCCCCCTCCTACCGAAACCCCCCCCCTTACCCCCCCACCCGTCCTACCCC
>CM051020.1:697159-699659 GCA_027704905.1 Muraenolepis orangiensis
TGAATTAAAACTCCTCCCCTCAGTGTTGATTGGTCCTCTGATCACACGTGATGCAGGAGAGAGGAACAGACGGTGAAGTGGTGAACAGTCCCAGGAGGCCCAGCCGGAGGTCAAGCGGAGAGCAGTTGGGAGAACGGCAGAAAAAAGCATTGGTCCAGTTTAATAATTCAGCAGGGCTCTCATTCACTGCCACAGGGAGCCTATTTCAGGCAGAGAGAGAGAGAGAGAGAGAGAGAGAGAGAGAGAGAGAGAGAGAGAGAGGAGAGAGAGAGAGAGAGAGAGAGAGAGAGAGAGAGAGAGAGAGAGAGAGAGAGAGAGAGAGAGAGAGAGAGAGAGAGAGAGGAGAGAGAGAGAGAGAGAGAGAGAGAGAGAGGTGTTAACGTGGTCCAAGTAGGTGAGAGCTTCTACCAGCACGGTTTATATCCTGGGTGATGGATGGACCTTTGAACCCTGATAGGTCTAGTGGTCCTGAAGAGAGGGACTGAGCCAGCCAGCCTATAGAAGCAGTAACCAGCCTCTCTCTCTGTCTCTCTGTCTCTTTCTATAAATATGTCTGTCTCCTCCCCTTCATGCATTAACCATTCAGTATTAGAGGACATGGCGCTGGTGATGAAGGATGTGGGTCATTTTCTTCTTCTGCTCTTTGAGAAGTTTCCAGAAGAGGATGAAAAGGAATGATATATGTAAGGGCCACCATCTGTCTGTAGGGTCCCTGGGGGTCCCGGGGGGTCCCCTGGGGTCCCTGGGGGTTCCTGGGGTCCCTGTGGGTCCCTGGGGGTCTCTGGGGGTCCCTGGGGTCGCTGGGGGTCCCTGGGGGTCCCTGGGGGTCCCCTGGTCCTCGTCCTGTTTAGGAACTGGAGCGACTCAAGCGTTTCTGCAGGCGTTTCCAATACTTACTAAACTGCCTGACACATTTTAATTTTAATGTAAGCGGTTGGTCACTGTAATATAAATATTACATATATATGTAATATATATGTAATATATATGTAATATATTTATGTAATATATATGTAATGTATATATGTAATATTTATGATATATATATGTAATATATATATGTAATATTTATGATATATATATGTAATATATATATATATATGTAATATCGGTATTACGTACTTGTATTTTCTAATAGAATGGAGATGGGGGATCATAAAGCATAAAGCAGCGTGTGTATAAAGTGATGTATTCTTATTGCTGCCTCCAGTGCCGCGCGGCCAGGAGTACCCCTGGTGGGAGTGGAGGGAGAGTCGCGACTTTGACGAGCTCAACCACATCCTGCAGGAGAGCAAGAAGCTGGGCCAGGCTCTGGAGAGCCTCTCCCGCAGTGAGTCCACCTCCACCTCCACCTCCACCTCCACCTCCACCTCCACCTCCACCTCCACCTCCACTACACCCATACCAGGCTCCACTGACTGGTAGAGCCAGTGAGTCCACCTCCACCTCCACCTCCACCTCCACCTCCACTTCCACCCATACCAGGCTAATGTTATTGGATATGTGTATATGTATGTATGCATTATATTATTATGGCTTGTTAGGAAGGAAATGCACGTATGACTTCTGGTGACCAGTAGTTCTCTTGCCTTCCTGTTGAATGCACTATTAAGTTTGTCACTTTGGACAAAAGCTGAAAAGCTGATGACTGTATGTAATGTTAAATATGTCACTTTCTACCACGGTAGCCATGAGTCGATATCCCTGGCTTTCATCTAGAACCTTAATTATAATACTAACAATCCCCATCGAATGGATTCTTGTTCTCCTAAGTCCGAGACCTTTTCATGAACGCCCCGTGTACCAAAGTGAGAAGGCCTGGAGCTGTGATCACCCCCACAGTGTGTGTAGCTCCACGCTCCATCACAGAGCGCTGCTCGGCAGCTGGGGAGACCGCTCTGTCATCCTTATCAACGGCAACCGGCTGCATTTCATCATTCTCAAGGAAGAAGAAAGCGCCTGACGCCATTGTAGATTTAGGTGTAGATCTTTCAGTGCTGTTAAAAGTTGCTTCTTTCTAGACTTGGTAAAGAGAAGAGTAAAGAGTAATGGTTTGATGGTTCCTCTGTGGGTATTTACATCCTCCCTGCTTCCTCTCTCACAGGCATCGCCATCTCAGACGAACTGGACCAGGTAGCTATCCCACTATAACACACTAGCACATCCCTTCTTCATTTTTGTATGATTATGATTATTATGATTATTTTTTAATTATTATTATCATTATTATTATCATTATCTACATTCTCAAATTCTCACACTGTCTATTTTCCAGCCTGTGAATTTATGTTAAGCTGTAATATATAACGTTTGTCGCCATCGACACACGTCCGTGCGTCAGACGGTCCACCGCGCGTTAGACGGTCCACCGTGCGTTAGACGGTCCACCGTGCGTTAGACGGTCCACCGCGCGTTAGACGGTCCACCGTGCGTTAGACGGTCCACCGCGCGTTAGACGGTCCACCGTGTGTTAGATGGTTAGACGGTCCACCGTGTTAGA
>CM051020.1:702159-715328 GCA_027704905.1 Muraenolepis orangiensis
GCAGAGAACAGCTCCTTCCTACCTCCAGGCGATGGTCAAGCCCTACGTCCCATCCCGTCCACTTCGCTCTGCTACGTTGGGCCGTCTGCTCGCCCCCTCGCTTCGGGGCCCTTGTGGTTGATCTACGCGGTGACGGCTCTTCTCCGTCCTGGACCCAATGTGGTGGAATGAACTTCCAACAGATACCTGACTGCAGAGTCTCTGCCCATCTTCCGCCACAGGCTTAAAACTCGCCTCTTCAGGAAACATGACCCGGGTCCTTCCTCCTAGCGCGTCCTCTTATCACGTTTTACTGGCTTTACTAGCATACTAGCGTCTTTATAAACTTATGGTACTTTAACCTGAGCACTGGCTCAGTTCCTGGAGACTTGTTGGGAATGAAATGCATGCTTTTGACAAGTTGTTCTCTTACCTACCTTTGTTTAACACACAAGTCACACACATACGTCTCTTTGGACAAAAGTGCCTGTTTAATGACTGTAATGTCTATAACATGGCTCTTAACATGTACCAGCTTCAAAAGCTTGTATCTGAAGTTGCCGTGGGGATAACCTGCCCCCCCCCCCACCTCCTTCCTAGAACTCTCAGCTCAAATCCCATTTCTTCAAACCTCACAGTGTTTGAATCAGAGCTCAAACAGGCGTGACCTGACGCTTAAAGCACAGAGCAACACTTTTGAGGCTTTTGCTGATTTTCTGTCAATGTTTTCTTTCAAATATTCAGCTTTTATGAGCCAATTTATCCACGTCAGAGAGGGACACTCAAACTACCTCACACACACCACATGACCCTGTGGCTCGGTCGGGGTTGTGTGTGTGTGTGTGTGTGTGTGTGTGTGTGTGTGTGTGTGTGTGTGTGTGTGTGTGTGTGTGTGTGTGTGTGTGTGTGTGTGTGTGTGTGTGTGTGTGTGTGTGTGTGTGTGTGTGTCACACTGATCTGGCTAATTAGCAGGAGAAGGGATCTGAAACCATCAATCATGCAGAGGCGTCAGTTCTCATAATCCCATCAGGTGCCACTGGGGGCGGATTATAAACACCAGCTCTCAGCCAGGAGACTGACAAGGGAGATTGGGCTGTGTGTGGGCATGTGTGTGTGTGTGTGTGTGTGTGTGTGTGTGTGTGTGTGTGTGTGTGTGTGTGTGTGTGTGTGTGTGTGTGTGTGTGTGTGTGTGTGTGTGTGTGTGTGTGTGTGTGTGTGTGTGTGTGTGTGTGTGTGTGTGTGTGTGTGTGATAGATGTGTGCGCGCGCGTATGTGTGTGTGTGTGTGTGTGCGTGTGCGCGTGTGTGTGTGTGTGTGTGTGTGAGAGGTAGATGGTAGTCATCATAAGAGTTTGCAACTTGATACCATTTACTGAGGCTGTGTCCCAAAGGCTGAAATGCTGCCGTGAAGTGTGTGTGGCCCCAGTCAGACTGATTAGAGTCTAGTTAAAGCAGCCTCACCTGGCCCCAGTCAGACTGATTAGAGTCTGGTTGAACAGCCTCACCTGGCCCCAGTCAGACTGATTAGAGTCTGGTTGAAGCAGCCTCACCTGGCCCCAGTCAGACTGATTAGAGTCTGGTTGAAGCAGCCTCACCTGGCCCCAGTCAGACTGATTAGAGTCTGGTTGAACAGCCTCACCTGGCCCCAGTCAGACTGATTAGAGTCTGGTTGAAGCAGCCTCACCTGGCCCCAGTCAGACTGATTAGAGTCTGGTTGAAGCAGCCTCATCTGGCCCCTTTTAGACTGATTAGAGTCTGGGACTGGTGAGGCTGCTCAATCAAAGCCCACAGGTTAAACCAGCCATCACCACACACACTCAGGAGGGAGCCTGTACCATCTGCTCTGCTTGCTAACAACTACAAACTCAAAAACACACAGAGTAAACCAGTTTGCTCCTCATCCCCCTGACTCCTTGTTGTCTGGAGGAGCCCAGAGAGCACACTTTCGAGGCAGGGGAGGCTGACTATTCAGGCAGCATTCAGAGGCAGACATCGAGTCATGTCTCAATGGAATATTTACACAACATGCTGCCTGCTTGCTGAGGTCCGACTAAAGCAGGTTGTTAAGGCAGTACAGACTTCACTGGTCAGGATATCCCACAATCCCACGGGCCGCTCCTCCTCCTCCTCCTCTCTCCTCCTCCTCCTCCTCCTCCTCCTCCTCCTCCTCCTCCTCCTCCTCCACCTCCTCCTCTTCCTCTGCTCCGACAAGAGGAAAACACAAGTAACCAAACAAAAACATGAGTTTGTGCACAAAGTCAATACAAAGTTGAATAGACTTTTTAAATATTTTTTCTACCCAGAAATTGACAAATCAGTCACTGAATATCCATTCAATTTTGATGTAAAATGCTTATTTAAGACATGTGTGCTGAGTAGGATTGGTTGACGGCAGTGTGAAAGCAGACCCAGTCAACAACAGGTGGAGGTAAACCTGGAGGACTGAATCCTCTTTATTGGTCTCATGTCCTCACAGTGGAATGAGTTCCTCTCCTCTAACCCATCCTAGTGTGAGGAGCAGTGGGTATCAGCTGTTGGATATACAGGGGAGCAGGGGAGGGGGCTGGTGCCTTGCTCAAGGGCACTGAGGCAGTGCCAAGGTCTTTTGGGGACTTGAACCGGCGACCTTCTGGTTCCTAAGTCCCAACAGACTGAGCTCTCCTGCCACTACTGACATCATGACGTCGTGACTCATTGCTGCCTCAGAAGCTCCTTTTCTAGTAACTTAAAGTAACAGAAAGCCCTGCTGTGTCTCTCACTACTCACTACATAGTGCACTACCACATCGCCATGTTGTAGTGCTGTCCCAATGTATAGTGAGAATTATCATACCCTATATAGTGCACTCATCGTATCCCACAATACATCGGGCTTTTTTACTACTAGATTAGATTAGATTAGATTTGAATGTAGTGTTATTGCACAGCACAAGTACAGTACAGTGAAAATAATTTGGCATCTAACCAGAGTGCAAATGTTACAGTAAAGTGCCTGGTGATATATAATGTACAGTGGTTAAATAAGATGTAAAAACGGTCTATCTAGTCTACTCTACTAGGTATAAAAACAGGTATAAAATAACTTATAGAGTAGGTATGAGATATGTGCAGAATTATAGGTATATATATATATATATATACAGGTAAGTTTAAGTATAAGTATCAACAGGTAGTGAGCAGGGGTATGAGTAGGCGGGCGGCTGTCTTCGTGGTACAGAGTTCAGAGAGATGACAGCTGAGGGGAAGAAGCTGTTCCTAAGTCTGCTTGACTCAGAACAAAGGTTCAGTTGGTGATGCTTTTCGATCGGTAAAAGTTCACCAGAATCTGAGGGGACAGGTGGGCTTTTCTCAGTCTCCTCAGGAAGAAGAGACGCTGGTGAGCCTTCTTTACCAGTGAGGCCGTGTTGAGGGACCAAGAGAGGTCCTCGGAGATGTGGACCCCCAGGAATTTGAAGCTGGAGACATGCTCAACCTCCACTCCGTTGATGAGGATGGGGGCGTGTGCACCAGCTCTGGTCTTTCTGAAGACCTCCTTGGTCTTCTTGGTGTTGAGGGCCAGGTTGTTGTCAGCGCACCACGCCACCAGGTGCTGGACCTCCTCCCTGGAGGCTGCCTCATCGTTGTTTTTGATGAGGCCCACCACCGTTGGGTCGTAGGCAAACTTGATGATGGTGTTTGTGCCATGTACAGGAGTGCAGTCGTGGGTGAAGAGGGAGTAGAGGAGAGGGCTCAGCACACATCCCTGGGGAACGCCGGTGTTCAGGGTGAGGGTGGAGGAGGTGAGATTATCTAAATTGACAGACTGGGGTCTGTTGGTTAGGAAGTCCAATAACCAGTTACAGACAGAGGGGTTAATGTCAAGATTATTGGTTTCCATAAGGTCACCAAGTTTGAAGATGAGTTTGGAGAAGATGATGGTGTTGAAGGATGAGCTGAGCTGAGATCGATAAACAGCCTTCCCACGTGGGTGTTGATCTCGTGTTTATCCAGTGAGGGTGGGAGGCCAGATTTGAGGTGAGCCAGGACCAGCCTCTCGAAGCACTTCATGAAGATGGGGGTGAGGGCAACAGGGCGGAAGTCGCTGAGGCTCGCTGCAGAGGAGTGTTTTGGCGCTGAGGAAAGGGTTTCACTATATAGTCCTCTACATTGAACTACTAGAGAGGGAGTAGGGAATGAGGAAAGGGTTTCACTATATAGGTCCTCTACATTGAACTCCCTCTCTAGGGAGTTCAATGTAGAGGACTATATAGTGAATGAGGGAATGATTTTGGACACAGCCATTGCCTTCCAAAGATACTGCCTCGCTAAGAGTCAGTAGTAATTACCATAAGTAATTACCGATGGATGTTATTGATCATTCTCTTTTATTATTAAATCGTTTTTCACAGGTTAATTAATTACAATAATAAAATACAAGATTAAGGAACTGTTCCATGTATGAGTGAGTGGTTGCATGTTGACGGGGCCATGCCTGCTGTGTGTAATACATCACCTTAAAACCTTTTCCTTGTTCCTGGTCCTTGGTGACATGAGCCACTGCTCACCGTTAGATTCAGTGAGCCCACCTCCCCCTGACCTCATCCTCAACCCCACCTCCCCCTGACCTCATCCTCCAACCCCACGACCCCTGACCTCATCCTCAACCCCACCTCCCCCTGACCTCATCCTCCAACCCCACTTCCCCCTGACCTCATCCTCTAACCCCACGTCCCCCTGACCTCATCCTCAACCCCACCTCCCCCCGACCTCATCCTCTAACCCCACCCCCCCCTGACCTCATCCTCTAACCCCACCCCCCCTGACCTCATCCTCCAACCCCACCCCCCTGACCTCATCCTCTAACCCCACCCCCCCTGACCTTATCCTCTAACCCCACCCCCCCTGACCTCATCCTCCAACCCCACCCCCCTGACCTCATCCTCTAACCCCACCTCCCCCTGACCTCATCCTCCAACCCCACCCCTCCTGACCTCATCCTCCAACCCCACGACCCCTGACCTCATCCTCCAACCCCACCTCCCCCTGACCTCATCCTCTAACCCCACCTCCCCCTGACCTCATCCTCCAACCCCACCTCCCCCTGACCTCATCCTCTAACCCCACGACCCCTGACCTCATCCTCCAACCCCACCTCCTCCTGACCTCATCCTCTAACCTCACCCCCCTGACCTCATCCTTCAACCCCACCTCCCTCTGACCTCATCCTCCAACCCCACCCCTCCTGACCTCATCCTCCAACCCCACGACCCCTGACCTCATCCTCCAACCCCATGACCCCTGACCTCATCCTCCAACCCCACCCCCCCTGACCTCATCCTCTAACCCCACCTCCCCCTGACCTCATCCTCTAACCTCACCTCCCCCTGACCTCATCCTCCAACCCCACGACCCCTGACCTCATCCTTCAACCCCACCTCCCCCTGACCTCATCCTCTAACCCCACCCCCCTGACCTCATCCTCTAACCCCACCCCCCTGACCTCATCCTCTAACCCCACCTCCCCCTGACCTCATCCTCTAACCCCACCCCCCTGACCTCATCCTCTAACCCCACCCCCCTGACCTCATCCTCCAACCCCACCTCCTCCTGACCTCATCCTCTAACCCCACCCCCCTGACCTCATCCTCTAACCCCACCTCCCCCTGACCTCATCCTCTAACCTCACCTCCCCCTGGCCTCATCCTCCAACCCCACGACCCCTGACCTCATCCTTCAACCCCACCTCCCCCTGACCTCATCCTCTAACCCCACCCCCCTGACCTCATCCTCTAACCCCACCCCCCTGACCTCATCCTCTAACCCCACCTCCTCCTGACCTCATCCTCTAACCCCACCCCCCTGACCTCATCCTCTAACCCCACCTCCTCCTGACCTCATCCTCTAACCCCACCTCCTCCTGACCTCATCCTCTAACCCCACCCCCCTGACCTCATCCTCTAACCCCACCCCCCTGACCTCATCCTCTAACCCCACCCCCCCTCTGAACAGATACACACCTTCCCAGGCCGGCCGGGAAACCTCCTACTTTGTGTTTTTCTGGTATATTTTTCCTTCACTCTCTTTCTTTTCTCTGGACCATTCAGGAAACACCAGCAGGAGTTATCAAAACATTTCTGTTTGCAGAGACGATAATACAGAAAGTCCCATTTCCATCTCTATTCCATCTCCATACTCACTTCATCTCTCTCTCTCTCTCTCTCTCTCTCTCTCTCTCTCTCTCTCTCTCTCTCACATCAGGGAGTGGCTGTGCTCTCTCTCTCTCTCTCTCTCTCTCTCTCTCTCTCTCTCTCTCTCACATCAGGGAGTGGCTGTGCTCTCTCTCTCTCTCTCTCTCTCTCTCTCTCTCTCTCTCTCACATCAGGGAGTGGCTGTGCTCTCTCTCTCTCTCTCTCTCTCTCTCTCTCTCTCTCTCTCTCTCTCTCTCTCTCTCTCACATCAGGGAGTGGCTGTGCTCTCTCTCTCTCTCTCTCTCTCTCTCTCTCTCTCTCTCTCTCTCTCTCACATCAGGGAGTGGCTGTGCTCTCTCTCTCTCTCTCTCACATCAGGGAGTGGCTGTGCTCTCTCTCTCTCTCTCTCTCACATCAGGAGTGGCTGTGCTCTCTCTCTCTCTCTCTCTCTCACATCAGGGAGTGGCTGTGCTCTCTCTCTCTCTCTCTCTCACATCAGGGAGTGGCTGTGCTCTCTCTCTCTCTCTCTCTCTCTCTCTCACATCAGGGAGTGGCTGTGCGCTCTCTCTCTCTCTCTCTCTCTCTCTCTCTCTCTCTCTCTCTCTCTCTCTGATGAACCTTTAGTAGAATGGAAGTTCATGTGAGGCTGTGTGAATTCGGCTCAGATCAGTCGAAGACATGACTGGAGAGAGGAAGTGAGGCGTCCATGTTCTGAATGGTCCTATTGTTTTCGCCGTGGAGTCTGGGCTAAACCACCCCAGGAAGGTCCCTGAAGAGAGATACTGCTGCCCTGAGTGAGCCAGGGGAACACACACACACACACACACACACACACAACCCCGACAGAGGGTCATGTGGTGCAGTGGAATGAGGTTGTTTGAGTGTCCCTCAACATGGATGAATTGGCTCATAAAAGTTTAATATTTGGGCTTAGAGTTCTCGGAAGGAACGTCGCAATATTATTTTTTAAAGCTAGTACATGTGGTTGTGTATGAATGCTGTACCGTGGCGTTATCCTCGTGTCCGAGAAGCTTAACCCCCTCCTCACACCGACATCCACACGCTGTCACAAGACGCCAACAACACACACCGCCGCCCAAAGACACTCCGACGTCACACAAAGAACCTGACTTGAGTCCAACGTGCACAAGCTGGTTTGCCGGAGACTTGCAAACAACAGGAATTTAAACATAGGATACTATGTCATGCTAGATCATAAGACATACAAAGACATTTAAACGTATGGTGCCCTCACACCATAGCGATCACCAGTTGCGTATGGTTGTGAATAAAAAATAGTGGTCATAAGTTCTGAACGCAACTCACACGCAACTAATAGGTTTTATAGGTTTGAAGTACGCAACAAGCGCGCAGGTGATCGCAGACACACGCAGAGGAAGTTCGGAAATTTTGAACATTCAATAATTCTTTGCGAATGCCTGCGATCAATTTACAGGTACGCTACGCACGCAACACGATCGCAACAGGTACGTTTTTATCACGTGACCTGTCACACTGCAGTGTGTGGGTTGGACCCTGAATGCAGGCAACAGACCAGAGAGGAGAGAACAGGTGGTTTATTTGCGAAACACACGTGGAAATGGTCAGAGACAGGCAAGAGGTCTGGATACCGGGAGGTCGAATTAGTAAATAGGCAGAAGACAGGTAAGTGAGTTACCGGAGAGCTTGTAACGTAACATCCGCGATTCAAGCGGTACGAACGAGCAACGTGCCCTAGTGACGCCACGGTATATATAACCCCAGGTGAGGTGATTAGTAATCAGCCACGGCAATTGTTGACAGCTGTGTGTGTGTGTGTGTGTGCGCCGCCAGTGCACGCGGCTTGGCCACGCCCCCTGGCAACCACCGTAACCGTGACATGACAAATACCACGCAACTAACACGCAGGTCAAACGCAACTCGTAAGTTCTGCACGCAACTCACACGCAACCCACAGGTCGAATAGGTTACAAATTGACAAAATTGTTGATTCCGGTTGCGTTTGGTGCGTATACAAATATGTTTTACACGCAACTCATAGGTTTCAGCGTACGCTATGGCGTGAGGGCACCATTACACAATTCTGGGTTCACTGGCACTTCAAGGTAGAAGTAGACAGTGTCCATGATTTTATTCCATCAGTTTCCGGGCTGAATACTGAAGCTGTCCTTCATGGTCCATACTGATGAACTGTATTAGCATAGAAATATCCTGCAGACCCAGGGCACTACGATACGTGTGCCCACGAGGCCCTCTCCATTATCTGTTATTAGGCCTCGTTCAGCGGAGGATTCCAGTAACTCAAACCCTTCAGCTGGGCGTCCCAGAGCTCCATATGGAAATGAATCAACAGGGAGGGTAATCCGGGAGGGATTCCCCTCGGCTGTTTTTCCTTAACGGCGGGAAATGGCGTGTGTTATCGCATAATTAGCCTGGCCATTATCCAATGAGCTGCAGATGAACCCCCCCCCCCCACACACACACACACACACGGAGAGGGGGCGGGGCAGGGCAGGGCGGGGGGAATACTGAGTACTGATTGGATCTTTCCTAAGTGGTGATTAGAGGCTTCAAAAAATATTGAGCCAGCTCACGGGAGCTGCTAATTAGCGGCCGGTTGGAGAAGCTCTTCAGTGATTGTTTCTGTTATCAGCCTCCAGCCTCCAGCCTCCAGCCTCTGAATAACCCATCTCACCTTATTGTTTCACTGAATTACCACAGGAAGGCTCATGGTTAAGTATCTCACAAGCTCCCAGGGTTCATTCTGCTGGGTTAGTGCCTTTTTGTCTTTTTATTTTACTCTTTATAGCCAGTATTAAAGGGTCAATGCTTTAGCAGTATTTGTTGAGGATAAATGCACAATAACAACTTTCTCTAAATTGCTAAATGGATACGAATGGCATCCGTTTTGGTGGCTTCAGTGGATCTGACTCTGCCACACTGTCAGAGTCCACATAATGGAGGACTCTTATACCTTGAAGCTCTAATGATGAACATTGCCGGACTCCTGGACTCCCAACACCACCACAGTAGTCACACAGCAGCGACTTTACCTCCTGAGGATTCTCAGGAAAAACAATCCGTAGGAGAAGCTGCTGGTGTTCTTCTACCACTGCTCCATCAAGAGTGTGCTGGTGTACCATATCTCTGTGTGGTTGGCCAGCTGCTCAGCAGCAGAGTGGAAAGCCCTTCAGAGGATCATCAACACCGCCAGGAAGATTATAGGTTGCCCACGGCCCTCTATGAAAGATTCTTTAGTTCCCGCTGCCTCAGCAGAGCAGCCAACATCCAGAAAGACTCACCTGTTGGGGTCCATCACATCACAGACTCACCTGTTGGTCCATCACTCACAGACTCACCTGTTGGGTCCATCACATCACAGACTCACCTGTTGGGGTCCATCACATCACAGACTCACCTGTTGGGGTCCATCACATCACAGACTCACCTGTTGGGTCCATCACATCACAGACTCACCTGTTGGGGTCCATCACATCACAGACTCACCTGTTGGGTCCATCACATCACAGACTTAAGAACAGGTCCACCCCAATGCCTACACTGTCAAACCCTGACAGTGGCTCTTCAGTGTTACTACAATACTGTACTGTTGGACTGTTACTGGACTGTTCCATTCTGTGTAACTACAATACTGTATCATACTCTAACATACCACTGTACCTTTTTTTTAAACTAACCAACCAAACTTGAACTAAATTGAACTTTTAGCAGTCACTTTTAACGTCATTTAGCAAACGCTTTTGTCCAAAGTAGTGCATTTTGTAGTGCATTTAGTAGTGTAGTATAGTAGTGCATTTAACAAAGTTAGGTAAGAGAACAACTTGGCAGAAGTCCAATTCGTTCCTAAGACTCCAAGAACTGAGCCAGTGCTCAGGTAAAAGTACAATTAGTTCAGTTAAATGTAGAATAAGTCTGCAAACAAAAGAACATTATGTACCTAAGCTAGTAAAAAGTGATAAGAGGAAATTTGATATGAATGATAATACGTGGAAGGATCCGAGTTTTCAGCCTGTGGTGGAAGATGGGCAGAGACTCTGCAGTCCTGACATCCGTGGGGAGTTTATTCCAATTAGGGGCCAGGACAGAGAAGAGCCGTGACCTCGTAGATCGGCCACAAGGGCCCCTAAGCGAGAGGGAAAGCAGACGGCTGAAGAAGCAGAGCGAAGTGGACGGGCAGGGATGTAGGGCTTGACCGTCGCCTGGAGGTAGGATGGAGCTGTTCCTTTCACTGCCCTGTAGGCACCAAGGTCTTGAACTGGATGGAGCAGCTACAGGGAGCCAGTGTAGAGTCCGAAGGAGGGTAGATGTGTGGGAGAACTTGGGTCGGTTGAACACCAGGCGAGCTGCAGCTTTCTGAATGAGCTCCAGGGGCCTGATGGCAAATGCCGGGGCGCCAGCAAGGAGGGAGTTGCAGTAGTCCAGCCGGGAGGACAAGAGCTTGGATGAGCGCAGCCTCTTCAGTGAGAAAAGGCCGAATCCTCCTGATGTTGTAGAGGAGGAACCTGCAGGAGCGGGTCACCCATGCAATGTTAGCCGAGACGACAGACCCAGATTCCTTGAAGTTAGTTAGTGTCACCCCAGCATCATCAATGGTGACAGCTTGACCTTACCAACCTTGAACTCACGTTTGACTTACTGCCTGTTTCCTTTCAGCCTGAAAGTGGAGGGGAGGAGCAAAGGACTGAAGGAACAGCAGCAGCACCACAAGAAGCTCCTGGCAGCCATGTTGTCTCAGGACTCCTTCGACTCCGCCCACAGCTCCGCCCCCTCCATCACAGAGGAGGAGATCGAAGACGAGGACGATGCCATGGAGTTGCTGGGTAATGCCGTCATATGTACGCCCACACACAGACAGACAGACAGACAGGCAGGCAGGCACACAGGCACACACCACACACACACCACAGGCAGACACACAACACACACACACACGACAGACACACACACACACACAGGCAGACACACACACACACACACACACACACACACACACACACACACACACACACACACACACACACACACACACACACACACACACACACACACACACACACACACAGGCAGACACACAAACACACACACACAGACAGACAGACATACAGCCAGACACACACACAAACAACACACACACACACACACACACCCGCAAAAACAAAGTCGAATAGAAATCGAAGAAAATAATTAATTCACAGATGACCACCAAACCTCAAATCATTGAAAATGCTCTCACACACACGCCAGACCTCTCTGAAATGAATGAGCTGTTTTTCCAAGCCAGCCTGCTAAATGGATTTAGTCTGTGTGTGTGTGCGTGTGTGTGTGTGTGTGTGTGTGTGTGTGTGTTTTCCTTCACACTGCCTGCCTGTGCTTGTAATTGTGCAAAATATGAATTAGCAAGGGAAGCTGACTACTGCTTTGAATTACTTTAACAAAAACTGTGTCCATATTTGTTGAAGATGAGTCCGCTTTTATTTGATAATTCATTTAAATTTGAGTTTTCCTGCCAATTTTTGTCTGTTCTGAGTGAGCACCTGGACCACTCAGGGAAATGCATCCCACAGACCAACCAATCAGTGTGCCGCTGGAGGTCATGTGATGTTCTGTGGTGCCTGGTAATTGGTCCAGCAGTGGTCTGCACTCTCACTGTTGGCACTCAGAGAGGACGAGGAGGAGGAGCCTTCATGTGAAGCTCAAAACTGAGAACTCCATTCTCTCTCTCTCTCTCTCTCTCTCTCTCTCTCTCTCTCTCTCTCTCTCTCTCTCTCTCTCTCTCTCTCTCTCTCTCTCTCTCTCTCTCTCTCTCTCTCTCTCTCTCTCTCTCTCTCTCTCTCTCTCTCTCTCTCTCTCTCTCTCTCTGTGTTACAAAGCAGCTCCTCTGATGACACCACACTTGAGGGTATATCTCTCATACACACACACACACACACACACACACAGACGCTCCGGGCAGAGAGAGGCGCATACCGTCTCTCACACTTTATTCTTTCATTTGACTTCAAACTGCAGTCAATTAAAAGATGTAAAACAAAGAGTCAAAAGAGTCAATCTCTCACCTTCTCACTTCCACGGTGACTCCAGTGGTTGAGGAGTCGCGCAAAACAGGGACTCCTCCCCCTCATGAAAAGGAAACCTTATCATTTCTCCATGCTTGGCTACAAGGGACCCTCCGTACCCTCTGGTCCTCCCCCCTCCTCCCTCACCTCCCTCCCCCCTCCTCCCTCCTCCCCCCTCCCTCACCTCCCTCACCCCTCCTCCCCCCTCCTCCCTCACCCCTCCCCCCTCCTCCCCCTCCCTCCCTGTCTGCTGTCGGCCACACAATGTATACCTCACTAGCATGGAGTACACGCCTACTAGCCGCGCCTTGTGCTACGCTACGTCCTCTCCTACACTACGTCCTCTCCTACACTACGTCCTCTCCTACACTACCTCGTCTCCTACACTATGTCCTCTCCTACACTACGTCGTCTCCTACACTACGTCTCCTACACTACGTCTCTTACACTACGTCGTCTCCTACACTATGTCGTCTCTTACACTACGTCTCCTCCTACACTACGTCGTCTCCTACACTACGTCTCTTACACTACGTCGTCTCCTACACTACGTCATCTCCTACACTACGTCGTCTCCTACACTACGTCGTCTCCTACACTACGTCGTCTCCTACACTACGTCGTCTCCTACACTACGTCGTCTCCTACACTACGTCGTCTCCTACACTACGTCGTCTCCTACACTACGTCCTCTCCTACACTACGTCATCTCCTACACTACGTCGTCTCCTAAACTACGTCCTCTCCTACACTACGTCGTCTCCTACACTACGTCGTCTCCTACACTACGTCGTCTCTTACACTACGTTGTCTCTTACACTACGTCGTCTCCTACACTACGTCGTCTCCTACACTACGTCGTCTCCTACACTACGTCGTCTCCTACACTACGTCGTCTCCTACACTACGTCGTCTCCTACACTACGTCGTCTCCTACACTACGTTCTC
>CM051020.1:715428-760428 GCA_027704905.1 Muraenolepis orangiensis
CTCTTACACTACGTCGTCTCCTACACTACGTCGTCTCCTACACTACGTCGTCTCTTACACTACGTCCTCTCCTACACTATGTCTCTCCTACACTATGTCGTCTCTTACACTACGTCCTCTCCTACACTACGTCGTCTCCTACACTACGTCGTCTCCTACACTACGTCGTCTCCTACACTACGTCGTCTCCTACACTACGTCTCCTACACTACGTCGTCTCCTACACTACGTCGTCTCCTACACTACGACGTCTCCTACACTACGTTGTCTCTTACACTACGTTGTCTCCTACACTACGTCCTCTCTACACTACGTCGTCTCTTACACTACGTCGTCTCTACACTACGTCGTCTCCTACACTACGTCCTCTCCTACACTACGTCGTCTCTTACACTACGACGTCTCCTACACTACGTCCTCTCCTACACTATGTATCTCCTACACTACGTCGTCTCTTACACTACGTCGTCTCCTGCACTACGTCGTCTCCTACACTACGTCGTCTCCTACACTACGTCGTCTCCTGCACTATGTCGTCTCTTACACTACGTCCTCTCCTACACATACGTCGTCTCCTACACTACGTCGTCTCCTACACTACGTCATCTCCGACACTACGTCGTCTCTTACACTACGACGTCTCCTAAACTACGTCGTCTCTTACACTACGTTGTCTCCTACACTAAGTTGTCTCCTACACTACGTTGTCTCCTACACTACGTCCTCTCCTACACTACGTCGTCTCCTAAACTACGTCGTCTCTTACACTACGTTGTCTCCTACACTAAGTTGTCTCCTACACTATGTCGTCTCCTACACTACGTCCTCTCCTAAACTACGTTGTCTCTTACACTATGTTGTCTCCTACACTACGTCTCTTACACTACGTCGTCTCTTACACTACGTCTCCTACACTACGTCCTCTCCTAAACTACGTTGTCTCTTACACTACGTTATCTCCTACACTACGTTGTCTCCTACACTACGTCGTCTCCTACACTACGTCCTCTCCTAAACTACGTCGTCTCTTACACTACGTTGTCTCTTACACTATGTTGTCTCCTACACTACGTCTCTTACACTACGTCGTCTCTTACACTACGTCGTCTCTTACACTACGTCTCCTACACTACGTCCTCTCCTACACTACGTCGTCTCCTACACTACGTCGTTCCTACACTACGTTGTCTCTTACACTACGTCGTCTCTTACACTACGTCGTCTCCTACACTACGTCCTCTCCTACACTACGTTGTCTCCTACACTACGTCGTCTCTTACACTACGTCCTCTCCTACACTACGTTGTCTCCTACACTACGTTGTCTCCTACACTACGACGTCTCCTACACTACGTTGTCTCTTACACTATGTCTCCTACACTACGACGTCTCCTACACTATGTCATCTCCTACACTACGTCGTCTCTTACACTACGTCGTCTCCTACACTACGTCGTCTCTTACACTACGTCGTCTCCTACACTACGTCGTCTCCTAAACTACATCGTCTCTTACACTACGTTGTCTCCTACACTACGTCGTCTCCTACACTACGTCGTCTCTTACACTACGTCGTCTCCTACACTACGTCCTCTCCTACACTACGTTGTCTCCTACACTACGTCGTCTCTTACACTACGTCCTCTCCTACACTACGTTGTCTCCTACACTACGTCGTCTCCTACACTACGACGTCTCCTACACTACGTTGTCTCTTACACTATGTCTCCTACACTACGACGTCTCCTACACTATGTCATCTCCTACACTACGTCGTCTCTTACACTACGTCGTCTCCTACACTACGTCGTCTCTTACACTACGTCGTCTCCTACACTACGTCGTCTCCTAAACTACATCGTCTCTTACACTACGTTGTCTCCTACACTACGTCGTCTCCTACACTACGTCGTCTCCTACACTACGTTGTCTCCTATACTACGTTGTCTCCTACACTACGTTGTCTCCTACACTACGTCGTCTCTTACACTACGTCGTCTCCTACACTACGTCCTCTCCTACACTACGTTGTCTCCTACACTACGTCTCTTACACTACGTCGTCTCTTACACTACGTCTCCTACACTACGTCCTCTCCTAAACTACGTTGTCTCTTACACTACGTTATCTCCTACACTACGTGTCTCCTACACTACGTCGTCTCCTACACTACGTCCTCTCCTAAACTACGTCGTCTCTTACACTACGTTGTCTCTTACACTATGTTGTCTCCTACACTACGTCTCTTACACTACGTCGTCTCTTACACTACGTCGTCTCTTACACTACGTCTCCTACACTACGTCCTCTCCTACACTACGTCGTCTCCTACACTACGTCGTCTCCTACACTACGTTGTCTCTTACACTACGTCGTCTCTTACACTACGTCGTCTCCTACACTACGTCCTCTCCTACACTACGTTGTCTCCTACACTACGTCGTCTCTTACACTACGTCCTCTCCTACACTACGTTGTCTCCTACACTACGTTGTCTCCTACACTACGACGTCTCCTACACTACGTTGTCTCTTACACTATGTCTCCTACACTACGACGTCTCCTACACTATGTCATCTCCTACACTACGTCGTCTCTTACACTACGTCGTCTCCTACACTACGTCGTCTCTTACACTACGTCGTCTCCTACACTACGTCGTCTCCTAAACTACATCGTCTCTTACACTACGTTGTCTCCTACACTACGTCGTCTCCTACACTACGTCGTCTCTTACACTACGTCGTCTCCTACACTACGTCCTCTCCTACACTACGTTGTCTCCTACACTACGTCGTCTCTTACACTACGTCGTCTCCTACACTACGTCCTCTCCTACACTACGTTGTCTCCTACACTACGTCGTCTCCTACACTACGTCGTCTCTTACACTACGTCGTCTCCTACACTACGTCGTCTCCTAAACTACATCGTCTCTTACACTACGTTGTCTCCTACACTACGTCGTCTCCTACACTACGTCGTCTCCTACACTACGTTGTCTCCTACACTACGTCGTCTCCTACACTACGACGTCTCCTACACTACGTTGTCTCTTACACTATGTCTCCTACACTACGACGTCTCTACACTATGTCATCTCCTACACTACGTCGTCTCTTACACTACGTCGTCTCCTACACTACGTCGTCTCTTACACTACGTCGTCTCCTACACTACGTCGTCTCCTAAACTACATCGTCTCTTACACTACGTTGTCTCCTACACTACGTCGTCTCCTACACTACGTCGTCTCCTACACTACGTTGTCTCCTATACTACGTTGTCTCCTACACTACGTTGTCTCCTACACTACGTCGTCTCTTACACTACGTCGTCTCCTACACTACGTCCTCTCCTACACTACGTTGTCTCCTACACTACGTCGTCTCTTACACTACGTCCTCTCCTACACTACGTTGTCTCCTACACTACGTCGTCTCCTACACTACGTCGTCTCCTACACTACGACGTCTCCTACACTACGTTGTCTCCTACACTACGACGTCTCCTACACTATGTCATCTCCTACACTACGTCCTCTCCTACACTACGTCGTCTCTTACACTACGTCGTCTCCTACACTACGTCGTCTCCTACACTACGTCGTCTCCTACACTACATCTCCTACACTACGACGTCTCCTACACTACGTCGTCTCCTACACTACGTCGTCTCCTACACTACATCTCCTACACTACGACGTCTCCTACACTACGTCGTCTCCTACACTACGACGTCTCCTACACTACGTTGTCTCTTACACTACGTCCTCTCCTACACTACGTCGTCTCTTACACTACGTCGTCTCCTACACTACGTCGTCTCCTACACTACGTCGTCTCCTACACTACATCTCCTACACTACGACGTCTCCTACACTACGTTGTCTCCTACACTACGTCGTCTCCTACACTACATCTCCTACACTACGACGTCTCCTACACTACGTCGTCTCCTACACTACGACGTCTCCTACACTACGTTGTCTCTTACACTACGTCCTCTCCTACACTACATCGTCTCTTACACTACGTCGTCTCCTACACTACGTCGTCTCTTACACTACGTCCTCTCCTACACTACGTCGTCTCTTACACTACGTCGTCTCCTACACTACGTCGTCTCCAACACTACATCTCCTACACTACGTCGTCTCCTACACTACGTCTCTTACACTACGTCGTCTCCTACACTACGTCGTCTCCTACACTACGACGTATCCTACACTATGTAATCTCCTACACTACGTCGTCTCTTACACTACGTCGTCTCCTACACTACGTCGTCTCCTACACTACGTCCTGTCCTACACTACGTCCTGTCCTACACTACGTCCTCTCCTACACTACGTCCTCTCCTACACTACGTCCTCTCCTACACTACGTTGTCTCTTACACTACGACGTCTCCTACACTACGTCCTCTCCTACACTATGTAATCTCCTACACTACGTTGTCTCTTACACTACGTCGTCTCCTACACTACGTCGTCTCCTACACTACGTCGTCTCTTACACTACGTCCTCTCCTACACTATGTCCTCTCCTACACTATGTCGTCTCTTACACTACGTCCTCTCCTACACTACGTCGTCTCCTACACTACGTCGTCTCCTACACTACGTCGTCTCCTACACTACGTCTCCTACACTACGTCGTCTCCTACACTACGTCGTCTCCTACACTACGACGTCTCCTACACTACGTTGTCTCTTACACTACGTTGTCTCCTACACTACGTCCTCTCCTACACTACGTCGTCTCCTACACTACGTCGTCTCTTACACTACGTCGTCTCCTACACTACGTCCTCTCCTACACTACGTCGTCTCTTACACTACGACGTCTCCTACACTACGTCCTCTCCTACACTATGTAATCTCCTACACTACGTCGTCTCTTACACTACGTCGTCTCCTGCACTACGTCGTCTCCTACACTACGTCGTCTCCTACACTACGTCGTCTCCTGCACTATGTCGTCTCTTACACTACGTCCTCTCCTACACTACGTCGTCTCCTACACTACGTCGTCTCCTACACTACGTCATCTCCGACACTACGTCGTCTCTTACACTACGACGTCTCCTAAACTACGTCGTCTCTTACACTACGTTGTCTCCTACACTAAGTTGTCTCCTACACTACGTCGTCTCCTACACTACGTCCTCTCCTACACTACGTCGTCTCCTAAACTACGTCGTCTCTTACACTACGTTGTCTCCTACACTAAGTTGTCTCCTACACTATGTCGTCTCCTACACTACGTCCTCTCCTAAACTACGTTGTCTCTTACACTATGTTGTCTCCTACACTACGTCTCTTACACTACGTCGTCTCTTACACTACGTCTCCTACACTACGTCCTCTCCTAAACTACGTTGTCTCTTACACTACGTTATCTCCTACACTACGTTGTCTCCTACACTACGTTGTCTCCTACACTACGTCGTCTCTTACACTACGTCCTCTCCTACACTACGTTGTCTCCTACACTACGTCGTCTCCTACACTACGACGTCTCCTACACTACGTTGTCTCCTACACTACGACGTCTCCTACACTATGTCATCTCCTACACTACGTCGTCTCTTACACTACGTCGTCTCCTACACTACGTCGTCTCTTACACTACGTCGTCTCCTACACTACGTCGTCTCCTAAACTACATCGTCTCTTACACTACGTTGTCTCCTACACTACGTCGTCTCCTACACTACGTCGTCTCCTACACTACGTTGTCTCCTATACTACGTTGTCTCCTACACTACGTTGTCTCCTACACTACGTCGTCTCTTACACTACGTCGTCTCCTACACTACGTCCTCTCCTACACTACGTTGTCTCCTACACTACGTCTCTTACACTACGTCGTCTCTTACACTACGTCTCCTACACTACGTCCTCTCCTAAACTACGTTGTCTCTTACACTACGTTATCTCCTACACTACGTTGTCTCCTACACTACGTCGTCTCCTACACTACGTCCTCTCCTAAACTACGTCGTCTCTTACACTACGTTGTCTCTTACACTATGTTGTCTCCTACACTACGTCTCTTACACTACGTCGTCTCTTACACTACGTCGTCTCTTACACTACGTCTCCTACACTACGTCCTCTCCTACACTACGTCGTCTCCTACACTACGTCGTCTCCTACACTACGTTGTCTCTTACACTACGTCGTCTCTTACACTACGTCGTCTCCTACAGTACGTCCTCTCCTACACTACGTTGTCTCCTACACTACGTCGTCTCTTACACTACGTCCTCTCCTACACTACGTTGTCTCCTACACTAAGTTGTCTCCTACACTACGACGTCTCCTACACTACGTTGTCTCTTACACTATGTCTCCTACACTACGACGTCTCCTACACTATGTCATCTCCTACACTACGTCGTCTCTTACACTACGTCGTCTCCTACACTACGTCGTCTCTTACACTACGTCGTCTCCTACACTACGTCGTCTCCTAAACTACATCGTCTCTTACACTACGTTGTCTCCTACACTACGTCGTCTCCTACACTACGTCGTCTCTTACACTACGTCGTCTCCTACACTACGTCCTCTCCTACACTACGTTGTCTCCTACACTACGTCGTCTCTTACACTACGTCCTCTCCTACACTACGTTGTCTCCTACACTACGTCGTCTCCTACACTACGACGTCTCCTACACTACGTTGTCTCTTACACTATGTCTCCTACACTACGACGTCTCCTACACTATGTCATCTCCTACACTACGTCGTCTCTTACACTACGTCGTCTCCTACACTACGTCGTCTCTTACACTACGTCGTCTCCTACACTACGTCGTCTCCTAAACTACATCGTCTCTTACACTACGTTGTCTCCTACACTACGTCGTCTCCTACACTACGTCGTCTCCTACACTACGTTGTCTCCTATACTACGTTGTCTCCTACACTACGTTGTCTCCTACACTACGTCGTCTCTTACACTACGTCGTCTCCTACACTACGTCCTCTCCTACACTACGTTGTCTCCTACACTACGTCGTCTCTTACACTACGTCCTCTCCTACACTACGTTGTCTCCTACACTACGTCGTCTCCTACACTACGTCGTCTCCTACACTACGACGTCTCCTACACTACGTTGTCTCCTACACTACGACGTCTCCTACACTATGTCATCTCCTACACTACGTCCTCTCCTACACTACGTCGTCTCTTACACTACGTCGTCTCCTACACTACGTCGTCTCCTACACTACGTCGTCTCCTACACTACATCTCCTACACTACGACGTCTCCTACACTACGTCGTCTCCTACACTACGTCGTCTCCTACACTACATCTCCTACACTACGACGTCTCCTACACTACGTCGTCTCCTACACTACGACGTCTCCTACACTACGTTGTCTCTTACACTACGTCGTCTCTTACACTACGTCGTCTCTTACACTACGTCGTCTCCTACACTACGTCGTCTCCTACACTACGTCGTCTCCTACACTACATCTCCTACACTACGACGTCTCCTACACTACGTCGTCTCCTACACTACGTCGTCTCCTACACTACATCTCCTACACTACGACGTCTCCTACACTACGTCGTCTCCTACACTACGACGTCTCCTACACTACGTTGTCTCTTACACTACGTCCTCTCCTACACTACATCGTCTCTTACACTACGTCGTCTCCTACACTACGTCGTCTCTTACACTACGTCCTCTCCTACACTACGTCGTCTCTTACACTACGTCGTCTCCTACACTACGTCGTCTCCAACACTACATCTCCTACACTACGTCGTCTCCTACACTACGTCTCTTACACTACGTCGTCTCCTACACTACGTCGTCTCCTACACTACGACGTCTCCTACACTATGTAATCTCCTACACTACGTCGTCTCTTACACTACATCGTCTCCTACACTACGTCGTCTCCTACACTACGTCCTGTCCTACACTACGTCCTGTCCTACACTACGTCCTCTCCTACACTACGTCCTCTCCTACACTACGTCCTCTCCTACACTACGTCGTCTCTTACACTACGACGTCTCCTACACTACGTCCTCTCCTACACTATGTAATCTCCTACACTACGTTGTCTCTTACACTACGTCGTCTCCTACACTACGTCGTCTCCTACACTACGTCGTCTCCTACACTACGTCGTCTCCTACACTACGTCGTCTCCTACACTATGTCGTCTCCTACACTACGTCCTCTCCTAAACTACGTTGTCTCTTACACTATGTTGTCTCCTACACTACGTCTCTTACACTACGTCGTCTCTTACACTACGTCTCCTACACTACGTCCTCTCCTAAACTACGTTGTCTCTTACACTACGTTATCTCCTACACTACGTTGTCTCCTACACTACGTCGTCTCCTACACTACGTCCTCTCCTAAACTACGTCGTCTCTTACACTACGTTGTCTCTTACACTATGTTGTCTCCTACACTACGTCTCTTACACTACGTCGTCTCTTACACTACGTCGTCTCTTACACTACGTCTCCTACACTACGTCCTCTCCTACACTACGTCGTCTCCTACACTACGTCGTCTCCTACACTACGTTGTCTCTTACACTACGTCGTCTCTTACACTACGTCGTCTCCTACACTACGTCCTCTCCTACACTACGTTGTCTCCTACACTACGTCGTCTCTTACACTACGTCCTCTCCTACACTACGTTGTCTCCTACACTACGTTGTCTCCTACACTACGACGTCTCCTACACTACGTTGTCTCTTACACTATGTCTCCTACACTACGACGTCTCCTACACTATGTCATCTCCTACACTACGTCGTCTCTTACACTACGTCGTCTCCTACACTACGTCGTCTCTTACACTACGTCGTCTCCTACACTACGTCGTCTCCTAAACTACACCGTCTCTTACACTACGTTGTCTCCTACACTACGTCGTCTCCTACACTACGTCGTCTCTTACACTACGTCGTCTCCTACACTACGTCCTCTCCTACACTACGTTGTCTCCTACACTACGTCGTCTCTTACACTACGTCCTCTCCTACACTACGTTGTCTCCTACACTACGTCGTCTCCTACACTACGACGTCTCCTACACTACGTTGTCTCTACACTATGTCTCCTACACTACGACGTCTCCTACACTATGTCATCTCCTACACTACGTCGTCTCTTACACTACGTCGTCTCCTACACTACGTCGTCTCTTACACTACGTCGTCTCCTACACTACGTCGTCTCCTAAACTACATCGTCTCTTACACTACGTTGTCTCCTACACTACGTCGTCTCCTACACTACGTCGTCTCCTACACTACGTTGTCTCCTATACTACGTTGTCTCCTACACTACGTTGTCTCCTACACTACGTCGTCTCTTACACTACGTCGTCTCCTACACTACGTCCTCTCCTACACTACGTTGTCTCCTACACTACGTCTCTTACACTACGTCGTCTCTTACACTACGTCTCCTACACTACGTCCTCTCCTAAACTACGTTGTCTCTTACACTACGTTATCTCCTACACTACGTTGTCTCCTACACTACGTCGTCTCCTACACTACGTCCTCTCCTAAACTACGTCGTCTCTTACACTACGTTGTCTCTTACACTATGTTGTCTCCTACACTACGTCTCTTACACTACGTCGTCTCTTACACTACGTCGTCTCTTACACTACGTCTCCTACACTACGTCCTCTCCTACACTACGTCGTCTCCTACACTACGTCGTCTCCTACACTACGTTGTCTCTTACACTACGTCGTCTCTTACACTACGTCGTCTCCTACACTACGTCCTCTCCTACACTACGTTGTCTCCTACACTACGTCGTCTCTTACACTACGTCCTCTCCTACACTACGTTGTCTCCTACACTACGTGTCTCCTACACTACGACGTCTCCTACACTACGTTGTCTCTTACACTATGTCTCCTACACTACGACGTCTCCTACACTATGTCATCTCCTACACTACGTCGTCTCTTACACTACGTCGTCTCCTACACTACGTCGTCTCTTACACTACGTCGTCTCCTACACTACGTCGTCTCCTAAACTACATCGTCTCTTACACTACGTTGTCTCCTACACTACGTCGTCTCCTACACTACGTCGTCTCTTACACTACGTCGTCTCCTACACTACGTCCTCTCCTACACTACGTTGTCTCCTACACTACGTCGTCTCTTACACTACGTCCTCTCCTACACTACGTTGTCTCCTACACTACGTCGTCTCCTACACTACGACGTCTCCTACACTACGTTGTCTCTTACACTATGTCTCCTACACTACGACGTCTCCTACACTATGTCATCTCCTACACTACGTCGTCTCTTACACTACGTCGTCTCCTACACTACGTCGTCTCTTACACTACGTCGTCTCCTACACTACGTCGTCTCCTAAACTACATCGTCTCTTACACTACGTTGTCTCCTACACTACGTCGTCTCCTACACTACGTCGTCTCCTACACTACGTTGTCTCCTACACTACGTCGTCTCCTACACTACGACGTCTCCTACACTACGTTGTCTCTTACACTATGTCTCCTACACTACGACGTCTCCTACACTATGTCATCTCCTACACTACGTCGTCTCTTACACTACGTCGTCTCCTACACTACGTCGTCTCTTACACTACGTCGTCTCCTACACTACGTCGTCTCCTAAACTACATCGTCTCTTACACTACGTTGTCTCCTACACTACGTCGTCTCCTACACTACGTCGTCTCCTACACTACGTTGTCTCCTATACTACGTTGTCTCCTACACTACGTTGTCTCCTACACTACGTCGTCTCTTACACTACGTCGTCTCCTACACTACGTCCTCTCCTACACTACGTTGTCTCCTACACTACGTCGTCTCTTACACTACGTCCTCTCCTACACTACGTTGTCTCCTACACTACGTCGTCTCCTACACTACGTCGTCTCCTACACTACGACGTCTCCTACACTACGTTGTCTCCTACACTACGACGTCTCCTACACTATGTCATCTCCTACACTACGTCCTCTCCTACACTACGTCGTCTCTTACACTACGTCGTCTCCTACACTACGTCGTCTCCTACACTACGTCGTCTCCTACACTACATCTCCTACACTACGACGTCTCCTACACTACGTCGTCTCCTACACTACGTCGTCTCCTACACTACATCTCCTACACTACGACGTCTCCTACACTACGTCGTCTCCTACACTACGACGTCTCCTACACTACGTTGTCTCTTACACTACGTCCTCTCCTACACTACGTCGTCTCTTACACTACGTCGTCTCCTACACTACGTCGTCTCCTACACTACGTCGTCTCCTACACTACATCTCCTACACTACGACGTCTCCTACACTACGTCGTCTCCTACACTACGTCGTCTCCTACACTACATCTCCTACACTACGACGTCTCCTACACTACGTCGTCTCCTACACTACGACGTCTCCTACACTACGTTGTCTCTTACACTACGTCCTCTCCTACACTACATCGTCTCTTACACTACGTCGTCTCCTACACTACGTCGTCTCTTACACTACGTCCTCTCCTACACTACGTCGTCTCTTACACTACGTCGTCTCCTACACTACGTCGTCTCCAACACTACATCTCCTACACTACGTCGTCTCCTACACTACGTCTCTTACACTACGTCGTCTCCTACACTACGTCGTCTCCTACACTACGACGTCTCCTACACTATGTAATCTCCTACACTACGTCGTCTCTTACACTACGTCGTCTCTTACACTACGTCGTCTCCTACACTACGTCGTCTCCTACACTACGTCCTGTCCTACACTACGTCCTGTCCTACACTACGTCCTCTCCTACACTACGTCCTCTCCTACACTACGTCCTCTCCTACACTACGTCGTCTCTTACACTACGACGTCTCCTACACTACGTCCTCTCCTACACTATGTAATCTCCTACACTACGTTGTCTCTTACACTACGTCGTCTCCTACACTACGTCGTCTCCTACACTACGTCGTCTCTTACACTACGTCCTCTCCTACACTATGTCCTCTCCTACACTATGTCGTCTCTTACACTACGTCCTCTCCTACACTACGTCGTCTCCTACACTACGTCGTCTCCTACACTACGTCGTCTCCTACACTACGTCTCCTACACTACGTCGTCTCCTACACTACGTCGTCTCCTACACTACGTTGTCTCTTACACTACGTTGTCTCCTACACTACGTCCTCTCCTACACTACGTCGTCTCCTACACTACGTCGTCTCTTACACTACGTCGTCTCCTACACTACGTCCTCTCCTACACTACGTCGTCTCTTACACTACGACGTCTCCTACACTACGTCCTCTCCTACACTACGTCCTCTCCTACACTATGTAATCTCCTACACTACGTCGTCTCTTACACTACGTCGTCTCCTGCACTACGTCGTCTCCTACACTACGTCGTCTCCTACACTACGTCGTCTCCTGCACTATGTCGTCTCTTACACTACGTCCTCTCCTACACTACGTCGTCTCCTACACTACGTCGTCTCCTACACTACGTCATCTCCGACACTACGTCGTCTCTTACACTACGACGTCTCCTAAACTACGTCGTCTCTTACACTACGTTGTCTCCTACACTAAGTTGTCTCCTACACTACGTCGTCTCCTACACTACGTCCTCTCCTACACTACGTCGTCTCCTAAACTACGTCGTCTCTTACACTACGTTGTCTCCTACACTAAGTTGTCTCCTACACTATGTCGTCTCCTACACTACGTCCTCTCCTAAACTACGTTGTCTCTTACACTATGTTGTCTCCTACACTACGTCTCTTACACTACGTCGTCTCTTACACTACGTCTCCTACACTACGTCCTCTCCTAAACTACGTTGTCTCTTACACTACGTTATCTCCTACACTACGTTGTCTCCTACACTACGTCGTCTCCTACACTACGTCCTCTCCTAAACTACGTCGTCTCTTACACTACGTTGTCTCTTACACTATGTTGTCTCCTACACTACGTCTCTTACACTACGTCGTCTCTTACACTACGTCGTCTCTTACACTACGTCTCCTACACTACGTCCTCTCCTACACTACGTCGTCTCCTACACTACGTCGTCTCCTACACTACGTTGTCTCTTACACTACGTCGTCTCTTACACTACGTCGTCTCCTACACTACGTCCTCTCCTACACTACGTTGTCTCCTACACTACGTCGTCTCTTACACTACGTCCTCTCCTACACTACGTTGTCTCCTACACTACGTCGTCTCCTACACTACGACGTCTCCTACACTACGTTGTCTCTTACACTATGTCTCCTACACTACGACGTCTCCTACACTATGTCATCTCCTACACTACGTCGTCTCTTACACTACGTCGTCTCCTACACTACGTCGTCTCTTACACTACGTCGTCTCCTACACTACGTCGTCTCCTAAACTACATCGTCTCTTACACTACGTTGTCTCCTACACTACGTCGTCTCCTACACTACGTCGTCTCTTACACTACGTCGTCTCCTACACTACGTCCTCTCCTACACTACGTTTTCTCCTACACTACGTCGTCTCTTACACTACGTCCTCTCCTACACTACGTTGTCTCCTACACTACGTCGTCTCCTACACTACGACGTCTCCTACACTACGTTGTCTCTTACACTATGTCTCCTACACTACGACGTCTCCTACACTACGTTGTCTCTTACACTATGTCTCCTACACTACGACGTCTCCTACACTATGTCATCTCCTACACTACGTCGTCTCTTACACTACGTCGTCTCCTACACTACGTCGTCTCTTACACTACGTCGTCTCCTACACTACGTCGTCTCCTAAACTACATCGTCTCTTACACTACGTTGTCTCCTACACTACGTCGTCTCCTACACTACGTCGTCTCCTACACTACGTTGTCTCCTATACTACGTTGTCTCCTACACTACGTTGTCTCCTACACTACGTCGTCTCTTACACTACGTCGTCTCCTACACTACGTCCTCTCCTACACTACGTTGTCTCCTACACTACGTCGTCTCTTACACTACGTCCTCTCCTACACTACGTTGTCTCCTACACTACGTCGTCTCCTACACTACGTCGTCTCCTACACTACGACGTCTCCTACACTACGTTGTCTCCTACACTACGACGTCTCCTACACTATGTCATCTCCTACACTACGTCGTCTCTTACACTACGTCATCTCCTACACTACGTTGTCTCGTACACTACGTCGTCTCTTACACTACGTCGTCTCCTACACTACGTCGTCTCCTACACTACGTCCTCTCCTAAACTATGTCGTCTCTTACACTACGTTGTCTCCTACACTACGTTGTCTCCTACACTACGTCGTCTCCTACACTACGTCCTATCCTAAACTATGTTGTCTCTTACACTACGTTGTCTCCTACACTATGTTGTCTCCTACACTACGTCTCTTATACTACGTCGTCTCTTACACTACGTCTCCTACACTACGTCCTCTCCTACACTACGTCGTCTCTTACACTACTTTGTCTCTTACACTACGTCCTCTCCTACACTACGTCGTCTCTTACACTACGTCCTCTCCTACACTACGTCGTCTCCTACACTACGTCGTCTCTTACACTACGTCGTCTCTTACACTACGTCCTCTCCTACACTACGTCGTCTCTTACACTACGTCCTCTCCTACACTACGTCCTCTCCTACACTACGTTGTCTCTTACACTACGTCCTCTCCTACACTACGTCGTCTCTTACACTACGTCCTCTCCTACACTACGTCGTCTCCTACACTACGTCCTCTCCTACACTACGTTGTCTCTTACACTACGTCCTCTCTTACACTACGTCGTCTCTTACACTACGTCCTCTCCTACACTACGTCGTCTCTTACACTACGTCCTCTCCTACACTACGTCCTCTCCTACACTACGTCGTCTCTTACACTACGTCCTCTCCTACACTACGTCGTCTCTTACACTACGTCGTCTCCTATACTACGTCCTCTCCTACACTACGTCCTCTCCTACACTAAATCGTCTCTTACACTACGTCGTCTCCTACACTACGTTGTCTCTTACGCAACGTTGTCTCCTACACTACGTCTCCTACACTACGTCGTCTCTTACACTACGTCTCCAACACTACGTCGTCTCCTACTCTACGTCGTCTCCTACACTACGTCGTCTCCTACACTACGGCGTCTCCTACACTACGTCGTCTCCTACACTACGTCGTCTCCTACACTACGTCGTCTCCTACACTACGTCGTCTCCTACACTACGTCCTCTCCTACACTACGTCATCTCTTACACTACGTCTCTTACACTACGTCTCTTACACTACATCGTCTCCTACACTACGACGTCTCCTACACTATGTAATCTCCTACACTACGTCGTCTCCTACACTACGTCGTCTCCTACACTACGTCGTCTCCTACACTACGTCCTCTCCTACACTACGTCCTCTCCTACACTACGTCGTCTCTTACACTACGTCGTCTCCTACACTACGTCGTCTCTTACACTACGTCCTCTCCTACACTACGTCGTCTCCTACACTACGTCTCTCCTACACTACGTCGTCTCTACACTAGTCTCCTACACTACGTCGTCTCCTACACTACGTCGTCTCCTACACTACGTCGTCTCCTACACTACGTCCTCTCCTACACTACGTCGTCTCTTACACTACGTCGTCTCCTACACTACGTCGTCTCCTACACTACGTCGTCTCCTACACTACGTCGTCTCCTACACTACGTCCGTCTCCTACACTACGTCGTCTCCTACACTACGTCGTCTCCTACACTACGTCGTCTCCTACACTACGACGTCTCCTACACTACGTCGTCTCCTACACTACGACGTCTCCTACACTACGTCATCTCCTACACTACGTCGTCTCTTACACTACGTCGTCTCCTACACTACGTCGTCTCCTACACTACGTCGTCTCCTACACTACGTCCTCTCCTACACTACGTCGTCTCTTACACTACGACGTCTCCTACACTACGTCCTCTCCTACACTAGTAATCTCCTACACTACGTCGTCTCTTACACTACGTCGTCTCCTACACTACGTCGTCTCCTACACTACGTCGTCTCCTACACTACGTCGTCTCCTACACTACGTCGTCTCTTACACTACGTCGTCTCTACACTACGTCCTCTCCTACACTATGTCCTCTCCTACACTACGTCGTCTCTTACACTACGTCCTCTCCTACACTACGTCGTCTCCTACACTACGTCGTCTCCTACACTACGTCGTCTCCTACACTACGTCCTCTCCTACACTACGTCGTCTCTTACACTACGTTGTCTCCTACACTATGTTGTCTCCTACACTACGTCTCTTACACTACGTCGTCTCTTACACTACGTCGTCTCTTACACTACGTCCTCTCCTACACTACGTCGTCTCTTACACTACGTCCTCTCCTACACTACGTCCTCTCCTACACTATGTCGTCTCTTACACTACGTCCTCTCCTACACTACGTCGTCTCTTACACTACGTCCTCTCCTACACTACGTCGTCTCCTACACTACGTCCTCTCCTACACTACGTCGTCTCTTACACTACGTCGTCTCTTACACTACGTCGTCTCTTACACTACGTCCTCTCCTACACTACGTCGTCTCTTACACTACGTCGTCTCCTATACTACGTCCTCTCCTACACTACGTCCTCTCCTACACTAAATCGTCTCTTACACTACGTCGTCTCCTACACTACGTTGTCTCCTACACAACGTTGTCTCCTACACTACGTCTCCTACACTACGTCGTCTCTTACACTACGTCTCCAACACTACGTCGTCTCCTACTCTACGTCGTCTCCTACACTACGTCGTCTCCTACACTACGGCGTCTCCTACACTACGTCGTCTCCTACACTACGTCGTCTCCTACACTACGTCGTCTCCTACACTACGTCGTCTCCTACACTACGTCGTCTCCTACACTACGTCCTCTCCTACACTACGTTGTCTCTTACACTACGTCTCTTACACTACGTCTCTTACACTACATCGTCTCGTACACTACGACGTCTCCTACACTATGTAATCTCCTACACTACGTCGTCTCCTACACTACGTCGTCTCCTACACTACGTCGTCTCCTACACTACGTCCTCTCCTACACTACGTCCTCTCCTACACTACGTTGTCTCTTACACTACGTCGTCTCCTACACTACGTCGTCTCTTACACTACGTCCTCTCCTACACTACGTCGTCTCTTACACTACGTCATCTCTTACACTACGTCATCTCCTACACTACGTCGTCTCCTACACTATGTAATCTCCTACACTACGTCGTCTCCTACACTACGTCGTCTCTTACACTACGTCCTCTCCTACACTATGTCCTCTCCTACACTACGTCGTCTCTTACACTACGTCCTCTCCTACACTACGTCGTCTCCTACACTACGTCGTCTCCTACACTACGTCGTCTCCTACACTACGTCGTCTCCTACACTACGTCGTCTCCTACACTACGTCTCCTACACTACGTCGTCTCCTACACTACGTCGTCTCCTACACTACGACGTCTCCTACACTATGTAATCTCCTACACTACGTCGTCTCTTACACTACGTCGTCTCCTACACTACGTCGTCTCTTACACTACGTCGTCTCCTACACTACGTCCTCTCCTACACTACGTCCTCTCCTACACTACGTCGTCTCTTACACTACGACGTCTCCTACACTACGTCCTCTCCTACACTATGTAATCTCCTACACTACGTCGTCTCTTACACTACGTCGTCTCCTGCACTACGTCGTCTCCTACACTACGTCGTCTCCTACACTACGTCGTCTCCTGCACTACGTCGTCTCCTACACTACGTCGTCTCTTACACTACGTCGTCTCTTACACTACGTCCTCTCCTACACTATGTCTTCTCTTACACTACGTCCTCTCCTACACTACGTCGTCTCCTACACTACGTCGTCTCCTACACTACGTCGTCTCCTACACTACGTCCTCTCCTAAACTACGTTGTCTCTTACACTACGTCCTCTCCTACACTACATCGTCTCTTACACTACGTCGTCTCCTACACTACGTCGTCTCTTACACTACGTCCTCTCCTACACTACGTCGTCTCTTACACTACGTCGTCTCCTACACTACGTCGTCTCCAACACTACATCTCCTACACTACGTCGTCTCCTACACTACGTCTCTTACACTACGTCGTCTCCTACACTACGTCGTCTCCTACACTACGACGTCTCCTACACTATGTAATCTCCTACACTACGTCGTCTCTTACACTACGTCGTCTCCTACACTACGTCGTCTCCTACACTACGTCCTGTCCTACACTACATCCTGTCCTACACTACGTCCTCTCCTACACTACGTCCTCTCCTACACTACGTCCTCTCCTACACTACGTCGTCTCTTACACTACGACGTCTCCTACACTACGTCCTCTCCTACACTATGTAATCTCCTACACTACGTTGTCTCTTACACTACGTCGTCTCCTACACTACGTCGTCTCCTACACTACGTCGTCTCTTACACTACGTCCTCTCCTACACTATGTCCTCTCCTACACTATGTCGTCTCTTACACTACGTCCTCTCCTACACTACGTCGTCTCCTACACTACGTCGTCTCCTACACTACGTCGTCTCCTACACTACGTCTCCTACACTACGTCGTCTCCTACACTACGTCGTCTCCTACACTACGACGTCTCCTACACTACGTTGTCTCTTACACTACGTTGTCTCCTACACTACGTCCTCTCCTACACTACGTCGTCTCCTACACTACGTCGTCTCTTACACTACGTCGTCTCCTACACTACGTCCTCTCCTACACTACGTCGTCTCTTACACTACGACGTCTCCTACACTACGTCCTCTCCTACACTATGTAATCTCCTACACTACGTCGTCTCTTACACTACGTCGTCTCCTGCACTACGTCGTCTCCTACACTACGTCGTCTCCTACACTACGTCGTCTCCTGCACTATGTCGTCTCTTACACTACGTCCTCTCCTACACTACGTCGTCTCCTACACTACGTCGTCTCCTACACTACGTCGTCTCCTACACTACGTCGTCTCCTACACTACGTCGTCTCCTACACTACGTCCTCTCCTAAACTACGTTGTCTCTTACACTACGTTGTCTCCTACACTATGTTGTCTCCTACACTACGTCTCTTACACTACGTCGTCTCTTACACTACGTCGTCTCTTACACTACGTCCTCTCCTACACTACGTCGTCTCTTACACTACGTCCTCTCCTACACTACGTCCTCTCCTACACTATGTCGTCTCTTACACTACGTCCTCTCCTACACTACGTCGTCTCTTACACTACGTCCTCTCCTACACTACGTCGTCTCCTACACTACGTCCTCTCCTACACTACGTCGTCTCTTACACTACGTCGTCTCTTACACTACGTCGTCTCTTACACTACGTCCTCTCCTACACTACGTCGTCTCTTACACTACGTCGTCTCCTATACTACGTCCTCTCCTACACTACGTCCTCTCCTACACTAAATCGTCTCTTACACTACGTCGTCTCCTACACTACGTTGTCTCCTACACAACGTTGTCTCCTACACTACGTCTCCTACACTACGTCGTCTCTTACACTACGTCTCCAACACTACGTCGTCTCCTACTCTACGTCGTCTCCTACACTACGTCGTCTCCTACACTACGGCGTCTCCTACACTACGTCGTCTCCTACACTACGTTGTCTCCTACACTACGTCGTCTCCTACACTACGTCGTCTCCTACACTACGTCGTCTCCTACACTACGTCCTCTCCTACACTACGTTGTCTCTTACACTACGTCTCTTACACTACGTCTCTTACACTACATCGTCTCGTACACTACGACGTCTCCTACACTATGTAATCTCCTACACTACGTCGTCTCCTACACTACGTCGTCTCCTACACTACGTCGTCTCCTACACTACGTCCTCTCCTACACTACGTCCTCTCCTACACTACGTTGTCTCTTACACTACGTCGTCTCCTACACTACGTCGTCTCTTACACTACGTCCTCTCCTACACTACGTCGTCTCTTACACTACGTCATCTCTTACACTACGTCATCTCCTACACTACGTCGTCTCCTACACTATGTAATCTCCTACACTACGTCGTCTCCTACACTACGTCGTCTCTTACACTACGTCCTCTCCTACACTATGTCCTCTCCTACACTACGTCGTCTCTTACACTACGTCCTCTCCTACACTACGTCGTCTCCTACACTACGTCGTCTCCTACACTACGTCGTCTCCTACACTACGTCGTCTCCTACACTACGTCGTCTCCTACACTACGTCGTCTCCTACACTACGTCTCCTACACTACGTCGTCTCCTACACTACGTCGTCTCCTACACTACGACGTCTCCTACACTATGTAATCTCCTACACTACGTCGTCTCTTACACTACGTCGTCTCCTACACTACGTCGTCTCTTACACTACGTCGTCTCCTACACTACGTCCTCTCCTACACTACGTCCTCTCCTACACTACGTCGTCTCTTACACTACGACGTCTCCTACACTACGTCCTCTCCTACACTATGTAATCTCCTACACTACGTCGTCTCTTACACTACGTCGTCTCCTGCACTACGTCGTCTCCTACACTACGTCGTCTCCTACACTACGTCGTCTCCTGCACTACGTCGTCTCCTACACTACGTCGTCTCTTACACTACGTCGTCTCTTACACTACGTCCTCTCCTACACTATGTCTTCTCCTACACTACGTCGTCTCTTACACTACGTCCTCTCCTACACTACGTCGTCTCCTACACTACGTCGTCTCCTACACTACGTCGTCTCCTACACTACGTCCTCTCCTAAACTACGTTGTCTCTTACACTACGTCGTCTCCTACACTACGTCGTCTCTTACACTACGTCCTCTCCTACACTACGTCGTCTCTTACACTACGTCGTCTCCTACACTACGTCGTCTCCAACACTACATCTCCTACACTACGTCGTCTCCTACACTACGTCTCTTACACTACGTCGTCTCCTACACTACGTCGTCTCCTACACTACGACGTCTCCTACACTATGTAATCTCCTACACTACGTCGTCTCTTACACTACGTCGTCTCCTACACTACGTCGTCTCCTACACTACGTCCTGTCCTACACTACATCCTCTCCTACACTATGTAATCTCCTACACTACGTTGTCTCTTACACTACGTCGTCTCCTACACTACGTCGTCTCCTACACTACGTCGTCTCTTACACTACGTCCTCTCCTACACTATGTCCTCTCCTACACTATGTCGTCTCTTACACTACGTCCTCTCCTACACTACGTCGTCTCCTACACTACGTCGTCTCCTACACTACGTCGTCTCCTACACTACGTCTCCTACACTACGTCGTCTCCTACACTACGTCGTCTCCTACACTACGACGTCTCCTACACTACGTTGTCTCTTACACTACGTTGTCTCCTACACTACGTCCTCTCCTACACTACGTCGTCTCCTACACTACGTCGTCTCTTACACTACGTCGTCTCCTACACTACGTCCTCTCCTACACTACGTCGTCTCTTACACTACGACGTCTCCTACACTACGTCCTCTCCTACACTATGTAATCTCCTACACTACGTCGTCTCTTACACTACGTCGTCTCCTGCACTACGTCGTCTCCTACACTACGTCGTCTCCTACACTACGTCGTCTCCTGCACTATGTCGTCTCTTACACTACGTCCTCTCCTACACTACGTCGTCTCCTACACTACGTCGTCTCCTACACTACGTCATCTCCGACACTACGTCGTCTCTTACACTACGACGTCTCCTAAACTACGTCGTCTCTTACACTACGTTGTCTCCTACACTAAGTTGTCTCCTACACTACGTCGTCTCCTACACTACGTCCTCTCCTACACTACGTCGTCTCCTAAACTACGTCGTCTCTTACACTACGTTGTCTCCTACACTAAGTTGTCTCCTACACTATGTCGTCTCCTACACTACGTCCTCTCCTAAACTACGTTGTCTCTTACACTATGTTGTCTCCTACACTACGTCTCTTACACTACGTCGTCTCTTACACTACGTCTCCTACACTACGTCCTCTCCTAAACTACGTTGTCTCTTACACTACGTTATCTCCTACACTACGTTGTCTCCTACACTACGTCGTCTCCTACACTACGTCCTCTCCTAAACTACGTCGTCTCTTACACTACGTTGTCTCTTACACTATGTTGTCTCCTACACTACGTCTCTTACACTACGTCGTCTCTTACACTACGTCGTCTCTTACACTACGTCTCCTACACTACGTCCTCTCCTACACTACGTCGTCTCCTACACTACGTCGTCTCCTACACTACGTTGTCTCTTACACTACGTCGTCTCTTACACTACGTCGTCTCCTACACTACGTCCTCTCCTACACTACGTTGTCTCCTACACTACGTCGTCTCTTACACTACGTCCTCTCCTACACTACGTTGTCTCCTACACTACGTCGTCTCCTACACTACGACGTCTCCTACACTACGTTGTCTCTTACACTATGTCTCCTACACTACGACGTCTCCTACACTATGTCATCTCCTACACTACGTCGTCTCTTACACTACGTCGTCTCCTACACTACGTCGTCTCTTACACTACGTCGTCTCCTACACTACGTCGTCTCCTAAACTACATCGTCTCTTACACTACGTTGTCTCCTACACTACGTCGTCTCCTACACTACGTCGTCTCTTACACTACGTCGTCTCCTACACTACGTCCTCTCCTACACTACGTTTTCTCCTACACTACGTCGTCTCTTACACTACGTCCTCTCCTACACTACGTTGTCTCCTACACTACGTCGTCTCCTACACTACGACGTCTCCTACACTACGTTGTCTCTTACACTATGTCTCCTACACTACGACGTCTCCTACACTACGTTGTCTCTTACACTATGTCTCCTACACTACGACGTCTCCTACACTATGTCATCTCCTACACTACGTCGTCTCTTACACTACGTCGTCTCCTACACTACGTCGTCTCTTACACTACGTCGTCTCCTACACTACGTCGTCTCCTAAACTACATCGTCTCTTACACTACGTTGTCTCCTACACTACGTCGTCTCCTACACTACGTCGTCTCCTACACTACGTTGTCTCCTATACTACGTTGTCTCCTACACTACGTTGTCTCCTACACTACGTCGTCTCTTACACTACGTCGTCTCCTACACTACGTCCTCTCCTACACTACGTTGTCTCCTACACTACGTCGTCTCTTACACTACGTCCTCTCCTACACTACGTTGTCTCCTACACTACGTCGTCTCCTACACTACGTCGTCTCCTACACTACGACGTCTCCTACACTACGTTGTCTCCTACACTACGACGTCTCCTACACTATGTCATCTCCTACACTACGTCGTCTCTTACACTACGTCATCTCCTACACTACGTTGTCTCGTACACTACGTCGTCTCTTACACTACGTCGTCTCCTACACTACGTCGTCTCCTACACTACGTCCTCTCCTAAACTATGTCGTCTCTTACACTACGTTGTCTCCTACACTACGTTGTCTCCTACACTACGTCGTCTCCTACACTACGTCCTATCCTAAACTATGTTGTCTCTTACACTACGTTGTCTCCTACACTATGTTGTCTCCTACACTACGTCTCTTATACTACGTCGTCTCTTACACTACGTCTCCTACACTACGTCCTCTCCTACACTACGTCGTCTCTTACACTACGTTGTCTCTTACACTACGTCCTCTCCTACACTACGTCGTCTCTTACACTACGTCCTCTCCTACACTACGTCGTCTCCTACACTACGTCGTCTCTTACACTACGTCGTCTCTTACACTACGTCCTCTCCTACACTACGTCGTCTCTTACACTACGTCCTCTCCTACACTACGTCCTCTCCTACACTACGTTGTCTCTTACACTACGTCCTCTCCTACACTACGTCGTCTCTTACACTACGTCCTCTCCTACACTACGTCGTCTCCTACACTACGTCCTCTCCTACACTACGTTGTCTCTTACACTACGTCGTCTCTTACACTACGTCGTCTCTTACACTACGTCCTCTCCTACACTACGTCGTCTCTTACACTACGTCCTCTCCTACACTACGTCCTCTCCTACACTACGTCGTCTCTTACACTACGTCCTCTCCTACACTACGTCGTCTCTTACACTACGTCGTCTCCTATACTACGTCCTCTCCTACACTACGTCCTCTCCTACACTAAATCGTCTCTTACACTACGTCGTCTCCTACACTACGTTGTCTCTTACGCAACGTTGTCTCCTACACTACGTCTCCTACACTACGTCGTCTCTTACACTACGTCTCCAACACTACGTCGTCTCCTACTCTACGTCGTCTCCTACACTACGTCGTCTCCTACACTACGGCGTCTCCTACACTACGTCGTCTCCTACACTACGTCGTCTCCTACACTACGTCGTCTCCTACACTACGTCGTCTCCTACACTACGTCCTCTCCTACACTACGTCGTCTCTTACACTACGTCTCTTACACTACGTCTCTTACACTACATCGTCTCCTACACTACGACGTCTCCTACACTATGTAATCTCCTACACTACGTCGTCTCCTACACTACGTCGTCTCCTACACTACGTCGTCTCCTACACTACGTCCTCTCCTACACTACGTCCTCTCCTACACTACGTTGTCTCTTACACTACGTCGTCTCCTACACTACGTCGTCTCTTACACTACGTCCTCTCCTACACTACGTCGTCTCTTACACTACGTCATCTCCTACACTACGTCGTCTCCTACACTATGTAATCTCCTACACTACGTCGTCTCTTACACTACGTCCTCTCCTACACTACGTCCTCTCCTACACTACGTCCTCTCCTACACTACGTCGTCTCTTACACTACGACGTCTCCTACACTACGTCCTCTCCTACACTATGTAATCTCCTACACTACGTTGTCTCTTACACTACGTCGTCTCCTACACTACGTCGTCTCCTACACTACGTCGTCTCTTACACTACGTCCTCTCCTACACTATGTCCTCTCCTACACTACGTCGTCTCTTACACTACGTCCTCTCCTACACTACGTCGTCTCCTACACTACGTCGTCTCCTACACTACGTCGTCTCCTACACTACGTCTCTTACACTACGTCGTCTCCTACACTACGTCGTCTCCTACACTACGACGTCTCCTACACTACGACGTCTCCTACACTACGACGTCTCCTACACTATGTAATCTCCTACACTACGTCGTCTCTTACACTACGTCGTCTCCTACACTACGTCGTCTCCTACACTACGTCCTGTCCTACACTACGTCCTGTCCTACACTACGTCCTCTCCTACACTACGTCCTCTCCTACACTACGTCGTCTCTTACACTACGACGTCTCCTACACTACGTCCTCTCCTACACTATGTAATCTCCTACACTACGTTGTCTCTTACACTACGTCGTCTCCTACACTACGTCGTCTCCTACACTACGTCGTCTCTTACACTACGTCCTCTCCTACACTATGTCCTCTCCTACACTACGTCGTCTCTTACACTACGTCCTCTCCTACACTACGTCGTCTCCTACACTACGTCGTCTCCTACACTACGTCGTCTCCTACACTACGTCTCTTACACTACGTCGTCTCCTACACTACGTCGTCTCCTACACTACGACGTCTCCTACACTACGACGTCTCCTACACTACGACGTCTCCTACACTATGTAATCTCCTACACTACGTCGTCTCTTACACTACGTCGTCTCCTACACTACGTCATCTCTTACACTACGTCGTCTCCTACACTACGTCCTCTCCTACACTACGTCCTCTCCTACACTACGTCGTCTCTTACACTACGACGTCTCCTACACTACGTCCTCTCCTACACTATGTAATCTCCTACACTACGTCGTCTCTTACACTACGTCGTCTCCTGCACTACGTCGTCTCCTACACTACGTCGTCTCCTGCACTACGTCGTCTCCTACACTACGTCGTCTCTTACACTACGTCGTCTCTTACACTACGTCCTCTCCTACACTATGTCCTCTCCTACACTACGTCGTCTCTTACACTACGTCCTCTCCTACACTACGTCGTCTCCTACACTACGTCGTCTCCTACACTACGTCGTCTCCTACACTACGTCGTCTCCTACACTACGTCCTCTCCTAAACTACGTTGTCTCTTACACTACGTTGTCTCCTACACTATGTTGTCTCCTACACTACGTCTCTTACACTACGTCGTCTCTTACACTACGTCGTCTCTTACACTACGTCCTCTCCTACACTACGTCGTCTCTTACACTACGTCCTCTCCTACACTACGTCCTCTCCTACACTATGTCGTCTCTTACACTACGTCCTCTCCTACACTACGTCGTCTCTTACACTACGTCCTCTCCTACACTACGTCGTCTCCTACACTACGTCCTCTCCTACACTACGTCGTCTCTTACACTACGTCGTCTCTTACACTACGTCGTCTCTTACACTACGTCCTCTCCTACACTACGTCGTCTCTTACACTACGTCGTCTCCTATACTACGTCCTCTCCTACACTACGTCCTCTCCTACACTAAATCGTCTCTTACACTACGTCGTCTCCTACACTACGTTGTCTCCTACACAACGTTGTCTCCTACACTACGTCTCCTACACTACGTCGTCTCTTACACTACGTCTCCAACACTACGTCGTCTCCTACTCTACGTCGTCTCCTACACTACGTCGTCTCCTACACTACGGCGTCTCCTACACTACGTCGTCTCCTACACTACGTCGTCTCCTACACTACGTCGTCTCCTACACTACGTCGTCTCCTACACTACGTCGTCTCCTACACTACGTCCTCTCCTACACTACGTTGTCTCTTACACTACGTCTCTTACACTACGTCTCTTACACTACATCGTCTCGTACACTACGACGTCTCCTACACTATGTAATCTCCTACACTACGTCGTCTCCTACACTACGTCGTCTCCTACACTACGTCGTCTCCTACACTACGTCCTCTCCTACACTACGTCCTCTCCTACACTACGTTGTCTCTTACACTACGTCGTCTCCTACACTACGTCGTCTCTTACACTACGTCCTCTCCTACACTACGTCGTCTCTTACACTACGTCATCTCTTACACTACGTCATCTCCTACACTACGTCGTCTCCTACACTATGTAATCTCCTACACTACGTCGTCTCCTACACTACGTCGTCTCTTACACTACGTCCTCTCCTACACTATGTCCTCTCCTACACTACGTCGTCTCTTACACTACGTCCTCTCCTACACTACGTCGTCTCCTACACTACGTCGTCTCCTACACTACGTCGTCTCCTACACTACGTCGTCTCCTACACTACGTCGTCTCCTACACTACGTCTCCTACACTACGTCGTCTCCTACACTACGTCGTCTCCTACACTACGACGTCTCCTACACTATGTAATCTCCTACACTACGTCGTCTCTTACACTACGTCGTCTCCTACACTACGTCGTCTCTTACACTACGTCGTCTCCTACACTACGTCCTCTCCTACACTACGTCCTCTCCTACACTACGTCGTCTCTTACACTACGACGTCTCCTACACTACGTCCTCTCCTACACTATGTAATCTCCTACACTACGTCGTCTCTTACACTACGTCGTCTCCTACACTACGTCGTCTCCTACACTACGTCGTCTCCTACACTACGTCGTCTCCTACACTACGTCGTCTCCTACACTACGTCGTCTCTTACACTACGTCGTCTCTTACACTACGTCCTCTCCTACACTATGTCTTCTCTTACACTACGTCCTCTCCTACACTACGTCGTCTCCTACACTACGTCGTCTCCTACACTACGTCGTCTCCTACACTACGTCCTCTCCTAAACTACGTTGTCTCTTACACTACGTCCTCTCCTACACTACATCGTCTCTTACACTACGTCGTCTCCTACACTACGTCGTCTCTTACACTACGTCCTCTCCTACACTACGTCGTCTCTTACACTACGTCGTCTCCTACACTACGTCGTCTCCAACACTACATCTCCTACACTACGTCGTCTCCTACACTACGTCTCTTACACTACGTCGTCTCCTACACTACGTCGTCTCCTACACTACGACGTCTCCTACACTATGTAATCTCCTACACTACGTCGTCTCTTACACTACGTCGTCTCCTACACTACGTCGTCTCCTACACTACGTCCTGTCCTACACTACGTCCTGTCCTACACTACGTCCTCTCCTACACTACGTCTCTCCTACACTACGTCCTCTCCTACACTACGTCGTCTCTTACACTACGACGTCTCCTACACTACGTCCTCTCCTACACTATGTAATCTCCTACACTACGTTGTCTCTTACACTACGTCGTCTCCTACACTACGTCGTCTCCTACACTACGTCGTCTCTTACACTACGTCCTCTCCTACACTATGTCCTCTCCTACACTACGTCGTCTCTTACACTACGTCCTCTCCTACACTACGTCGTCTCCTACACTACGTCGTCTCCTACACTACGTCGTCTCCTACACTACGTCTCCTACACTACGTCGTCTCCTACACTACGTCGTCTCCTACACTACGACGTCTCCTACACTACGTTGTCTCTTACACTACGTTGTCTCCTACACTACGTCCTCTCCTACACTACGTCGTCTCCTACACTACGTCGTCTCTTACACTACGTCGTCTCCTACACTACGTCCTCTCCTACACTACGTCGTCTCTTACACTACGACGTCTCCTACACTACGTCCTCTCCTACACTATGTAATCTCCTACACTACGTCGTCTCTTACACTACGTCGTCTCCTGCACTACGTCGTCTCCTACACTACGTCGTCTCCTACACTACGTCGTCTCCTACACTATGTCGTCTCTTACACTACGTCCTCTCCTACACTACGTCGTCTCCTACACTACGTCGTCTCCTACACTACGTCGTCTCCTACACTACGTCGTCTCCTACACTACGTCGTCTCCTACACTACGTCGTCTCCTACACTACGTGTCTCCTACACTACGTCGTCTCCTACACTATGTCGTCTCCTACACTACGTCTCTTACACTACGTCGTCTCTTACACTACGTCGTCTCTTACACTACGTCCTCTCCTACACTACGTCGTCTCTTACACTACGTCGTCTCCTACACTACGTCTCTCCTACACTACGTCGTCTCTTACACTACGTCGTCTCCTACACTACGTCGTCTCTTACACTACGTCGTCTCCTACACTACGTCGTCTCCTACACTACGTCGTCTCCTACACTACGTCGTCTCTACACTACGTCGTCTCTACACTACGTCGTCTCTTACACTACGTCCTCTCCTACACTACGTCGTCTCTTACACTACGTCGTCTCCTACACTACGTCCTCTCCTACACTACGTCGTCTCCTACACTACGTCGTCTCTACACTACGTCGTCTCCTACACTACGTCGTCTCCTACACTACGTTGTCTCCTACACTACGTCTCCTACACTACGTCGTCTCCTACACTACGTCGTCTCCTACACTACGTCGTCTCCTACACTACGTCGTCTCCTACACTACGTCGTCTCCTACACTACGTCGTCTCCTACACTACGTCGTCTCCTACACTACGTCGTCTCCTACACTACGTCGTCTCCTACACTACGTCGTCTCCTACACTACGTCGTCTCCTACACTACGTCCTCTCCTACACTACGTCGTCTCTTACACTACGTCATCTCCTACACTACGTCGTCTCCTACACTACGTAATCTCCTACACTACGTCGTCTCCTACACTACGTCGTCTCCTACACTACGTCGTCTCTACACTACGTCCTCTCCTACACTACGTCGTCTCCTACACTACGTCGTCTCTTACACTACGTCGTCTCCTACACTACGTCGTCTCTTACACTACGTCTCTCCTACACTACGTCGTCTCCTACACTACGTCGTCTCTTACACTACGTCGTCTCCTACACTACGTCGTCTCCTACACTACGTCGTCTCTACACTACGTCGTCTCCTACACTACGTCGTCTCCTACACTACGTCCTCTCCTACACTACGTCCTCTCCTACACTACGTCATCTCTTACACTACGTCCTCTCCTACACTACGTCCTCTCCTACACTACGTCGTCTCTTACACTACGTCGTCTCCTACACTACGTCGTCTCCTACACTACGACGTCTCCTACACTACGTCGTCTCCTACACTACGTCGTCTCTTACACTACGTCGTCTCCTACACTATGTAATCTCCTACACTGCGTCGTCTCCTACACTACGTCGTCTCCTACACTACGTCGTCTCCTACACTACGTCGTCTCCTACACTACGTCCTCTCCTACACTACGACGTCTCTTACACTACGTCGTCTCCTACACTACGTCGTCTCCTACACTACATCGTCTCCTACACTACGTCGTCTCCTACACTACGTCGTCTCCTACACTACGTCGTCTCTTACACTACGTCGTCTCTTACACTACGTCGTCTCCTACACTACGTCGTCTCTTACACTACGTCCTCTCCTACACTACGTCGTCTCTTACACTACGTCGTCTCTTACACTACGTCCTCTCCTACACTACGTCGTCTCCTACACTACGTCCTCTCCTACACTACGTCGTCTCTTACACTACGTCGTCTCCTACACTACGTCCTCTCCTACACTACGACGTCTCTTACACTACGTCGTCTCCTACACTACGTCCTCTCCTACACTACGTTGTCTCTTACACTACGTCTCTTACACTACGTCTCTTACACTACATCGTCTCCTACACTACGACGTCTCCTACATTATGTAATCTCCTACACTACGTCGTCTCCTACACTACGTCGTCTCCTACACTACGTCGTCTCCTACACTACGTCGTCTCCTACACTACGTCGTCTCCTACACTACGTCCTCTCCTACACTACGTCGTCTCTTACACTACGTCGTCTCCTACACTACGTCGTCTCTTACACTACGTCCTCTCCTACACTACGTTGTCTCTTACACTACGTCATCTCCTACACTACGTCGTCTCCTACACTACGTCGTCTCCTACACTATGTAATCTCCTACACTACGTCGTCTCTTACACTACGTCGTCTCCTACACTACGTCGTCTCCTACACTACGACGTCTCCTACACTACGTCGTCTCTTACACTACGTCGTCTCCTACACTACGTCCTCTCCTACACTTCGACATCTCTTACACTACGTCCTCTCCTACACTACGTCCTCTCCTACACTACGTTGTCTCTTACACTACGTCTCTTACACTACGTCTCTTACACTACATCGTCTCCTACACTACGACGTCTCCTACACTATGTAATCTCCTACACTACGTCGTCTCCTACACTACGTCGTCTCCTACACTACGTCGTCTCCTACACTACGTCCTCTCCTACACTACGTCCTCTCCTACACTACGTTGTCTCTTACACTACGTCGTCTCCTACACTACGTCGTCTCTTACACTACGTCCTCTCCTACACTACGTCGTCTCTTACACTACGTCATCTCCTACACTACGTCGTCTCCTACATTATGTAATCTCCTACACTACGTCGTCTCTTACACTACGTCGTCTCCTACACTACGTCCTCTCCTACACTACGTCGTCTCCTACACTATGTAATCTCCTACACTACGTCGTCTCTTACACTACGTCGTCTCTTACACTACGTCGTCTCTTACACTACGTCGTCTCCTACACTACGTCCTCTCCTACACTACGTCCTCTCCTACACTACGTCCTCTCCTACACTACGTCGTCTCTTACACTACGTCCTCTCCTACACTACGTCGTCTCCTACACTACGTCGTCTCCTACACTACGTCGTCTCCTACACTACGTCGTCTCCTACACTACGTCGTCTCTTACACTACGTCTCCTACACTACGTCGTCTCCTACACTACGTTGTCTCTTACACTACGTCGTCTCTTACACTACGTCTCCTACACTACGTCTCCTACACTACGTCCTCTCCTACACTACGTCGTCTCCTACACTACGTTGTCTCCTACACTACGTCGTCTCCTACACTACGTCGTCTCCTACACTACGTCGTCTCCTACACTACGTCGTCTCCTACACTACGTCCTCTCCTACACTACGTCGTCTCCTACACTACGTCGTCTCCTACACTACGTCGTCTCCTACACTACGTCGTCTCCTACACTACGTCGTCTCATACACTACGTCTCCTACACTACGTCGTCTCCTACACTACGTCGTCTCCTACACTACGTTGTCTCTTACACTACGTCGTCTCTTACACTACGTCTCCTACACTACGTCTCCTACACTACGTCCTCTCCTACACTACGTTGTCTCCTACACTACGTTGTCTCCTACACTACGTCGTCTCCTACACTACGTCGTCTCCTACACTACGTCGTCTCCTACACTACGTCGTCTCCTACACTACGTCGTCTACTACACTACGTCGTCTCCTACACTACGTCGTCTCTTACACTACGTTGTCACACTACGTCGTCTCTTACACTACGTTGTCTCCTACACTACGTCTCCTACACTACGTCGTCTCCTGCACTACGTCGTCTCCTACACTACGTCGTCTCCTACACTACGTCGTCTCCTACACTACTTTGTCACACTACGTCGTCTCTTACACTACGTTGTCTCCTACACTACATCTCCTACACTACGACGTCTCCTACACTACGTCGTCTCCTGCACTACGTCGTCTCCTACACTACGTCGTCTCCTACACTACGTCGTCTCCTACACTACTTTGTCTCCTACACTACTTTGTCTCCTACACTACGTCGTCTCCTACACTACGTCGTCTCCTACACTACATCTCCTACACTACGACGTCTCCTACACTACGTCGTCTCCTACACTACGTCGTCTCCTACACTACGTCCTCTCTTACACTACGTCTCTTACACTACGTCGTCTCCTACACTACAACGTCTCCTACACTATGTAATCTCCTACACTACGTCGTCTCCTACACTACGTCGTCTCTTACACTACATCTCCTACACTACGACGTCTCCTACACTACGTCGTCTCCTACACTACGTCGTCTCCTACACTACGTCCTCTCTTACACTACGTCTCCTACACTACGTCGTCTCCTACACTACAACGTCTCCTACACTATGTAATCTCCTACACTACGTCGTCTCCTACACTACGTCGTCTCTTACACTATGTCTCTTACACTACGTCGTCTCTTACACTACGTCATCTCCTACACTACATCTCCTACACTACGACGTCTCCTACACTACGTCGTCTCCTACACTACGTCGTCTCCTACACTACGTCGTCTCCTACACTAAGTCCTCTCCTACACTACGTCATCTCTTACACTACGTCGTCTCCTACACTACGTCCTCTCCTACACTACGTTGTCTCCTACACTACGTTGTCTCCTACACTACGTCCTCTCCTACACTACGTTGTCTCCTACACTACGTTGTCTCTTACACTACGTCGTCTCCTACACTACGTTGTCTCCTACACTATGTTGTCTCCTACACTACGTCTCTTACACTACGTCGTCTCTTACACTACGTCTCTTACACTACGTTGTCTCTTACACTACGTTATCTCCTACACTACGTTGTCTCCTACACTACGTCGTCTCCTACACTACGTCGTCTCCTAAACTACATCGTCTCCTACACTACGTTGTCTCCTACACTACGTTGTCTCCTACACTACGTCCTCTCCTACACTACGTTGTCTCCTACACTACGTCGTCTCTTACACTACGTCCTCTCCTACACTACGTCGTCTCCTACACTACGTCGTCTCCTACACTACGTTGTCTCTTACACTATGTCTCCTACACTACGACGTCTCCTACACTATGTCATCTCCTACACTACGTCGTCTCTTACACTACGTCGTCTCCTACACTACGTTGTCTCGTACACTACGTCGTCTCTTACACTACGTCGTCTCCTACACTACGTCGTCTCCTAAACTACATCGTCTCTTACACTACGTTGTCTCTTACACTACGTCGTCTCTTACACTACGTCTCCTCTTACACTACGTCTCCTACACTACGTCCTCTCCTAAACTATGTCGTCTCTTACACTACGTTGTCTCCTACACTACGTCGTCTCCTACACTACGTCGTCTCCTACACTACGTTGTCTCCTACACTACGTTGTCTCCTACACTACGTTGTCTCCTACACTACGTCGTCTCTTACACTACGTCGTCTCCTACACTACGTCCTCTCCTACACTACGTTGTCTCCTACACTACGTCGTCTCTTACACTACGTCCTCTCCTACACTACGTCCTCTCCTACACTACGTTGTCTCCTACACTACGTCGTCTCCTACACTACGACGTCTCCTACACTACGTTGTCTCTTACACTATGTCTCCTACACTACGACGTCTCCTACACTATGTCATCTCCTACACTACGTCGTCTCTTACACTACGTCGTCTCCTACACTACGTTGTCTCGTACACTACGTCGTCTCTTACACTACGTCGTCTCCTACACTACGTCGTCTCCTAAACTACATCGTCTCTTACACTACGTTGTCTCTTACACTACTTCGTCTCTTACACTACGTCTCCTACACTACGTCCTCTCCTAAACTATGTCGTCTCTTACACTACGTTGTCTCCTACACTACGTTGTCTCCTACACTACGTCGTCTCCTACACTACGTCCTATCCTAAACTATGTCGTCTCTTACACTACGTTGTCTCCTACACTATGTTGTCTCCTACACTACGTCTCTTATACTACGTCGTCTCTTACACTACGTCTCCTACACTACGTCCTCTCCTACACTATGTCGTCTCTTACACTACGTCGTCTCTTACACTACGTCCTCTCCTACACTACGTCGTCTCTTACACTACGTCCTCTCCTACACTACGTCGTCTCTTACACTACGTCCTCTCCTACACTACGTCCTCTCCTACACTACGTTGTCTCCTACACTACGTCGTCTCCTACACTACGACGTCTCCTACACTACGTTGTCTCTTACACTATGTCTCCTACACTACGACGTCTCCTACACTATGTCATCTCCTACACTACGTCGTCTCTTACACTACGTCGTCTCCTACACTACGTCGTCTCCTACACTACGTCGTCTCCTACACTACGTCGTCTCCTACACTACGTCGTCTCCTACACTACGTCGTCTCCTACACTACGTTGTCTCCTACACTACGTCGTCTCTTACACTACGTCGTCTCCTACACTACGTCCTCTCCTACACTACGTTGTCTCCTACACTACGTCGTCTCTTACACTACGTCCTCTCCTACACTACGTCCTCTCCTACACTACGTTGTCTCCTACACTACGTCGTCTCCTACACTACGACGTCTCCTACACTACGTTGTCTCTTACACTACGTTGTCTCCTACACTACGTTGTCTCCTACACTACGTCGTCTCCTACACTACGTCCTATCCTAAACTATGTCGTCTCTTACACTACGTTGTCTCCTACACTATGTTGTCTCCTACACTACGTCTCTTATACTACGTCGTCTCTTACACTACGTCTCCTACACTACGTCCTCTCCTACACTATGTCGTCTCTTACACTACGTCGTCTCTTACACTACGTCCTCTCCTACACTACGTCGTCTCTTACACTACGTCCTCTCCTACACTACGTCGTCTCTTACACTACGTCCTCTCCTACACTACGTCCTCTCCTACACTACGTTGTCTCCTACACTACGTCGTCTCCTACACTACGACGTCTCCTACACTACGTTGTCTCTTACACTATGTCTCCTACACTACGACGTCTCCTACACTATGTCATCTCCTACACTACGTCGTCTCTTACACTACGTCGTCTCCTACACTACGTCGTCTCTTACACTACGTCGTCTCCTACACTACGTCGTCTCCTAAACTACATCGTCTCTTACACTACGTTGTCTCCTACACTACGTCGTCTCCTACACTACGTCGTCTCCTACACTACGTTGTCTCCTACACTACGTTGTCTCCTACACTACGTTGTCTCCTACACTACGTCGTCTCTTACACTACGTCGTCTCCTACACTACGTCCTCTCCTACACTACGTTGTCTCCTACACTACGTCGTCTCTTACACTACGTCCTCTCCTACACTACGTCCTCTCCTACACTACGTTGTCTCCTACACTACGTCGTCTCCTACACTACGACGTCTCCTACACTACGTTGTCTCTTACACTATGTCTCCTACACTACGACGTCTCCTACACTATGTCATCTCCTACACTACGTCGTCTCTTACACTACGTCGTCTCCTACACTACGTTGTCTCGTACACTACGTCGTCTCTTACACTACGTCGTCTCCTACACTACGTCGTCTCCTAAACTACATTGTCTCTTACACTACGTTGTCTCTTACACTACGTCGTCTCTTACACTACGTCTCCTACACTACGTCCTCTCCTAAACTATGTCTTCTCTTACACTACATTGTCTCCTACACTACGTTGTCTCCTACACTACGTCGTCTCCTACACTACGTCCTATCCTAAACTATGTCGTCTCTTACACTACATTGTCTCCTACACTATGTTGTCTCCTACACTACGTCTCCTACACTACGTCCTCTCCTACACTATGTCGTCTCTTACACTACGTCGTCTCTTACACTACGTCCTCTCCTACACTACGTCGTCTCTTACACTACGTCCTCTCCTACACTACGTCGTCTCCTACACTACGTCGTCTCTTACACTACGTCGTCTCTTACACTACGTCCTCTCCTACACTACGTCGTCTCTTACACTACGTACTCTCCTACACTACGTCCTCTCCTACACTACGTCGTCTCTTACACTACGTCCTCTCCTACACTACGTCGTCTCTTACACTACGTCCTCTCCTACACTACGTTGTCTCCTACACTACGTCGTCTCCTACACTACGTCGTCTCCTACACTACGTCGTCTCTTACACTACGTCGTCTCTTACACTACGTCGTCTCTTACACTACGTCGTCTCTTACACTACGTCCTCTCCTACACCACGTCGTCTCTTACACTACGTCCTCTCCTACACTACGTCGTCTCTTACACTACGTACTCTCCTACACTACGTCGTCTCTTACACTACGTCCTCTCCTACACTACGTCGTCTCCTACACTACGTCGTCTCCTACACTATGTCGTCTCCTATACTACGTCCTCTCCTACACTACGTCCTCTCCTACACTAAATCGTCTCTTACACTACGTCGTCTCCTACACTACGTTGTCTCCTACACAACGTTGTCTCCTACACTACGTCTCCTACACTACGTCGTCTCTTACACTACGTCTCCAACACTACGTCGTCTCCTACACTACATCTCCTACACTACGTCGCTTACACTATGTAGTCTCTTACACTACGTTGTCTCCTACACTACGTCGTCTCCTACACTACGTCGTCTCCTACACTACGTCGTCTCCTACACTACGTCGTCTCCTACACTACGTCGTCTCCTACACTACGTCGTCTCCTACACTACGTTGTCTCTTACACTACGTCTCTTACACTACGTCTCTTACACTACATCGTCTCCTACACTACGACGTCTCCTACACTATGTAATCTCCTACACTACGTCGTCTCCTACACTACGTCGTCTCCTACACTACGTCGTCTCCTACACTACGTCGTCTCCTACACTACGTCCTCTCCTACACTACGTCGTCTCTTACACTACGTCGTCTCCTACACTACGTCGTCTCTTACACTACGTCCTCTCCTACACTACGTCGTCTCTTACACTACGTCATCTCCTACACTACGTCGTCTCCTACACTGTCATCTCCTACACTACGTCGTCTCTTACACTACGTCCTCTCCTACACTACGTCCTCTCCTACACTACGTCCTCTCCTACACTACGTCGTCTCTTACACTACGACGTCTCCTACACTACGTCCTCTCCTACACTATGTAATCTCCTACACTACGTTGTCTCTTACACTACGTCGTCTCCTACACTACGTCGTCTCCTACACTATGTCGTCTCTTACACTACGTCCTCTCCTACACTATGTCCTCTCCTACACTACGTCGTCTCTTACACTACGTCGTCTCCTACACTACGTCGTCTCCTACACTACGTCTCTTACACTACGTCGTCTCCTACACTACGTCGTCTCCTACACTACGTCGTCTCCTACACTACGACGTCTCCTACACTATGTAATCTCCTACACTACGTCGTCTCTTACACTACGTCGTCTCCTACACTACGTCGTCTCTTACACTACGTCGTCTCCTACACTACGTCCTCTCCTACACTACGTCCTCTCCTACACTACGTCGTCTCTTACACTACGACGTCTCCTACACTACGTCCTCTCCTACACTATGTAATCTCCTACACTACGTCGTCTCTTACACTACGTCGTCTCCTGCACTACGTCGTCTCCTACACTACGTCGTCTCCTACACTACGTCGTCTCCTACACTACGTCCTCTCCTAAACTACGTTGTCTCTTACACTACGTCCTCTCCTACACTACGTCGTCTCTTACACTACGTCCTCTCCTACACTACGTCGTCTCCTACACTACGTCGTCTCCTACACTATGTCGTCTCCTATACTACGTCCTCTCCTACACTACGTCCTCTCCTACACTAAATCGTCTCTTACACTACGTCGTCTCCTACACTACGTTGTCTCCTACACAACGTTGTCTCCTACACTACGTCTCCTACACTACGTCGTCTCTTACACTACGTCTCCAACACTACGTCGTCTCCTACACTACATCTCCTACACTACGTCTCTTACACTATGTAGTCTCTTACACTACGTTGTCTCCTACACTACGTTGTCTCCTACACTACGTCGTCTCCTACACTACGTCGTCTCCTACACTACGTCGTCTCCTACACTACGTCCTCTCCTACACTACGTCCTCTCCTACACTACGTCGTCTCTTACACTACGTCTCTTACACTACGTCTCTTACACTACATCGTCTCCTACACTACGTCGTCTCCTACACTACGTCGTCTCCTACACTACGTCGTCTCCTACACTACGTCCTCACCTACACTACGACGTCTCTTACACTACGTCGTCTCTTACACTACGTCCTCTCCTACACTACGTCGTCTCCTACACTACGTCGTCTCCTACACTACGTCGTCTCCTACACTACGTCGTCTCTTACACTACGTCCTCTCCTACACTACGTCGTCTCTTACACTACGTCGTCTCCTACACTACGTCCTCTCCTACACTACGACGTCTCTTACACTACGTCGTCTCCTACACTACGTCCTCTCCTACACTACGTTGTCTCTTACACTATGTCTCTTACACTACGTCTCTTACACTACATCGTCTCCTACACTACGACGTCTCCTACACTATGTAATCTCCTACACTACGTCGTCTCCTACACTACGTCGTCTCCTACACTACGTCGTCTCCTACACTACGTCGTCTCCTACACTACGTCCTCTCCTACACTACGTCGTCTCTTACACTACGTCGTCTCCTACACTACGTCGTCTCTTACACTACGTCCTCTCCTACACTACGTCGTCTCTTACACTACGTCATCTCCTACACTACGTCGTCTCCTACACTACGTAATCTCCTACACTACGTCGTCTCTTACACTACGTCGTCTCCTACACTACGTCCTCTCCTACACTACGTCGTCTCCTACACTATGTAATCTCCTACACTACGTCGTCTCTTACACTACGTCGTCTCTTACACTACGTCGTCTCTTACACTACGTCGTCTCCTACACTACGTCCTCTCCTACACTACGTCCTCTCCTACACTACGTCCTCTCCTACACTACGTCGTCTCTTACACTACGTCCTCTCCTACACTACGTCCTCTCCTACACTACGTCGTCTCTTACACTACGTCGTCTCCTACACTACGTCGTCTCCTACACTACGACGTCTCCTACACTACGTCGTCTCCTACACTACGTCGTCTCTTACACTACGTCGTCTCCTACACTATGTAATCTCCTACACTGCGTCGTCTCCTACACTACGTCGTCTCCTACACTACGTCGTCTCCTACACTACGTCGTCTCCTACACTACGTCCTCTCCTACACTACGACGTCTCTTACACTACGTCGTCTCCTACACTACGTCGTCTCCTACACTACGTCGTCTCCTACACTACGTCGTCTCCTACACTACGTCGTCTCCTACACTACGTCGTCTCTTACACTACGTCGTCTCTTACACTACGTCGTCTCCTACACTACGTCGTCTCTTACACTACGTCCTCTCCTACACTACGTCGTCTCTTACACTACGTCGTCTCTTACACTACGTCCTCTCCTACACTACGTCGTCTCCTACACTACGTCCTCTCCTACACTACGTCGTCTCTTACACTACGTCGTCTCCTACACTACGTCCTCTCCTACACTACGACGTCTCTTACACTACGTCGTCTCCTACACTACGTCCTCTCCTACACTACGTCGTCTCTTACACTACGTCTCTTACACTACGTCTCTTACACTACATCGTCTCCTACACTACGACGTCTCCTACATTATGTAATCTCCTACACTACGTCGTCTCCTACACTACGTCGTCTCCTACACTACGTCGTCTCCTACACTACGTCGTCTCCTACACTACGTCGTCTCCTACACTACGTCCTCTCCTACACTACGTCGTCTCTTACACTACGTCGTCTCCTACACTACGTCGTCTCTTACACTACGTCCTCTCCTACACTACGTTGTCTCTTACACTACGTCATCTCCTACACTACGTCGTCTCCTACACTACGTCGTCTCCTACACTATGTAATCTCCTACACTACGTCGTCTCTTACACTACGTCGTCTCCTACACTACGTCGTCTCCTACACTATGTAATCTCCTACACTACGTCGTCTCTTACACTACGTCGTCTCCTACACTACGTCCTCTCCTACACTACGTCGTCTCCTACACTATGTAATCTCCTACACTACGTCGTCTCTTACACTACGTCGTCTCTTACACTACGTCGTCTCTTACACTACGTCGTCTCCTACACTACGTCCTCTCCTACACTACGTCCTCTCCTACACTACGTCCTCTCCTACACTACGTCCTCTCCTACACTACGTCGTCTCTTACACTACGTCCTCTCCTACACTACGTCCTCTCCTACACTACGTCGTCTCTTACACTACGTCGTCTCCTACACTACGTCGTCTCCTACACTACGACGTCTCCTACACTACGTCGTCTCTTACACTACGTCGTCTCCTACACTACGTCCTCTCCTACACTTCGACGTCTCTTACACTACGTCCTCTCCTACACTACGTCCTCTCCTACACTACGTTGTCTCTTACACTACGTCTCTTACACTACGTCTCTTACACTACATCGTCTCCTACACTACGACGTCTCCTACACTATGTAATCTCCTACACTACGTCGTCTCCTACACTACGTCGTCTCCTACACTACGTCGTCTCCTACACTACGTCCTCTCCTACACTACGTCCTCTCCTACACTACGTTGTCTCTTACACTACGTCGTCTCCTACACTACGTCGTCTCTTACACTACGTCCTCTCCTACACTACGTCGTCTCTTACACTACGTCATCTCCTACACTACGTCGTCTCCTACATTATGTAATCTCCTACACTACGTCGTCTCTTACACTACGTCGTCTCCTACACTACGTCCTCTCCTACACTACGTCGTCTCCTACACTATGTAATCTCCTACACTACGTCGTCTCTTACACTACGTCGTCTCTTACACTACGTCGTCTCTTACACTACGTCGTCTCCTACACTACGTCCTCTCCTACACTACGTCCTCTCCTACACTACGTCCTCTCCTACACTACGTCCTCTCCTACACTACGTCCTCTCCTACACTACGTCCTCTCCTACACTACGTCGTCTCTTACACTACGTCGTCTCTTACACTACGTCGTCTCCTACACTACGTCGTCTCCTACACTACGACGTCTCCTACACTACGTCGTCTCTTACACTACGTCGTCTCCTACACTATGTAATCTCCTACACTGCGTCGTCTCCTACACTACGTCGTCTCCTACACTACGTCGTCTCCTACACTACGTCGTCTCCTACACTACGTCCTCTCCTACACTACGTCGTCTCTTACACTACGTCCTCTCCTACACTACGTCGTCTCCTACACTACGTCGTCTCCTACACTACGTCCTCTCCTACACTACGTCGTCTCTTACACTACGTCGTCTCCTACACTACGTCGTCTCCTACACTACGTCGTCTCCTACACTACGTCGTCTCTTACACTACGTCCTCTCCTACACTACGTCCTCTCCTACACTACGTCGTCTCTTACACTACGTCGTCTCTTACACTACGTCCTCTCCTACACTACGTCGTCTCCTACACTACGTCCTCTCCTACACTACGTCGTCTCCTACACTACGTCCTCTCCTACACTACGTCCTCTCCTACACTACGTCGTCTCCTACACTACGACGTCTCCTACACTACGTCGTCTCCTACACTACGTCGTCTCCTACACTACGACGTCTCCTACACTACGTCGTCTTTTACACTACGTCGTCTCTTACACTACGTCGTCTCTTACACTACGTCCTCTCCTACACTACGTCCTCTCCTACACTACGTCCTCTCCTACACTACGTCGTCTCCTACACTACGTCCTCTCCTACACTATGTCCTCTCCTACACTACGTCGTCTCCTACACTACGACGTCTCCTACACTACGTCGTCTCCTACACTACGACGTCTCCTACACTACGTCGTCTCCTACACTATGTCGTCTCCTACACTACGTCGTCTCCTACACTATGTCGTCTTTTACACTACGTTGTGTATTATGTTATTATATTATATTATTATATATTAATATAATTAATTAAATTATTATTATTATTATTAATTATAAGTACATTATATTTAATAATAAGTTGTTATGTTCTATAGTATATTAATAAGTTATTATGTTATATATATTAATAAGTACATTATATATATTAATAAGTTACTATGTTATATAGTATATTAATACGTTTTTAAGGTATATTAATAAGTTATTACATTATATAGTATATTAATAAGTAATAACGTTATATATATTAATAAGTAATAACGTTATATATATTAATAAGTGATTACGTTATATAGTATATTAATAAGTAATAACGTTATATAGTGCCCACAGTGAGGCTAATTATCAGCCCATGAGTCAGTCAGTGTTTATTTGCTGAGGAGGTCACCTTATGTTACATATAGCTAGGGGATAATATGTTACATTATGGTTGTAGTTTCTCAAATTGTTTATTGTATCTTAGAAATATTATTTATTCTTACCAACTTTTATGCGTTTTCCATTAACCATGGATGACACTACAGTCAGTCACAGTGTGGGGCGTTCATCAGTGCTCATCATGAGACCACCGCGACACCTAGTGGTTGGATTTGGTACAGCAATCCCCTTGTGTTTGTATTTCTCTCTATATGTTTGTTCATCCTGAGGTTACTCCATTGTGTCATGTGGTTCATGTATCTAAGACAAACTGAAACTGAAATATAGAAACAGTGAGTATTGTATGTGTACCTCCTGACCTGGGCATGCAAAAACTGCTGACTGCTGATATTCTATACTGGCAGGTATAGATTATATGGTAGATTTAAACATAATTAACACATGTTAACACAGCTGAGCATGTAGTCTGTTTATTTATGCTCTTCTGTACACTGAGAGCCAACGGGTGCGTCCTGCTCCGCTAAATACAAATCAACACTTCACTACACATCACATGGTGGGTGAGGAGAGGAGGAGAACAGAGGAGGAGGTGAGGGGGGAGAGGAGAGGAGGAGAGGAGAGGAGGAGGTGTGAGGGGGGAGAGGAGAGGAGGAGAACAAAGGAGGAGGTGTGAGGGGAGAGGAGAGGAGAGGAGGAGAACAGATGAGGTGTGAGGGGAGAGAGGAGAGGAGAGGAGGAGAACAGAGGAGGTGTGAGGGGAGAGGAGAGGAAAGGATGGGAGAGGAGAGGAGGAGAACAGATGAGGTGTGAGGGGAGAGAAGAGAGGAGGAGAACAGAGGAGGAGGTGTGAGGGGAGAGAGGAGAGGAGAGGAGGAGAACAGAGGAGGTGTGAGGGGAGAGGAGAGGAGAGGAAAGGATGGGAGAGGAGAGGAGGAGAACAGAGGAGGAGGTGTGAGAGGGGAGAGGAGATGAGAGGAAAGGAGGAATGAGGAGACGGTAGGGATGGGAGGCAGTCAGAGTAGAAGTAGGAAAAAACTCTGTAGAGGGAGCAGGCTAGGGAAGGATGAGGAGATAGGAAAGGAAAGATCAGGAGAAGATGAGAAGAGAGAGAGAAAGAGACAAAAGGACGAGAGATGGATAGGAAGGACAGATTTAAAGTAAAGACAAGGTTGTGGTTGGACAGCAGCAATAAGAACGCTGACTATACTATATATATATACTATATATACTAATATGTTAGACATGTTGCAGGAGAGAACCTTTTTAACATGGCCACTAGGCGGCGGTAGAGGAACAAAATATGGACATAAGAGTGATTCTCTGCTCTTAAAGGGTACCATATGGATCCATAAAGAAATATACAAACGTGCTTTTGGAAAGTGGGTTTTTCAAACGAACTCCCATTGTCTGTAATTATCCCACAGCGCTTGTAACTCTGAAGTTGAAGCTTGTTAGCTTGAGCAAATAAAACACCCTCCAGGAACAGCTGAAGGCCTTTCCACACTCTGATATGAAGTCACACAGACGCGGTTTAAAGTGCCTCTATATATATTTATTTAATTAGGTTTAATCTGAAATGAGAAGGGGAGATGGCGCTTAATAGAGACCGCAGTCCGTTGGAAATGAAGCTGACGCCGACCCTCTTGTAAAACACAGGAAAACGGTCGCCGCCGCGC
>CM051020.1:770428-777928 GCA_027704905.1 Muraenolepis orangiensis
TGGCTGGGATGTAGGGCTTGACCAATGCCTGGAGGTAGTAGGCTGGGGCAGTTCCATTGACTGCCCTGAAGGTCAGCACCAGAGTCTTGAACTTGATGCGAGCATTTACCGGAAGCCAGTGGAGACCGCGGAAGAGAGGGGTCACGTGGGAGAATTTTGGTAGGTTGAATACCAGGCGTGCTGCTGCATTCTGGATGCGTTGGAGGGGGTTGGTTGCAGAGGCGGGGAGTCCCGCCAGGAGAGAGTTGCAGTAGTCGAGGCGGGTGATGACGAGCGCTTGGACCAGGATCTGCGCCGCTTCACGTGTGAGGAAGGGCCGGATCCTGCGGATGTCGTAGAGGGCAATTCTGCAAGATCGGGCCACCGCGGTGACGTTGGCATTGCAGGACAGCTGGTCATCTACCACCACACCAAGGTCTCTTGTTGTGGTTGAGGGGGAGACTTGGGTGTTCTCGATGGTGACCAGTAGGTCCATCTGAGGGCAGTCTTTCCCCGGTATGAAGAGGAGCTCAGTCTTGTCAAGGTTGAGCTTCAGGTGGTTGGCGGCTGTCCATCTGCTGATGTCGGCCAGGCATTTAGAGATCCGTGTTGCGATATGGGTTTCTGAGGGGGGAAAGGAGAGAAACAGTTGAGTGTCATCTGCATAGCAGTGATAGGAGAAGCTATGAGATGTGATTACAGTGCCTAGCAATTTAGTGTAAAGAGAAAACAGAAGGGGTCCCAATACTGAGCCTTGTATGTATGAGGGAGCATTTCCATGAATGCACTGATAGGTGAAGAGGGTGATTTTGTAGTCAATCCTGAGTGAGACCGGGAGCCAGTGCAATGATTTGATGATGGGCGTGATGTGTTCATTCTTCCGCACTCTCATCAGGATCCTAGCAGCGCTGTTCTGGATGTATTGCAGCTTCTGGATGTTCTTGCTAGGAATCCCAATGAGAAGTGCATTCCAGTTGTCTAGCCTGGAGGAGACAAAGGCGTGGACAAGCTTTTCAGCATCTGACAGACAGAGAGTGTGAGGTGGAGTTTAGCGATATTTCTGAGGTGGTAGAAGAAGGTCTTGCATGTTTGTTTGATGTGGACCTCAAAGGTCAGGTGAGGATCCATTTTAACACCCAGATTGGTGACAGTTGATGAGAGTGAAATGTTCTGACCGGAGAAGGTGATGCTGGTGATGGAGGATGAAAGGACCTGATGTGGAGTGCCAACTAGAACTAGGCTTCAGTCTTGGAGCTGTTTAATGGAAGGAAGTTGTGCTTCATCCACACCTTTATCTCCTCCAGTCATGTGGTTATGTTGGATGACGGCAGAGGTACGGAGGGGGTTGGGTTTGTTCTGATGTAGAGCTGTGTGTCACCAGCATAGCAATGGAATGATATTCCATGCCGGCTGATGACATGACGAAGGGGGGACATGTATATGGTGAAAAGGGTGGGGCCGAGGACTAATCCAAGTCAAGTCAAGTCAAGTTTATTGTCACTTCACAGTTTACAAGTATAAAGCAGTGAGTGAAAATCTTATGTGCAATACCCGACGACAGAGACAACAGTTATAAAAATAAGATAAAATAAAAACAGAATAGAATAAAAAAAGTATAGATATAGTATACAAAACTGTATAAAGTTAAAATATAAAATAAAAATGCAATTTATAAAATGCAATATATCGGCACAGAAAAAGAGCAATATGTATATATAAATCAATGTAATAAAATATACATTGTTATATGCTATACGCCCTTGTTCAGCAGCCTGATGGCCTGACTGTGGAAGCTATCTCTGAGTCTATTTGTACGGCACTTGATACTGCGGTATCGCCTGCCTGACGGTAAAAGTGAATACAGTTTGTGGCTGGGGTGGGCAATGTCTTTTATGATGCGTTTGGCCTTGGCCACGCACCGCTGGTTGTATATATCCAGAAGGGAGGGGAGCTCACCTCCAACGATATACTGGGCCGTCCGCACCACCCTTTGAAGCGCTCTGCGCTCGAGTGCGGTGCAGTTCCCGTACCGGGCGGTGATACACCCTGTAAGAACACTCTCGATGGTGACGGTATAGAATGTTCTCAGGATGCGGGGGCCCATGCTGAATTTCAGCCTGAGGAAATACAGGCGTTGTTGGGCCCTTTTCACCACGTGTGTGGTGTGCGTGGACCATGTGAGGTCCTCTGAGATGTGCACGCCGAGGAACTTGAAGCCGCTGACCCTCTCTACTGCAACACCGTCGATGGAGATAGGGCCGTGCTCTCCTCTCTGCTTCCTGTAGTCCACGATCAGCTCCTTGGTCTTCTTGACGTTGAGGGCGAGGCTGTTCTCCTGGCACCACTACTCCAGCGATCCAACCTCCTCCCTGTAGGCTGTCTCGTCGTCGCCGGCGATCAGGCCCATCACTGTCGTGTCGTCAGCAAACTTGATGATGACGTTGGAGCTGTGCATAGCCATGCAGTCGTGGGTGTAGAGGGAGTAGAGGAGAGGGCTCAGCACGCATCCCTGGGGGGCTCCTGTGTTGAGGGTCAGTGGCTCTGAGGTGGTGCTGCCCATCCTCACCACCTGGCGGCGGTCCGACAGGAGGTCCAGTATCCAGCTGCACGTGGATGGGGGCACGCCTAGACCTCTAAGCTTGGTGTCGAGCTTGGCAGGAACTATCGTGTTGAACGCTGAGCTGTAGTCCACAAACAGCATTCGCATCCTTGAGGGACACCACAGTTCACAGAGTGTGTTTGGGATTTTGCTGCTCCCAAGGTGACGTGCTCAGTCCTCCCGGTGAGATGAGGTGAACCAGTTTAGGGCAGAGTCAGAGTCCAATTGTCGATCGAAGACGATGGAGTAGAATGTCATGGTCGACGGTGTCAAATGCTGCAGTTAGATCCAGGCGCATGAGGAGGGATGGAGATCCGGTGTCAGCTGTCATCAGCAGGTCATTGGTCACCCTGACTAAGGTAGTTTCTGTACTGTACAGTGGTACCTGTCTGTCCGCTGTGGTGTTACCTGTCTGTTTGAAACAGTGGTAACTGTCTGTCTGTAATGTTGGAACCTGTCTGTACCTGTCTCTACTATGTTCATTAGCTGCAGCACATGTCCTGTAACAGCAAGGAGAACAGACCCAGATAACAGAACAGAGGATTCACACCCTCAACCCACTCTGGTTTAACAAGAGACCAGGAGTGACCTCCTGAGCATCCTCGCTCTGGTAAAGCATCACGGTTTCCTAACGCCCGGTACGTCCTCTGATGAGGTCCACAGTGAGGGCCTCCTCACAAGCCTGCTTTAGAGGACACACACACACACACACACACACACACCACACACACACACACACACACACACACCACACACACACACACACACACATGCAGTGTGAGGACTGATTCCATCCCTCTCTTTCTCTCTCTCTCTCTGATGTAATTTGGCAGGGGATGAAATGTCTCCCATTGTCCCAACAAAAGTATGGGTATTTGTACTGGATGTACACTCCACACACACACACACACACACACACACACACACACACACACACACACACACACACACCTGGGTGACCAGGTATCCCATGTGACCCGTCCTCCTGAGGTGTTTCTGTGTTGCGTGTCATCTCATCGTGACCTGGAGGGGGGGAAACGGAGACGAGAGGCAGGGGAGGTGGAGGTGGGCGATCGAGGTGACAGAGCTATCATGCTCCTCTCTCTGTCTCTCTCTCTCTCACTCTCTCTCTCTCCCTCTCTCTCTGTCTTTGATGGTTTGCACGTCACATTCAGGCCATAGCCAGAGAGAGAGAGGGGAGAGGGAAGAGAGAGTGAAGGGGGAGAGAGAGGGGAGAGAGAGATGGAGAGGGAAGAGAGAGTGAGAGAGAGAGGGATGAGAGAGGGGAGAGAGAGGGGAGAGTGGGGGGAGATAGAGAGAGAGAGGGGAGAGGGAAGAGATAGTTAGGGCGGGGTGAGAGAGGGGAGAGGGGGTAGGAGGAGAAGGAGGACTCTTGGGTTCCCACGCCAGGTGAGTGTTGCATGGATCGCCCCTGGCCCTCTTAAGTCCCGCCCCCTCCCTCACCCCCCCCCAACTTGCGCCCACCACAGAAGAAGAATGGGACATTCAATATGGCCGTGCTTCAGGGAATTACCAAGAAGGACCTGCCAGTTCTTTCCATGACCTCACACACACACACACACACACACACACACACACACACACCACAACAATTATTGTTTCAGGACTTAAAATCGACCGAGTCACTTATACTCGTATAGAAGTCATATCGTACATCTATATGTGTATTTACAGTATATCTTTATCGTACATTTCTATCTATATCCACCCTGTGTGTGTGTGTGTGTGTGTGTGTGTGTGTGTGTGTGTGTGTGTGTGTCAGTCACATGTTGGACTGGATCCAATCACTGCTTTGTGTGTCACAATTTATTTTCTCCGAGAAACATGCATCATGTCATGGTAGAACGAGTCCCATCAGGGGATCTAGAAGGTCGCCGGTTCAAGTCCCTCCTAAACACCTGGGCAGTGCCGAGGTGCCCCTGAGCAAGGCACCAGCCCCTCCCCTGCTCCCCTGTACAGCTGATACCCACTGCTCCTCATACTAGGATGGGTTACATGAGAGGACCTCATCTCACTGTGTGGACATGAGACCAATAAAGAGGATTCAATCCTCCAGGTTTAGATCAGCGGAGGAGAGCTTCGTCCAGGACGGATGGGGCTGATGAGTGGATGATGTTCTCTCCTCTCTCTCCTCTCTTGTTCTGAGAGCCAACCGACAGCCCCCCCCCCTCCCCCCCCCGCCTGAAGTCCTATCCATCAGAGGCGTGTTCTTGTGTGTTTAACCGGTCCAAATGTTCTCCCGTAGTTCAACACAAACAGCCTTTAAGACCCCCGCTGACCCCCAGAGGCACCCGTTCCCCATCCATTCTCACAACATGTTGGAACCCAATGGGTTCTGTTCACACACTCCCAAAGCCAGCAGTAGCGTGTGGTGAACCGGGGGCTGAGCTCTCTGTCGTGTCAGGGGAACAATAGTTCTGATCTCAGTCCGGGACGGCCTTCTCCCGGGCCTCCTGATGGCCCTGAGCTCCGGGTCGACCCCCCACCTCATCTCTGCTCCAGGTTTGAATACAGGACTTTGCTTTCACACTCGGGGGGGAAAAAAAGGAAAGTCTATATTATTGTGTCTTATGATACCTGAACCCGATCATCATCCTCATCCTCATCCTCATCCTCCTCATCATCCTCATCCTCATCCTCATCATCCTCATCCAGGCTTGGGTTGACGTGTCCTCACCTCGGAGCCCCGACGGGAAAACACAGAAACACATCACATGGTTGAGGAGACTTGATGGGATCACCTTTTGCTTTTTGGGCTCAGGAACGACAGGAAGGACCGCCGGACGGTGGAGAGGTGTTCTGGTGTTCTGGTGTTCTGGTGTTCTGGTGTTCTGGTGTTGAGCAGATCTGAGAAGCTTGACGGATCGCATAACACATAAAATACCACAAAGTCACACAAATAAACCCTGGAATGAACTGAACACGGACATTAGTCATCTTTTAGCTAAATGAAACAATTTAGGAGAGACACGTATTGTTGTCTAGTGTGAATAAAATGTCCTTCAAGCGTCATTCTGAAAGCGTGGAGCTGAAGGAATGTCCACTAGGACCCGGGTGGGAGGGAGAAGTCCAGCTGGGTGTGAGGTCAGAGGAACACACTGAGAATGGGGGGTGGGAAGCTTCTGGAAGGGCCTTCAATATCACTTGTATTTGTGTGTGTGTGTGTGTGTCTGAGATTATAATTGTTATAAACAGCTTTTAACATCATGACTAAGAATTCTTCCCACCTGCCTGCCGGCTTCCCATAAATTCCTCTCCCTGTTTATTATTCTTTGATAAACTAATTTCATCCAGTAAAGTAAATATCATTCAGTACCCATACATATGATAAATATGTAAATATATATATATATATATATATATAAATATGTTTTGTGTCTCCTTCAATGGCTCATGTTCTGCAGTGTCTACATAAGTGAATTTACTGGAAGGGACGGCGGCTTCCTCTGTTGTCACCTCCAGAAGATCATCGCATTCAGGACTGAGGTGGAAGAGAGGAATCGGCTTACACTCTCTCTCTCTCTCTCTCTCTCTCTCTCTCTCTCTCTCTCTCTCTCTCTCTCTCTCTCTCTCTCTCTCTCTCTCAGAGGACTTGGACGACCTGCGTATGGAGGGTGTGACCGGCCTGGTTCCTTCTGGCAGTAAGTTCAGCCAAGGACGCAGCTCCTATCAGTCGGAGCCCCAGGCCAAAGTCACACTCAACATCTGCTCCAGATGTGCCAGGTAACCACCCCCCCCCTCACCCCCTCCCCCGCCCCAGGTACACACCCCTCCCCCGCCCCAGGTAAACCCCCCCTCACCCCTCCCCCGCCCAGGTAAACCCCCCCTCACCCCTCCCCCGCCCCAGGTAAACCCCCCTCACCCCCTCCCCCGCCCCAGGTAACCCCCCCTCACCCCTCCCCCGCCCCAGGTAACCCCCCCCCCACGGTCCCCCCCCCCCCTTGCCTCACCCTTCAGTCAGCATGTCGGAGTGAATGGATGGTTTCATCGACCGGACCTCGAATGGAAAGAGTTGTGATTGAGACCACGGATAACGGTACCTTCCTACAGAGGGCGCTGTTGTGTATTAGCCAATGGTTTATTACTGTATTCTGTTCAGCCACATTCTTTAAAAATAGAACAAAACATTATCTACAGACCTGTAGAACACAAACACCAACGTTGAACCGCCCAAAATGTAAAATCCTCTGCATAAATATCTTATTGCAATATTTGCAAAATAATAATTACAGAATCCCAGTCCATATGGTATGGGCTCTCAGACGTCCTGTATTATGGTGCCCGTTGTTCCAATCCTAAATACTCATCACCACATCTCCATCCTCCTGCCTCTCTATCCTCCTGCCTCGCCATCCTCCTGCCTCTCCATCCTCCTGCCTCTGTATCCTCCTGCCTCTCCATCCTCCTGCCTCTGTATCCTCCTGCCTCTCCATCCTCCTGCCTCTGTATCCTCCTGCCTCTATCCTCCTGCCTCTCCATCCTCCTGCCTCTGTATCCTCCTGCCTCTCTATCCTCCTGCCTCTCTATCCTCCTGCCTCTCCATCCTCCTGCCTCTGTATCCTCCTGCCTCTCTATCCTCCTGCCTCTCCATCCTCCTGCCTCTGTATCCTCCTACCTCTCCATCCTCCTACCTCTGTATCCTCCTGCCTCTCTATCCTCCTGCCTCTCCATCCTCCTGCCTCTGTATCCTCCTACCTCTCCATCCTCCTGCCTCTGTATCCTCCTGCCTCTCCATCCTCCTGCCTCTGTATCCTCCTGCCTCTATCCTCCTGCCTCTGTATCCTCCTGCCTCTCCATCCTCCTGCCTCTGTATCCTCCTGCCTCTGTATCCTCCTGCCTCTCTATCCTCCTGCCTCTCCATCCTCCTGCCTCTGTATCCTCCTGCCTCTGTATCCTCCTGC
>CM051020.1:782928-802928 GCA_027704905.1 Muraenolepis orangiensis
CCGCGCTACCGCCGCCGCGCGTGCCCTCGTTAGCGCTCGCGTCCAGGAGCTGGTGTGTGTGTGTGGTGGGTGGACAGCAGGTCACGGTGTGTCTGTCTGTCTGTCTGTCTGTCTGTCTGTCTGTCTGTCGTCTGCAGGTTGCAGGGGGACAGCCTATTGGATGGCAGAAGCGAGGACGGACACGCCTCCCACGTCCCGGAGCAGGCCGTCCCGGACATCTGCAGTGAGTGATGCACCCGCAAATACCCATGATGCATTGTGAAGTATCATGAATAAACAATATTTATATTTATATTGTTATCAGCTGATATCTCTCTGCTTTCAGTCTGTGTTTTATGTGTCTTTCTATGGTGTGTGTGTGTGTGTGTGTGTGTGTGTGTGTGTGTGTGTGTGTGTGTGTGTGTGTGTAGCTCTCTTGCCCGGGGTGGACACAGCGGCAGGTCGGCTGAAGGAATTCGAGGTAACTTCTCAGGTAACAGAACCTTGAGAACGTCCAAACCACCTGATCACTTTACACCATCATTAACCATGGGGGGCTGTCATTGATGCACCCATCCTCTCACTCTCTCACACACACACACACACACACACACACACACACACACACACACACACACACACACACACACACACACACAAGCACACACACACACACACACACACACACACACACACACACACACCTCTATTGCCAGGGGGAGTGAAGACTGGATATCTTTGTGATTTGGGACGTGACCAGAAGCCATCTGTCTTCCTGAGTTTCAGCCACACAACAGTAGATAGGAGATAGGGGATAGAAGATAGGAGATAGGAGACAGTAGACAGGAGACAGTAGACAGGAGACAGTATATAGGATACAGTAGATAGGAGATAGGAGACAGTAGACAGGAGACAGTAGATAGGATACAGTAGATAGGAGATAGGAGACAGGAGACAGTAGCATCCCCACCACCACCACCACCCCCACCACCACCACCACCACCACCACCACCACCACCACAATCCCCAACACCACCACCGCCACCACCACCACTGCCACCATCACCACCACCATCACCACCACCACCACCATCACCACCACAATCCCCAACACCACCACCGCCACCACCACCACCGCCACCATCACCACCACCACCACCACCATCACCACCCCCATCACCGGGGTGAGGGTGGGGAGAGGGTTTGGGGAGGGTGGGGGTGAGGGTTTGGGGAGGGTGGGGGTGAGGGTGGGGAGAGGGTTTGGGGAGGGTGGGGGTGAGGGTTTGGGGAGGGTGGGGGTGAGGGTGGGGAGAGGGTTTGGGGAGGGTGGGGGTGAGGGTGGTGGGGGGAGGGTGGGGGTGAGGGTGGGGGTGAGGGTGGGTGTGGTGGTGGTGGGGGGAGGGTGGGGGTGAGGAGTAGTGTGTGTGGAGCAGATGCAGAGCAGCTCCATGGTTAACAGGGACCAGACGGAGACGGGAGGAAGGAGCGTTTGATCCTCCGTCAGGCGGTTGATTCTTACATCACCGGGCTTAGATTAGCATGAAGCCTCCATGAAGATATGCTTATTATAATGGAATCAATATTACACCACACCGCTTATCGCTGCTGTCATTATTTACGCCAAATTTCCTCTCGTATGCAACGTACTTCATGATATATATATATATATATATATATACATATATTGTTATTAGAACGTTTATAATGTCCACGATTTGCAACATACAAAATCGAACTCCAAAACATGTTCAATTCATACTGAGCATATTTACTATGTTTTTCATGTTTATTCCACAAATATTAAATCTCTGTGATGCTGTGAGGAACATTTTAAAATATATATTTTTGGTTGTTCTAATGTTAGTTATGAACAACAACTAGAGGGTCCTCAGTAGAACGCATACCTCCGGCACACCGGAAATACATAAAACCCTCACCAAGTTTTAAAGTTTTTACTTTGTGAAATATTACACAATATGTTTTTGTCTCCCAGTGCTAAAGAATCCTGGTTCCAGATTGGGATCCAGATCTGCGCTAAAATCAACTGTAATCTAACCACCATGTTTGGTCCAATTCCGTACAGCAAGATAACTATTGGAGTTACCAGACAGACAGGCAGACAGGCAGACAGACACACAGACACACAGACACACAGACACACAGACACACACACAGACACACAGACACACACACAGACACACAGACACACAGACACACACACAGACACACAGACACACAGACACACAGACACACAGACAGACACACAGACACACAGACAGACACACAGACACACAGACACACACACAGACACACAGACACACAGACACACAGACAGACACACAGACACACAGACAGACAGACACACAGGGCTGAACACATAACCAACGTCCAGCTGCCATGGCGGAGGTTATAATTCTACATTTATAAAATGAGTGAAATTAGAATTGCACTTTAATAACAATTAAGTCAATGTGAGTTTTATCAAACACGTGGGGCACATCTCGGTGAAAGGGGAGCCGACGGGCCCTCCTCACCTGTCATGAGTCATCCTCACCGACCACCAGGCTACCTGAGCCCGCTAGCCTCGGGCCTCGGGCCTCGCTGCCTCATACAGATCAGGCCTGCTGGTTAGATCCAGAGCCAGGTACTGCCTGTGTGTGTGTATCTGTGTGTGTCTGCGTGTGTGTGTGCTTGTGTGTGTGTGTGTGTATCTGTGTGTGTCTGCGTGTGTGTGTGCTTGTGTGTGTGTGTGTGTGTGTGTGTGTGTGTGTGTGTGTGTGACACCTATCTGGAAGCAGCAAAGCTCAAATGTCTGGCCTAACCTTGCTGTCGCTGAGGCTAATTGTTGTGGTGTTTGATTGTGAACGCTGACAGGCTAATGCCGTGTGTGTGGCTAATGGCCTGCTAGGTGAGTCCCGGGGGCTCATGGGAACTGTAGTCTCTCTCCCTCGCTGGGGCTGAGACCAGTCTGCTGTAGGTTCTCCACAGTGGACCGTCATGTCCCTGATATTGGATATAAACATTGATTTAGCCCAGGCATTCCTTGTCTTGTATATTTGGGCCGTCAGAGAAGATAAACACTGGAATGATCAGAAGTCATTTAACAACCAGCTGCCAAGATGGAAAAGGTGATAATCGTCCAATTTCAACATTCCCTAAGTGCTAGTTGGAGCACTACACCACATATTCTCACACACACACACACATGCACTCTCTCTCTCACACACAGAAACACACACACACACACACACACACACACATATGCGCACATGCTCACTCACACACACACACACACACACACACACGCACACACACACACACACACACACACACACACACACACAGGATGAGTGTGGGGATAGAGCTGATCCACTGGGGAGGGATCGGTAGATTAGATTAGATTAAATTAGATTAGATTAGATTCTAATGTATTGTCACACAGCACAAGTACAGTACAGAGAAAATAAGTTGGCATCTAACCAGAGTGCAAATGTTACAGTGAAGTGCCTGGTGATATATAATGTAATATATAGGTATGAGATATGTGCAGAATAATAGGTAAATATATATATATATATACAGGTATAAGTATTAACAGGTAGTGATCAGGGGTATGCAATTATGAAAAGCTATGATAGGATAAATATATATACATGAATATACATATATATATACATGAATATACAGCAGGCAGTGAGCAGGGATATGCAGTCATATCAACAGTTATATCAACAGTTATATCAACAGTTATATCAACAGTTATATCAACAGTTCTATCAACAGTTCTATCAACAGTTGAAGATTATAATATATAAACAGCCGGTACAGGGAAAATGGGGATAGCGAGATAATAATAATAATAATAATAATAATAATAATAATAATAATAGATCTCTTCTCTCTGAATGTGTCTGAGTTACTGCCTTAATGACGGCATGAGGGAGCTTGAACCCAGCAGCTCTGCTCTAGAGGGGTCGGCGCCCCCCCGGGCCTCGGCCCCGGGCCCCGGGGCCCCGCTCTCATGTGGTCACGGGAGCGTGAAATGTCTTTTTCCTGGTGTGACGGTTATCGCGTGCGGCTAACGGCGGGGGAGGAGGAAGGGATCCTGGTCACCCAGACCCCGGGGCGTCCCACGGAGGAGACACGGCTGGTCCGTGAGTCGCCTGGGGGACGGGTCACTCTGGAGTCCCAGATGTCAGATCTATGTCAGATCTATTTTTTATTTGCTTGTTTCTTTTGTTGTTAATACGCAAGCGGCTTCAGTCTGGCTGCCAACTCTCTGAACAGAGCCACACATTTAGTTTTAATACAGTCGCTCGGAACCCATTAGCGGTTGTTCGGTTACGGCCACTTCCCGCTACGGCGGATAAAGCGCGCCGTGTCTCTGGATCCAGCGGTTTGTTGAAACGTTTGGACTTTAATACGACAGTCCGGCTTCCTGGATGTCTTCCTAACGAGCCGCGTCTCCTCTTCCCTCGTTGCCTCCAGAGCCGCTCTCCCATCGCACCTCATGGTGCCGTCCCGTCCCTGGGGCTCTTCATCGCCTCGAAGTTGTCTTATTGTCGATATCCTGTTTATTCAGCCGTCAGGAAACTCCATCTCCCCCCTCGCTTGTAGCTCGTTTACCCAGAAGCACTTAAGAACTGAATGGGACACGTCTTCTAGAAGATTAGCTGCTGTGTGTATCCACCGGCTGAATGCACTCAAAGATACGCCGCGAGATGAGAGATGTTTGTATTGAACGGTGACATCAAAACGGACCGTTCATCCGGGTCCAGATAATGCTATGAGTGTAGCCCCTTGATCACAGCAGTCTCCACCTCAAAAGGCTCCCCGGGTCCACAGTATAGGACACCCCCCCCCCCCCCCCTGACCCCTGACCTCTCTCTCTCTCTCTCTCTCTCTCTCTCTCTCTCTCTCTCTCTCTCTCTCTCTCTCTCGTTAGAAGAACGTTCAAACGAACAGGGAGATCACATGACTCTGAAGCAGGACATGCGAGACCAACCGTACTGCAAACAGATGCCACATGCTGTGTGTGTGTGTGTGTGTGTGTGTGTGTGTGTGTGTGTGTGTGTGTGTGTGTTTTTGTTTTCTTCTTCTTCTCACACACAGTGGAACATGTGACGAATTGCCGCAGCCTAAGTTCAATTCAAAATAATGAGTTGTAATGATAGAAACTACTGCACACATCTGTTTGCTGAACAGTATTGCTTATTGATTGTCTGTTTGTGTAGTGGTGGTTTGTGTGTGTGTGTGTGTGTGTGTGTGTTTCTGTTTGTCCTGGTGTAACCATGGATTAATGAGTGCATGTTGTGTGTGTGCGTGTGTGTGTGTGTGAGTGTGTGTGTGTGTATTTGGGTTTGTCTGTGTGGGTTTGTCTCATGTTGTGTTTGTGTGTGTGGGTGTGCGTGCGCATGTGTGTGCATGCATTTTTGTGTATGGGTGTGTGCATGGTTTCAAGAATGTATGCATGTGTGTGTGTGTGTGTGTGTGTGTGTGTGTGTGTGTGTGTGTGTGTGTGTGTGTGTGTGTGTGTGTGTGTGTGTGTGTGTGTGTGTGTGTGTGTGTGTGTGTGTGTGTGTGCGTGCGTGCGTGCGTGCGTGTGTGTGTGTGTGTGCATGTGTGCGCATGAGTCTTTGTGTTTGTCTACGGTTTTACGCACGGCATGTATGTGAAGGTGTGCGTCAGCGTGTTTGTGTGTGTGTACTTGTGTGTGTGTGTGTGCTTGTGCATGGGTCTGGGTGCATGTGTGTGCATGTGTGTGTGAGAGTGAGTGAGGTGTGTATGAGTGTGTATGTGTGCTTCTATAGGAAGCGTCTTGGCCCATGTCTCTCCATGTCCCTCCCAGTCTGTGTTCTGGTGGCTCCCTCCTCACCCTCAGACCCCCTTCATCCCTCATTTGGTGTTCTCTTGTTCGCTCTCCACGTGGATCCAATTTGAGGGAGAAACCAGATCCATATTTGTTAGCAGGGAAGGAGCATCGCACCACTTTTATTGTTCCTTTCCTCCGTCTCCGTCTTCCCAGACGGTCTTCTGGTCACTAGCATGTTGGGTTTCGGGACACTAGAGTTGATATCCTCCCGACTCGTTTCTAATTGCATTTTACTGAAGATCCAAACATCCTCCCGCTGGTCTCTTCCCATAAAGCGCTTTGATACAGGAAGTTGACCTCTTAGAGGAAACTCCAAAAGAGACGTTTAGTAAATCACACACGACTTCATCCTTGAGGACAATGGGTGTTGCTGATAGACAAGAACCGTGGAGTTGGTCTCCGTTGGAAACATGTGTTTGTGTGAGTGCGTGTTTCTGAGGAGGCTGACTAGTGGTCATGTTGGACATGAACGCACCGTGCAAGTCAAGAGCACTTAATGATATTCTAAATATTTGGTATAATCTCTTGCCCTACGGCACACGTTACGATGTATGCTGTACTGCATAAACAGAGCCTCTTCTCGAGAGGCGGTGAAAACTCTGAATAAATCAGCGTGGGGGTGAATTCATCTCCCGGGGTTCATAGAAACGAAAGGAGACTCTGTCAACACGGGGCCACCATGTGTCTACAATACAAACACCCCGACCAGAGATCCTGACCAAACACTAGAAACCTTAAAGAATATCAAAACATCTTCTGCAAAAAGTCTTCCTTCCTGGTCCGTGACACTTGATGAAAACCAGCTCCGGTCTCTCCCAACGCAGAGCCTCATCGCCGGCTAATCAAAAGCAACCATTTATTTAGCAACAATTATATTTTGGGTTTGCCGTGTGTGTTTACTATGGGATGTTATCTGGGAAGGTGAAGTGATTTCAGCCTCGACCGCATCCTGCCTCAGAGTCCTGAGGAGCGAGTAGCGACCCGGATCCAGGAGCTCAACATGTGAAACTGGAGGAGATATATACTGGAATCTTCTGGGTTCAGTTCCCTCGATGTTCTTCATTCTGCCTCTAAAGGTCCTTAATTGTTAGGAGTTGCAAGCTGCCTCACCTCTCTCCTCTCTCAAAGCATCTCCTACCTGGACAAGGACCATTCAACCAGCATTTCTATGATACTTTTCTTTGCACGATCAAGTTTTGAGCTAAGATGTTATATTCACTGAATGCTGTGAATGAAGGATTTCGTCCAGGGCTAGAGCTGATGTGATATCATGGAAGCATGAGGAAATGGTCAGGAATGTTCTTATTAGAACATAATATCACGGCGGCTTATCGTCCAAATTATTTGTGTTCCGTCCAAATGTTCCAGTGCTGGAAGGCTTCACTACACAACAGGTGGGCCGTCCCAAGCCCTCATTCTCTAGACACGTCCAGGACAGAACAGGACACTCATATCCATCGATAGCATGACCTGGAGGTTCTTTAAGCTGTTCTATTGAGCGTGTGTAACAGGCCATACGAACCAGGAACACCATACCACGTGAGGTGGTGTGTGGTGGGGCTAGGGGGTGTGTGTTGGAGGGTTCTTACCCACCCAAAGACTTCCTACCAGGGCTGTGATTACGGGTGGACAAGACACAGCACTGCGGTCGTAGTCCACAGACCATGAGAATGGCTCGTGGCCCGATCCATCAGGGTTTTCCTTATTCATTTCAAAGCTGGGTTCTCTGTACTGAGTTGATTCCTGGGCTTCTCCTGGAGAGACGCAGGGCGTGAGAGTGTTTATCTCATGGGGTGAATCGCATTCCTTGTTTCTTTGCTATAGAATATCGATCAATATCTTCACCGTTGAGTCACCTGACTGCCTTCTTAAGACTCTAATTGACTGACAGGTGAGGCCGAAATCAAATCAAGTCAAAGTCAGAAATCTATATTGGTTTTATATTGCTCAGGTGCTCAGCGTTCGGTAGCCATAGCAATCACAAACATACGTTGTTTGTTCAATAGAAGTATCACAAATAAATCTCATTCTATCACAGACCAAAATAAGTTGGATACAATTTAGTAGACATAAACTCCCATGACAGAACAGGAGTGAACCGTCTCCTCGTCTGAAACACATCCTAGACCCCAAACAGGTGTGTCTGAGAGGCCGGATCTGGCAACCATCAGCGGGCGTGTTTAGCTTGTTTAGCGTAGCGCCCAGAATGCTTTCTGTATTTTCTATCACCCCGAGTGTTCGGGTCTGAACGTCAGCGTTCTAAAGACACGGAGCTCCACCTAGGATTTATGGCGTCACTCTCGCTGTCGATGGGCTCTCTGCCAGCACAACTTCTCCAGACTAATTTACGCTTCTACCAAAAACCCGCCGCTACTTACAAAAACCCGCGCGGCGCAATTACCCAAGAGAGCTAACGCCGACGCCGACGCCGCTGCCGCGCTTTCATCTTAGCTCTGCGGTCGGTGCTGTTTTTCTAATGCGCCGTAAAAAAGAATATAAAGTGCTTCTTAACAGATCAGCGCCCAGGCTGGAAATGATATAAAGCATTCATTGAAGGGTCGTTCCTTTAATGCAACTTTCTCTCTCTCTCTCTCCCCCCCCCCCCCCCCCCCCCCCCCTTTACCCACCAGCGTCAGCCAGTCTGGGAGTCTGATGTGAGAGGGGGCCGGGCCGGGGGCCGGGCCGGGGGCCAGACGAGTCCTCAGCTGGGAGACTCTCTCTTCTCCAAGGAGCTGGAGACCATGGGCAAACACCTGGCAGGTGAGCTCTCTGCTGGGTGTGTGTGTGTGTGTGTGTGTGTGTGTGTGTGTGTGTGTGTGTGTGTGTGTGTGTGTGTGTGTGTGTGTGTGTGTGTGTGTGTGTGTGTGTGTGTGTGTGTGTGTGTGTGAGAACGGAGGAGAGATTGGTGTGGCATGTGAACACACATACACACACCGAACACACGCCCGCACACACTTATACACACACACACACACACACACACACACACACACACACACAATGTGCCAACATAAACATACACACACACACGCAAGCACACATGCATGCAAGCACACACAATGTGCATATGGTAACACACACACACACACACATGATAGCTAATCATTCTATCTACACCGATAGAAAGCTATTCGTCGAACCACACTCACACACGCGCACACACACACGCATGCATGCACACACACACACAGACACACCCACACACAACACACACACCAACAGGACACACACATGCATGCACGTACCCAACCAGGTGCAGAATAGACACACCGAACACACACACAAAAATAATTTGAAGGTGCACAATAGACATAGAGGCCATCGGTGTGAGAGCCTCTAGTCTAAAGGTTTATGACCTCATTAAAAACACCTGAGAGGCTGAGTGAGAATATCAAAGCCCTTCATAATGCAACCCCATTAGAGTTCATCAATAACACCAGGCCTCCATAGCCTCAATCACTCTGATTAATATCACCTCTCTCACTCTCGCTCTCGCTCTCGCTCTCGCTCTAGATATAGATATAGATATATATATCTATATATACATATATAGATATATATATATATACAGTATATATATATTAATTAGCTGAGTTCTGCAGAAAGTAAAAGTAGGTATACTGTAATACAACACCATGTTAAGTCCCTTTTAGCATTAAACATTTAAAACGCACTTTAATATGCAAGACTTACAAAACAGTTGTTATTGTGACGGTCAAACGCCCCGCAGGCGACATAAAAGCATTAAAACAAAGCCCAGTGTAACCGCACCACTGCCTCCAGCTATCACCATGGTTACTGGAGGCTCCTGAAGTGTGGTGCGGGTCATGTGGTCTGGGTCATGTGGTGTTGGTCATGTGGTCTGGGTCATGTGGTCTTAGTGTTGGCGGGCTCCAGTCTTAACCCAGACGGCTCTGGTTTCAGAGGTACTGAACACCGGCCGTGGGCTCCTACCAGGCGCTAAGTGGGGCTGTTGAACGAGCTAATTCTGTCCTTTTATGCTTTTATTAGCTGCTAACGTGCTCCATGTGGAGCCCGCTGCCTCCTCCCTACCCCCCGTCCCGGGGCTGCCTTTACCTCCTCCCTACCCCCCGTCCCGGGGCTGCCTTTACCTCCTCCCTACCCCCCGTCCCGGGGCTGCCTTTACCTCCTCCCTACCCCCCGTCCCGGGGCTGCCTTTACCTCCTCCCTACCCCCCGTCCCGGGGCTGCCTTTACCTCCTCCCTACCCCCCGTCCCGGGGCTGCCTTTACCTCCTCCCTATCCCCGTCCCGGGGCTGCCTTTACCTCCTCCCTATCCCCGTCCCGCAGTTCAGTCCCACACTGCTTGGTGAGTCTTTATTTAAATGCAATCTGGCTTTCCATTGGTCAGTGTGGGAAGTGATTGGCGATTTGAATGTGATCTAGTAGCCAGACTGTGATTCCACTGTGATGTATTAGAACTGGACCCTAGCTAGGGCTACTGTTACTAACCCTTAGTTATAACCCTTAATTAACCCTTAATTTGAACTGGACCCAAGCTAGGACTACTGTTACTAACCCTTAATTAAGGCACATGATGCAGTAGGCCATTGGCCATCTTACAAAAAGTTCAAAATACATTTTTGTAAATAAAATCTCTCTAAGTATTCCCAGGCCCGGGCTGGAAGGTGAGGTTAGCCAAGAGCAAGTGTTGGATTTGATGGACTTCCATAAATGATTGCAGCTTGAAAAATCTTATTCTGTCAACAACAGGATCTGAATTTGTTGGAATTTGCTTTGATGCTGAAGTTCTTCAAACATTTATACATTTACTTAGGTGTCTAAACAGCCTCCTCCCGTCGACCTCTCAAACAGAGCCTGGTGTTTACGGAGGCTAATGACGCCCCTGCTATCATACCCGTGGTGTTTGGGTTGTGAGATTGCGCACGTTCTTCAGATCAATAGATTCTTCGATGCTTCTCCATCTCACTCATTTTCACAAAACAAACCCCATAAAGATTGAGTTCTGAATCGCCAGTTTTTTTTCCATTCCATCTTGATTTCCCTCTCCTCCGTCTCTCATCTTCCTACCAGACGATCAGACACCAAACACATGAGAGATTAATACAACGTGGCTTTGGACGCCGTCTCTATGCTATTTTCTTTCTTTTCGCTGTCATTTTATATCTTGCACATGTGAAACGGACCACAGTCGTGTCACCGGCACACAGTCTGCCGTCATGGAAACCTCTCTCTCTCTCTCTCTCTCTCTCTCTCTCTCTCTCTCTCTCTCTCTCTCTCTCTCTCTCTCTCTCTCCCCCTCTCCCTCTCTCTCTCTCTCTCTCTCTCTCCCACAGCTGCTTGTCGTAGTCTACTTAGTAATGCGTGAAAGCCGGAGAAGAGACGACAGTTTAGAGTTGAGATCTCGACTCTCCACCTTTACGTGGCGTCCTGCGGTGTGTCTGTTCCCCGTGGAGCCCCAGGGCGTGTGTTGGCATCCTCCCGGTAGGGGTCCGAAGGAGGTCGGCAAGGTGACGATCTGCTCTCCGTCACGGCGGTGGTTACATACTGCGGCCGTGCTGTATGAAGATGATGTCAGAATCCATAGCCCCTAAATACTCAACCCAGTTAATTACCCATCAGCCCCCCCCCCCCAGCTCCCCATCTGTACGTCTAAAGAGGGAACACATGGAGAAGAATTTTCCGGCTAAAGCAACACGGACACAGTGACACCCGTCTGCTGGACGGGGGTCTGTAGGACTCCTGCATCTCGTCTAGCAGCGTTTGACCGAGGCCTCATCAGGCCTGATCCAACCAGGCGTATCTCCGGGTTGGATGCATGGGATCCTGAAGAGCTAAACTGAACCTAACCTTCTGCTTATCATCCAACCCAACTGGAGCCATCCCAAAGCCGCCTGTAGAGACGGAGAGCAGCCTCTCCATGCATGCCGGATGGACACAGATCTGGGGAAAAGGCTAGCATGTGTTTCGCATTTTTTGGGTGGAAAGTTGAGGTTTTCCCCCAAAATCACGTTATTTATACGTTATCACGGAGAATAGTGGACGCCGCATCCGTGTTCGTGAAAACTCTCTCCTTCCTCTGGCATCAAGATGACCCGGTTGAGTCCTACATGACCCGGTTGGTAGAGTCCTCCATGACCCTGTTGGTTGAGTCCTACATGACCCGGTTGAGTCCTCCATGACCCGGTTGGTTGAGTCCTACATGACCCGGTTGAAAACCCAGTTGAATCCTCCATGCCTAGAACCTAGGAAGCAATGCAGGGGGAAAACAGGGAAATAATGAGGCAGCTGTTGATGTCAGCAGTTGGCTGGTCTGACTCCTACACAAACACAACTCTCTCTCTGGGAGGACCAACGGGGAGCGAACAGAGCGTGTTCCCAGCAACCAGAGAGACAGTGAGCAGCCCTGCTGGAAGAACCTTCAGCTTCTCAGTCCTCTACATACACTTTGCTCTTTGACCCGGAATGAGAACGTTCTTTTAGGATGGGATGACTTCGATAAGAGTATTATATAACACAACATCATCCGTCTTAAATTAAAATACCCTTCTTTGGTTTTTCTCCGGAAATCGAACAGCGTAGAAGAGTAACGCTGGTTCAGTTGATTGAAAACATGCTGGTTTGAGTTTGGTTTGTGATGATGTGTTAAGAATGAGTAAGGAGCACTTTGGTTAATTGTTGGATGGATGTATTTCTCTGATTGTTCTTCTCTGATTGTACTTCTATGGCCGTACTCTGATTGCACTTGTGCTTGTGGCTTTTATCCTGCAGAGGTGGAGAAAGACTTGGCGAAGTTGGCGGAGGCGGGGAAGAAGAGCAGCCGACCCCTGAACCCCCCTCACCACAGCCCTCTGCTCCACCACAGGACCTTCCCCAACACCCTGCCCCTCCACTGCCTGCTCTCCAGGCCCCAGGCCCCCGCCACCGGCCTCTCCGCCAAGGCCGGCGCCGGCGGGCTCCCTCCGCTCAGCCCAAAGCCCGCCTCGCCGGTCACGGGTCGGACTGTCAGCAACCCCGGGAGCAGGACTCAAACTCCCAGAACCCCCAGCAGGGCCCTGACCCCCAACAGCTTGTTGGCGCGCTCCGCGGTGACGCCCGGAGGAGGACACAGGGAGGTGACCTTCAGGAGGTCTCGGAGCCGGCCGGTGACGCCCACCTGCCAGCCCATGCGTCCCCGACCGCTGCTCACTCCTCCCGGGCTGAGCACCACTGACAGCCTGGGGGCCAGCCTCCGGGCCTACCTCTCTGAGGTGAGCCTCCTCCACAGCTTGCCTTCAGAGTACAATGAAATGATGACTCCCCATTCCCTCCCACTTAATGAATTTCCTAGAATAGTTTATCTGTATCTTTATATTTTATATATTGTCCCAGGTAGTTCTGCAGTGATGTCACACACTGACCCTGGCTGTATGTTAGAGTCTTTATATCTTCTTTCCCTGTGCTGTTTCTTATTGTCTGGAGGGCACCACTCCCCCGTCAGGGTGAGTGGTGAGTGGAAGGCCTTCCACTCCTTACTCCCCCGTCAGGGTGTGGTGAGTGGAAGACCTTCCACTCCCCACTCCCCCGTCAGGGTGAGTGGTGAGTGGAAGACCTTCCACTCCTTACTCCCCCGTCAGGGTGAGTGGTGAGTGGAAGACCTTCCACTCCTTACTCCCCCGTCAGGGTGTGGTGAGTGGAAGGCCTTCCACTCCTTACTCCCCCGTCAGGGTGTGGTGAGTGGAAGGCCTTCCACTCCTTACTCCCCCGTCAGGGTGTGGTGAGTGGAAGGCCTTCCACTCCCCACTCCCCCGTCAGGGTGTGGTGAGTGGAAGGCCTTCCACTCCTTACTCCCCCGTCAGGGTGAGTGGTGAGTGGAAGGCCTTCCACTCCTTACTCCCCCGTCAGGGTGAGTGGTGAGTGGAAGGCCTTCCACTCCCCACTCCCCCGTCAGGGTGAGTGGTGAGTGGAAGGCCTTCCACTCCCCACTCCCCCGTCAGGGTGAGTGGTGAGTGGAAGGCCTTCCACTCCTTACTCCCCCGTCAGGGTGAGTGGTGAGTGGAAGGCCTTCCACTCCCCACTCCCCCGTCAGGGTGAGTGGTGAGTGGAAGGCCTTCCACTCCCCACTCCCCCGTCAGGGTGTGGTGAGTGGAAGGCCTTCCACTCCCCACTCCCCCGTCAGGGTGTGGTGAGTGGAAGGCCTTCCACTCCTTACTCCCCCATCAGGGTGAGTGGTGAGTGGAAGGCCTTCCACTCCCCACTCCCCCGTCAGGGTGTGGTGAGTGGAAGGCCTTCCACTCCCCACTCCCCCGTCAGGGTGTGGTGAGTGGAAGGCCTTCCCTGTGATGTGAAATAGACGCTGTGCGCGATGTAACACTTTGCCTATAGCTTAAAACAAGCATTTCAACTTTTTCATTTTTTTTACTTCTCCTGAGGATTTAAGGGTCTACTCAAAGGCAGAGCCATTAAATTTAAGACCGCTATTAATGGCGGTCTGTAATACATCAATCGCCTTTGTAATATTTTTAACATTGTGTCGGTTGACGCCTAGCGGGATTATCAAAACCTCCGGAGCGTTTCAAAGCATGATGGGGGCCACCTGGCCCAGTTAGCAGGGGTTCACACGGAGGATTGGCGGCTCCCTGTGGATTCTGAAGCTTTTGGTAACACCAGTAGAATAGAGTCAGGGTTCCCTGCGTATCCCAGGGCTTCACAGATGTCTCGCCTTGCTCCTGACCTTCAGAACCTCACCACGCTTCTGCTTTGAGCAATAAGATAACTGCTCCCACACAGTTTACTTATGAGCGGTTTGTTTCCGAGGAACGTGCCCAGAGGTTGACTCCATGTGAAGAAATATATAATCAGCTGTGAGTTTGAATGCCGTTGCACTTGTGAATCATCACGTATTTGGGTTCACGTTTCGCTCAGGGGTTTTGGTGCGGGTGTGGATGTCTCCGAGGTTGTTCTCTTCACGGTTCAGTGTGATGTTGTGTTTAATTAGAACCACGGTTTAGAACTTTGTAACCCGCTGCTCTGTTTGTCTTTCCTCTCTGTCATCTCTTTCATCTCCTCCTCTTGTTCCCCTCCACTCCTCTCCCTGCCGCTCCTCTCCTCTCTGTTCCCCTTACCCTGTTCTCTCTCCTCTCCTCTCCTCTCCTCTCCTCTCCTCTCCTCTCCTCTCCTCTCCTCTCCTCTCCTCTCCTCTCCTCTCCTCTCCTCTGTTCCTCTCCTCTCCTCTTCCCTGTTCCTCTCCTCTCCCCTGTTCCTCTCCTCTCCTCTTCCCTGTTCCTCTCCTCTCCTCTTCCCTGTTCCTCTCCTCTCCCCTGTTCCTCTCCTCTCCCCTGTTCCTCTCCTCTCCTCTCCTCTTCCCTGCTCCTCTCCTCTCCTCTCCTCTCCTCTCCTCTCCTCTCCTCTCCTCTCCTCTCCTCTCCTCTCCTCTCATCTGTTCCTCTCCTCTCCTCTCCTCTCCTCTTCCCTGTTCCTCTCCTCTCCTCTCCTCTCCTCTCATCTGTTCCTCTCCTCTCCTCTCCTCTCCTCTCCTCTCTCCTCTCCTCTCATCTGTTCCTCTCCTCTTCCCTGTTCCTCTCCTCTCCTCTCCTCTCCTCTCCTCTCCTCTCCTCCTCCCAGGATGAGTTCTACCAGCAGCTCCAGGGCCTCAGACAGCCCTGGCCCATTCCCAGTGACCCAGAGAGCGACCTGCTGGAGCCTCCTGAACAGGACAGAAGTGAGTGACCCAAAGCTGTGAGCTTCACCTCTAAGAGATGGGGAGGGGGAGGAGGAGGAGGAGGGGAGAGGGGGAGGAGGAGGGGAGGGGAGATGGGGAGGAGGAGGAGAGATGGGGAGGAGGAGGAGGAGGAGGAGGAGGGGAGATGGGGAGGAGGAGGGGAGATGGGGAGGAGGGGAGATGGGGAGGAGGAGGGGAGAGGGGGAGGAGGAGGAGGAGGAGAGATGGGGAGGAGGAGGGGAGGGGAGATGGGGAGGAGGAGGAGGAGGGGAGAGGGGGAGGAGGAGGAGGAGGGGAGATGGGGAGGAGGAGGAGGAGGGGAGATGGGGAGGGGGAGGGGGAGGGGAGATGGGGAGGAGGAGGAGGAGGGGAGATGGGGAGGGGGAGGAGATGGGGAGAGGGGGAGGGGGAGGAGGAGGGGAGATGGGGAGGAAGAGGAGGAGGGGAGATGGGGAGGAGGAGGAGGAGGGGAGAGGGGGAGGAGGGGAGATGGGGAGATGGGGAGGAGGAGGAGATGGGGAGATGGGGAGGGGGAGGAGGAGGGGAGATGGGGAGGGGGAGGAGGAGGGGAGATGGGGAGGGGGAGGAGGAGGAGGGGGAGGAGGAGGGGCGATGGGGAGGGGGAGGAGGGGGTCCCGTCAAATCGACAGGTTGAACACATTTTGTTCCGTTGTTCAAAGCGGGATATTAGATATTATTGAGGCTTTGAGTGGGAAAACACCAGGAAGGGTTCTGTTTCCTGGCAAGGCTCAAGAGATTCATCTCTCTCTCTCTCTCCTCTCTCTCTCTCTCTCTCTCTCTCTCTCTCTCTCTCTCTCTATGTTGTGAATAGTAATTTAATCATAATAATGTCGTGCAGAAGGCTTCTCATTTGATGGCTCAAACCTTGGCGGTTTCCACACCATCAAAGCTACCAAAGGATCCAGTGATGGGAGCATCTGCCAGCACCGTGTCTGTGAGGGTTGAGAGTGAGGGGTGAGAGTGAGGGGTGAGAGTGAGAGTGAGAGTGAGAGTGAGGGGTGAGAGTGAGAGTGAGAGTGAGAGTGAGGGGTGAGAGTGGGAGAGGGGCAGGGGGAGAGAGAGAGAGAGAGAGAGAGAGAGAGAGAGAGAGAGAGAGAGAGAGAGAGAGAGAGTACCCAGGTTAACAAACAGGTGTTGTCTTTGTTTACAGGTGGAGTCCGGGACGCCAAGAAGAGATCTGTGTTTTCAGGTAACGTCCGTCTAACCAGCCCCGCTAACCAGCCCCGCTGACCAGGCCCCGCTAACCAGCCCCGCTAACCAGCCCCCGCTAATCAGCCCCGCTAACCCGCCCCACTAACCAGCCCCGCTAACCAGGCCCCGCTAACCAGCCCCGCTAACCAGCCCCCGCTAATCAGCCCCGCTAACCCGCCCCACTAACCAGCCCCGCTAACCAGCCCCCGCTAACCAGCCCCGCTAACCAGGCCCCGCTAACCAGCCCCCGCTAACCAGCCCCCGCTAACCCGCCCCGCTGACCAGGCCCCGCTAACCAGCCCCCGCTAACCAGCCCCCGCTAATCAGCCCCGCTAACCAGCCCCGCTAATCAGCCCCGCTAACCAGCCCCCGCTAACCCGCCCCGCTAACCAGGCCCCGCTAACCAGCCCCCGCTAACCAGCCCCCGCTAACCAGCCCCGCTAATCAGCCCCGCTAACCAGCCCCCGCTAACCCGCCCCGCTAACCAGGCCCCGCTAACCAGCCCCCGCTAACCAGCCCCCGCTAACCAGCCCCCGCTAACCCGCCCCGCTAACCAGCCCCTGCTAACCCGCCCCGCTAACCAGGCCCCGCTAACCAGCCCCCGCTAACCAGCCCCTCCCCCCCCCCTGTGTTGTTTCGACAGCCTCCCCCCCGCCGCCTCGTCTGTCGATGACCTCATTGGTCGAGCTGCGGCGTGCCACACCAACCACAGCCAATGGGTGTCTCCCAAAGCCCCCCCCCCCCCCCCCCCCCCCCCCAGCCTCTTTTTTTATGTTATTTATAGAACGATCAATTACCCTGGAGAGAGAGAGAGAGAGAGAGAGGAGAGAGAGAGAGAGAGAGAGAGAGAGAGAGGAGAGAGAGAGAGAGAGAGAGAGAGAGAGGAGAGGGAGAGGGAGAGGGAGAGGGAGAGGGAGAGAGAGAGAGAGAGAGAGAGAGTGGGAGAGGGGGAGAGAGAGAGGCGGCCATGTCTCTCCTGCCCCGTTCCATGAAGTCACTCACTGGGTGTCTGGGTGAGCAGGCAGTGGGCTGCAGGCTGTCTCTCAGCATCAACACTGGAGGAGGAGGAGGAGGAGGAGGAGGGGGAGGAGGGGGAGGGGAGGAGGGGGGAGGAGGGGGAGGGGGAGGGGGAGAAGGAGGGGGAGGGGGAGGGGGAGGGTAGGAGGAGGGAGGGTGGGGAGGAGAGAGAGTCAGTCTGGGTGAAGCTTGTCTGCGGTTGTGGCCTCACAGCTCTCTCTCTAGAGTTGCCCACAGGTCTGGGGTCCCGTCTGGACGGGGATCAGAGAGCCGCCGCCCGGCGGTCCTGGAGAGGCTGAGGCGCTGCTACGGCAACCGGAGAACCAAAAGCTCCCCTCAGCCGCTCCTTTCCCAGAATGCACGGCGTTAAATAAGAGCCGTTTGGAGTGCCGGGCGTCATTTTCCACTTTTTTAAAATCTTTAAATATGTAGGGGTTTGTTTTATAATGGCTGCTGGGTTTGAGTGTGATTAGTGGTTGAGCGTGTGTGGTTCCACGGAGACTGATGTGTGTGGTTCCACGGAGACTGATGTGTGTGTAGGGCGGCAGTCTAGCTCAGGAGGTAGAGCGGTCGCCTCACAACCGGAAGGTTGCTGGTTCGATCCCCGGCTCCTCCTAGCAAAAACTGTCGAGGTGTCCTTGAGGAAGACCCTAACCCTAACTGCTCCCCGGGCGCTGTATCAATAGCTGCCCACTGCTCCTAATACTAGGATGGGTTAAATGCAGAGAACACGTTTCACTGTATGTCTTCATGTATGTGACCAATAAAGAGGATTCAATCCTCACGATTTGTTGTTGTTGTTGTTGTGTGTCTCTTCTTCACAGGCCTCTAACGATGAAGACCGGCCACGCCCATCCAATCCAATCACACTATTATGCAAAACCTCTGGACCTTTTCAGTATGTTGTTCAGGGACAGTATTTTTTTAAGAATTAAACCTGAGTCATAAAGAGATTGTATACTTTTTACACAAAACGCTGGTATTTCATAGACGATAGTAGTACCTGGAGAACCTCTATGACATCAGGGTAGCCCTGGAGAACCCTGGAGAACCTCTATGATATCAGAGTAGCCTGGAGAACCTCTATGATATCAGAGTAGCCCTGGAGAACCCTGGAGAACCTCTTTGATATCAGAGTACTCTGGAGAACCCTGGAGAACCTCTATGATATCAGAGTAGCCCTAGAGAACCTCTGATATCAGAGTACTCTGGAGAACCCTGGATAACCTCTACGATATCAGAGTAGCCTGGAGAACCCTGGAGAACCCTGGAGAACCTCTACGATATCAGTGTAGCCAGGAGAACCCTGGAGAACCTCTATGATATCAGAGTACTCTGGAGAACCCTGGATAACCTCTACGATATCAGAGTAGCCTGGAGAACCCTGGAGAACCCTGGAGAACCTCTACGATATCAGAGTAGCCAGGAGAACCCTGGAGAACGGCTATGATATCAGAGTAGTCCTGGAGAACCCTGGAGAAGCTCTATGATATCAGAGTAGCCCTGGAGAACCCTGGAGAACCTCTATGATATCAGAGTTGCCCTGGAGAACCCTGGAGAACCTCTATATATCAGAGTAGCCCTGGAGAACCTTGGAGAACATCTATGATATCAGAGTTGCCCTGGAGAACCCTGGAGAAGCTCTATGATATCAGAGTACTCTGGAGATCCCTGGAGAACCTCTATGATATCAGAGTACTCTGGAGAACCTCTATGATATCAGAGTAGTCTGGAGAACCCTGGAGAACCTCTATGATATCAGAGTACTCTGGAGACCCCTGGAGAACCTATATGATATCAGAGTAGCCTGGAGAACCTCTATGATATCAGAGTAGTCTGGAGAACCCTGGAGAACCTCTATGATATCAGAGTAGCCTGGAGAAACTCTATGATATCAGAGTAGCCCTGGAGAACCCTGGAGAACGTCTATGATATCACGTGAAAAAGAAAAAAACTGCAATATGCTTCTTATTTTTGTCTTTGCCCTTAAGCATGCGATTGAAGTTAAAAATCAAAGATGAATAAAGTCTCTTTTTAGAACCCCATAATGACGTGTCGTTGGGGCAGCACACGTACGTATGTTACGAGGAACCCATCCTCGATATGCACTGATGTAGCATTTTGAAAGATCTAGTTATAGTTTAGAGATTACACAGAATGCTGTAATGCTTCTAAGGAAAACAAGCGTTCGGTTCACAAACTAACTTCTGTTCGGGTCCTTTGGTTTTTGTCCGATTTA
>CM051020.1:812928-823691 GCA_027704905.1 Muraenolepis orangiensis
GTGATTGAGAGTTTAATTTAGACCTTCTTTATTTTGTATTTAGTTTAGCTTCTGATTGGCCGGCTCAGAGCTGTGTATCCTTCCCCTAAACAACTGGCACTTGTAATTCTGGAAGTGTGTGTGTGTGTGTGTGTGTGTGTGTGTGTGTGTGTGTGTGTGTGTGTGTGTGTGTGTGTGTGTGTGTGTGTGTGTGTGTGTGTGTGTGTGTGTGTGTGTGTGTGTGTGAGATGGTTGATAAACAGCAGCATGTGGTCCCCCTGCTGTTTGTCCTTGTGGTGGGTGTCTGTTACAGGGACTCAGTGCGTCTCTCCATATGCTGTGGAAGTGAGACGCTCCTTCTCCTTCTTCTCCTTTTCGGCCCTTTTGGCTGAAGGTTTTTTTGAGGATGGCGATCCTCGGCCGTGCCGCCCTGCCTCGGGGATCGGTTGTCGATAATTCCGAGCAGGTCATAAATCTCGGGGGTTGTTGATCCAAGATGGCGCCGTGACCGGCCGTCTCGGTGTGCTGCTCTGCGATTGTTTTTCGGTTGTGTTTCACATGAAATTGCGTCTTGTATTTCTCCCTCGCAACAAGATAACCCTCCCCCTCCCTCCCTCCCTCCCTCCCCCTCTGTCTCCCTCCCTCCCTCCCTCCCTCCCTCCCTCCCTCCCTCCCTCCCTCCCTCCCTCCCTCCCTCCCTCATTCCCTCAACTGAGAGAGGGAGGGAGGGAGAGAGGGAGGGAGGGAGGGATACAGAGAGAGGGAGGGAGGGAGACAGAGAGAGGGAGGGAGACAGAGAGAGGGAGGGAGGGAGGGAGACAGAGAGAAGGAGGGAGGGAGGGAGGGAGACAGAGGGAGGGAGGGAGACAGAGAGAGGGAGGGAGGGAGACAGACAGAGGGAGGGAGGGAGGAGACAGAGAGAGAGGGAGAGAGGGAGGGAGACAGACAGAGGGAGGGAGGAGACAGAGAGAGAGAGAGACAGAGAGAGAGAGAGACAGAGAGAGAGGGAGGGAGGGAGACAGAGAGAGGGAGGGAGGGAGACAGAGAGAGAGAGAGACAGAGAGAGAGAGAGACAGAGAGAGAGGGAGGGAGAGAGGGAGGGAGAGAGGGAGGGAGAGAGAGAGGGAGGGAGAGAGGGAGGGAGAGAACACAAAGGAAATAGTTGTCCAATCTGTCCAAGCAGCCTCTCCCAACGGAGCGCTGAACTTCCCATCACTCTGCCGTGTGTCACATGGGATTAAAGACAAATGAGGCTTTGAACGGATCAGAGGATCAGAGGAGCAGGAGTTAAGGAACTGGAGATAACCTGATGGTTGCTCCTGTTTCATGTCGTTCTCCGCTCGCTGCTTTCTCATTCTGATCCGCCGGGAAAGTAAATGATAATGATGTGTTTTCCAGACTTTAATCTTTAATGGTGACAAATATAAATCTGACCACACAGCGGTTTGACAGGAGTTCAAATATAGTAACCGTGCGTTTAAACAAAACATGAAAAGTGATGTCAATTTATATATATATATATATATATATATATATATATATATATATATATATATATCTTAAGAAGAAAAAAAATACAATTTCACCTCCCCACATAGAAGCCCTTTGACCATCATCATGGGAACAGGATTAGCATATGTAAACACTGGGTTTAGCCCTGGTTCAGCTCTTGGGTCTGTGTCAACGTCCACAGACCCATAGATCTGTCTGTAGAGCGACAGCCGCCTCTTCCTCCCGTCTGTGTCACAAAGCAAGCGGGAAGTTCTGTTCTCCTGTGTGACCAACGGAGGAACCGTCGACCCGCGCCCCTCCTCTCCCCTCCTCTCCCCTCCTCTCCCCTCCTCCTCTCCCCTCCTCGCCCCTCCTCTCCCCTCCTCTCCTCTCCTCTCCTCTCCCCTCCTCTCCCCTCCTCTCCCCTCCTCGCCCCTCCTCTCCCCTCCTCTCCCCTCCTCTCCCCTCCTCGCCCCTCCTCTCCCCTCCTCGCCCCTCCTCTCCCCTCCTCTCCCCTCCTCTCCCCTCCTCGCCCCTCCTCTCCCCTCCTCTCCCCTCCTCTCGGTAGGACGGCGGGTTCCCCGACTCCGGAGGACGACTCGGCTGTTTGCGGACGTCAAACGTTTGTCAGTTGGAGGTGAAAGGGGGGTTGCCCGGGGCGGTGAAAGAGGCTGTTTGCTCATGTCCTGCGTCCCAGGATGGATGAGGGGAGAGTCCTCTCGTGGTGGACACGCTGGTGTTTGGAGAGACACATGGGAGAAACCTGAGCCTGTGTGGACTGCCGTCTTATTGGATGAGGGAAGACTTGGGGCTTTCACTCCCCGTGGGGGTGGGCGGGGGGGGGGGGGGGGGGGGTGGGGGGGGGGAGGTGTCTCTGTGGGCGGTGAGATGAGGTTTGGTGTGAGGTGATTGGGCCCCGCTGTCGCCAAATTATTGTTCCCAGGCTTGGAAGACACACAGTGTGTGTGTGTGTGTGTGTGTGTGTGTGTGTGTGTGTGTGTGTGTGTGTGTGTGTGTGTGTGTGTGTGTGTGTGTGTGTGTGTGTGTGTGTGTGTGTGTGTGCGCACGATCTACTGATGTCCGTCATCCAATCTATCACCATGAATAGGCTGTGTGTTCTCATGGAGAACGTATTGAGATAACAGCAAAAATAGAGCTCTATAGTTTAGAAGGAAGAGCTCTATAGTTTAGAAGGTAGAGCTCTATAGTTTAGAAGGTAGAGCTCTATAGTTTAGAAGGTAGAGCTCTATAGTTTAGAAGGTAGAGCTCTATAGTTTAGAAGGTAGAGTTATATAGTTTAGAAGGAAGAGCTCTATAGTTTAGAAGGTAGAGTTATATAGTTTAGAAGGTAGAGCTCTATAGTTTAGAAGGTAGAGCTCTATAGTTTAGAAGGTAGAGTTATATAGTTTAGAAGGTAGAGCTCTATAGTTTAGAAGGTAGAGCTCTATAGTTTAGAAGGTAGAGCTCTATAGTTTAGAAGGTAGAGCTCTATAGTTTAGAAGGTAGAGCTCTGAGGTTTAGAAGGTAGAGTTATATAGTTTAGAAGGTAGAGCTCTATAGTTTAGAAGGTAGAGCTCTATAGTTTAGAAGGTAGTAGAAGGTAGAGCCTTGGAATGCCGGGCATATTTCCTTTAATTAACAAGGAGGCTGAGGGTGATGATTGAGAGGCAGTTGGACCAATGTTAGCATGAAGGGCTTAAGCTGTAGCCTCCATGACCGACCAATAGGGGGAACGGGAGGAGGCGGGACATAAGGAGAGATGTCAAAGTCATGTAAAGTAAGGCGACTGTAGGCCAATCTCCAACATTTTTGGGTCCGAAAAAGAAATAGTGGGTGAAAAGAGGAGTTGACCTCGTTGACCTTTTCCTCCTTGACATTACGCTCCTGAGTTTGGCTCTCTACCTGTGCTAGCCAGGTGAGCTTGTGGTCATTTGAAGCGTCGAGGGTTGAACGTCACTCTGCTCTCCACACAATGAGGGTAACGCTAAGAGAGAGCGCTGATCTCAGACCTGCTGTTGTCTTACGGGGCGTTGGTGGTAACAGATGGTGAGCTGTCTAACCGTTAAAGCTATGTTTCCAACAAAGCCACCCGCTACTCGCTGTGTGTAGTTTAAAAAACATCTTAAAAAACTGTACAAATAAAAGAGGCCGTGCTCGAGGCCCGGCAGATCTTACGATACGCTGGGGAAAGGGAGGCCGGGGTCTTCAGCGCTTTTCACACGCCGCCGTAAAAACTTCAAAGAACCAAACAGATCATCTGGGTTTGTTTTTATGGTTCCGGTGAATCTCTTGGGAACCGACTGAAGGATTCACAGAGGCAACCCATCCCCACATGACTTCACCTGGTACCGGCCCAGGAGACCGTCACTCTGGGCCCAGGAGACCAGGTCCACCGTCTCTCTGGGCCCAGGAGACCAGGTCCACCGTCTCTCTGGGCCCAGGAGACCAGGTCCACCGTCTCTCTGGGCCCAGGAGACCAGGTCCACCGTCTCTCTGGGCCCAGGAGACCAGGTCCACCGTCTCTCTGGGTCCAGGAGACCAGGTCCACCGTCTCTCTGGGCCCAGGAGACCAGGTCCACCGTCTCTCTGGGCCCAGGAGACCAGGTCCACCGTCTCTCTGGGCCCAGGAGACCAGGTCCACCGTCTCTCTGGGCCCAGGAGACCAGGTCCACCGTCTCTCTGGGTCCAGGAGACCAGGTCCACCGTCTCTCTGGGCCCAGGAGACCAGGTCCACCGTCTCTCTGGGTCCAGGAGACCAGGTCCACCGTCTCTCTCGGCCCGGTTCTGAGGTGATAGGGAGATGAGTGACAGTTCGCATCGGAACAAAAATACCAAACCAACGAAGAAATGTCTTTTAAGACTGAATTTACAGAGACTTCCGGTTGACGATGTGAGAGTAAAGACGTCGGCATCAGGTCTCCCGATCACATTGTCAATTTTACTATTTAAACATCGGAGTTTCCTTTATAAAATTAACACAGCTCGTTGTGAACTTGTTTGGCACTTTTTGGTACCAAAATGAGCAGCTCCAAATTGAAGAAAAACAGCGCACAGACCCCTACGATAACTCGTGCTAGCACTAGCATATCAGGCAAACTCTCGGCCTGGGCGTCAACTTCGAATGACGGCGAAGACGCTACCGGCAGCCTACCTGCTACTACTGAAACCATCTCCATGAAGCAGCTGGTGGCCGAGCTGGCGAAGCAAAGAGCCGGTCTGAAGGATGATGTCTCTCACCTGATTCAGGAGTCTTTAAAGCCACTCGAGGCTGCTGTGGGTGCCCTCCGGGACACGGTCGGCTCATTCCAGGCCCGCCTCGTGGCTACAGAGACTATCGCCGGAGAGAACTTCGAACGATTGACCACGGCTGAAGCTACAATCAAAGCTCTCCAAGCCCAGAATCAAACCCTGATGGATCATGTAGACGACATCGAAAATAGGTCACGCAGATCCAACTTGAGGATAGTGAACATCCCGGAGGGCAGCGAGAACGGCAAGGACCCGGTTAAATTCATCGCCGAGCTCCTGGTAGAATGCGTGGGTCCTGATGTGTTTACCGAACCGCCTGAGCTGGAGAGAGCCCACCGTTCACTGGCCACGAAACCAAAAGACGGGAAACCAGCAAGACCGTTCGTCGTGCGCTTTCTTCGCTATCAACAGAGAGAGGCCGCCCTACGGTGGTCCAGGAACCACGAGGTGAAGTTTCAGGGATCCCCTCTGAGGTTTTACCCCGACCTGAGCTCCGCACTGGCGAGGAAACGCGCGGAGTACAACGGCGTGAAGCAGGCTCTCTACAAGAAGGGAGTGCGGTTCCGTCTGATGCATCCCGCCCGTCTGGTGGTCACTTTCGAGGCACAAACGTTCACATTCGACTCACCTGAAGAAGCCCAGGAATTTTACAAGCGTCGGGTGGCTAAGGAGTGATACAACGACTTTGACTTTGACATTCGCTTCGAAAGAAAAGACCCATACAAGCACGGAGTTGAACGAACTGGACTTTACATGAACATTGAGACTTGTTCACACAGTCTCCTCTAACCGTCTGACATGGGACCGCTTTCAGGTAAAGGCTGAATTGTTTTCTTGCCTGCTTTTCTTCTGCATTATACAAGTTACACTTGTTCATGTGCTGGGTCAAATAGCCTACCTATGTTCAATATAATCTATATACAAATAGCCTGTGTGTGTGTGTATATATTCCCTTTTCTCGACAACTTTATTGTGTGTTTGTAGTGATGTTACTTATACAGATTGATTGGGAGTTCCTCGAGTGAGAATAGGATGAATGGTATTAGGCCTACACTGGCGGAGGACCAACGGAGAGATGGTGAGCCTGCAGTTTGCCCCCGTTGGGAACATAGGCATTGTTTATGTTATGTTTTATTTTGGGGTAATTTGGGGTTTAGTTTGGGGTATTAGGGTATTGGGGGAGTGCATCCCGGGGTTTCAAAGTCGTTTTCGCCGTTTTAATTGTTTGTTTCCAATATGTTACTATACATCTATAAGTGGAGGTACCTTTTATTTGCTTTACGTGTTTTTCCCAGTAAGTGTTGGGCTGGGGTGTGGCAGAACATGCGTTTCTTCATAAATATTACTAACAATTTTAATAGAATATGAACAGGACACAGAATGGTAGTCAGGCTGCGGGGGGGGCGAGTACAAGATTAATATCATGGAATGTCAAGGGTTTGAATGGACCTGTTAAACGAACTAGGATATTTGCACATCTTAAACTTTTAAAGTGGGAGATTGCCTTCTTGCAAGAAACGCACTTGAAGGTTAAAGATCACATTAGACTTAAAAAATTGGGGGTTGGCCAAATTTTTCATTCGAACTTTGACTCTAGATCACGTGGCACAGCAATCATAATTCATAAGAACACACTATTCAAAGCCACAGACATTATATCTGACCCACACGGCCGTTTTATCATTGTCTCAGGGTCCCTCTACCATAAACCAGTACTATTGGTTAATGTGTATGCACCTAATTGGGACGATGAGAAATTCATGGAAAAGGTAATTTCATCTATACCTAACCTAAACTCACGCTGCCTCATTTTTGGAGGAGATCTAAACTGCGTAATTAATCCTTCCTTAGACCGTTCTAACCCAAAGTCAAAAAGCCTCTCCAAAATGGCTAAAATGTTGTCAACTTTCATGGACCGAATTGGTTGTATTGATCCATGGCGCTTTCGTTTCCCACATGATAAAAAATTCTCTTTTTTTTCGCACGTCCACCATTCGTATAGCAGAATCGATTACTTTTTCATAGATAATGCTTTACTCCCCTTTGTCAAAAACATAGAATATTCAACCATAATTGAATCTGACCATGCCCCAGTATTATTAGATCTGTCCTTCCCACTTAACTACACTGACCGTGCTCCATGGAGACTCGATACCACACTACTAACGGATAGAGAATTCTGCGAAATGATTTCAACTGCCATCGATAATTTCTTGGAAACCAATAAGGACGATACTGTTTCTCCCTCCCTGCTCTGGCAAACCCTCAAAGTGGTACGTAAGGGGGGATATCATCGCATACACATCCAGGGTGAACAAGGCCCGGAGGCAGGAACAGGAACAGCTTCTCAACTCAATAATCGACATAGATCATCAATACTCCGCCTCTCCCACTCCGGAGCTTTACAAAACTAAGCTGGATCTCAAAGCCAAATATGAGTTATTATCGTCTGATAAGACAGAACGTTTGTTGCTGAAATCGCGAGGTTTTGTGTATGAGCGCGGGGGAAAGGCTGGTAGACTGTTAGCGCACCAATTAAAATGTAAGTCCTCTGACCAACAGATTCCACAAATTAAAGGAGCAAACGGGGAGCTTATAACTGACCCTCAGATCAATGAGACTTTCAGGGCATTCTATTCCAAATTGTACACCTCTGAGGCACCCAATGATGATACCAATATGCACAATTTCTTCTTAAATTTAAATGCCCCTGTTATCAACCCTATTCATAAAGCAGAACTAGAACTACCTTTTCTACACACCGACATTTCGAACGCCATCACAGCTATGCAAAGTGGTAAGGCTCCGGGCCCTGATGGATACCCCATCGAATTCTACAAAAAATGTTCAACCAAATTGACCCCACTTATTTTAGAAATGTTTATTGATTGAATGGATAACGGGGCCCTGCCACAGACACTAACAGAGGCATCAACACTTTTACCGAAACCGGGGAAGGACAGAACAGAGTGTGGATCGTACCGCCCCATCTCGTTGTTAAATAGCGATATTAAGATATTAGCTAAAGCACTCGCCCGGCGTCTAGAGTCTGTCACAGATGAGGTGATCTCTCCTGATCAAACTGGCTTCATGTTGGGTCGCCACTCGTTCTCTAACATCCGAAGCCTTCTAAATGTCATACATTCTCCTACACCCGGGGGGTACCAGAGGTGGTTATCTCCCTGGACGCGGAGAAGGCTTTTGACAGAGTAGAGTGGGCATATTTATTTGATTGTCTGAAGGCTTTTGGCTTTGGACTCACTTTATTGCATGGATCAGACTCCTATACTCATCACCTCAGGCGTCGGTGGTTACGAACGGGAGGCGCTCCACATTTGTCTCATTGTGGAGAGGGACACGCCAGGGGTGCCCATTGAGTCCACTTTTGTTTGCATTGGCCATCGAGCCTCTGTCTATCATGTTAAAATCTTCTCCAACAATAAATGGAATTTCTAGATGGGGGAGGGAGCACAAGGTGGCGCTATATGCCGACGACCTATTGTTGTATGTGTCTGACCCGGTGCGTTGCATGTCCCATATAGTTCAGATGTTGCATAGATTCGGTAGCTTTTCGGGATATAAGATCAACCTCACTAAAAGCGAATGTTTTCCGGTGAACAACCGAGCTCTTGCAATCCCACAATGTGACTTGCCCTTCCATTTGTCTAAATCTGGCTTCAAGTATTTGGGAATTAATATTACACGGTCCTTCTCTCAACTATACCAAAAAAACTTCACACCCCTCGTTAATAAATTAAGAGATGACTTACAGAGATGGAGGTCTATTAATTTATCATTGGCAGGGAAGATTAACTGTATTAAGATGAACGTTCTACCCAGATTCCTCTACCTTTTTCAATGTCTCCCTATATTTCTCCCATAGTCCTTTTTTCTGTCCATTGATGAGTCCATATCATCATTCATTTGGGGGGTAAAGTCCCTAGAATACAGAAAAGACTTCTACAACGACATCGGTCCCAGGGCGGACTGGGCTTACCAAATTAGCTTTATTATCACTGGGCTGCCAATATTCAGAAGATCATATACTGGGTCCATTCACCAATGCCGTCTTGGTGCGAAATTGAAAATGAATCATGCCTCTCAACATCCCTCTCCGCCTTGGTTACCTCCAAACTCCCTCCATCTACCCCACACTACACCTCTAACCCTGTTGCTCTAACCCTGTCCCAACTCCCTCCATCTACCCCACACTACACCTCTAACCCTGTTGCTCTAACCCTGTCCAAACTCCCTCCATCTACCCCACACTACACCTCTAACCCTGTTGCTCTAACCCTGTCCAAACTCCATCCATCTACCCCACACTACACCTCTAACCCTGTTGCTCTAACCCTGTCCAAACTCCCTCCATCTACCCCACACTACACCTCTAACCCTGTTGCTCTAACCCTGTCCCAACTCCCTCCATCTACCCCACACTACACCTCTAACCCTGTTGCTCTAACCCTGTCCCAACTCCCTCCATCTACCCCACACTACACCTCTAACCCTGTTGCTCTAACCCTGTCCAAACTCCCTCCATCTACCCCACACTACACCTCTAACCCTGTTGCTCTAACCCTGTCCCAACTCCCTCCATCTACCCCACACTACACCTCTAACCCTGTTGCTCTAACCCTGTCCAAACTCCCTCCATCTACCCCACACTACACCTCTAACCCTGTTGCTCTAACCCTGTCCAAACTCCCTCCATCTACCCCACACTACACCTCTAACCCTGTTGTTGTCAATACTTTACCAATTTGGTCACAATTTCGACGCCATTTTGGTTTGAAACGATTTCTCTAGCTTAGCCCCTATCTGTAATAATCATCTTTTTGTCCCTGCCAGAATAGACAATACTTTCGCCTTGTGGAAAAGACTCGGTCTCTCCAAGTTTAAAGATCTCTATAATAAGGGCATCTTCTCGACCTTTAATCACCTATCTCAAAAATTCAACCTTCCCCACTCAAGTCATTTTCGATACCTCCAGGTACGTCATTTCATACAAAATTTGGATCCAAACTTCCCCAAAACACCACAACCTTCTGCTATAGACGACATCCTCCAAATTCCTTCCAATCTAAAAGGCCTCATTTCGAGAGTCTATTCTAGCATATCATCCCTAGGAGACACTTCCATCGACAAAATTAGAGAGAAATGGGAGGAGGAGCTAGGAGACGGAATACCTGATGACTCCTGGAATGAGGCTCTGACGAGAGTTAACGGGAGCACATCGTGTGCTAGACTAGGTGTAATCCAATTTAAGGTCTTGCATCGCATTCACCTCTCCAAATCTAGGCTGGCCAGAATCTACCCTGACGTAGATGAGAACTGTAGCATATGTCATAATGCTCCAGCAACGCTAACACACATGTTCTGGTCATGTCCCGTGTTATTCGATTATTGGTCAGTGGTTTTCAGGACCCTCTCACAGGCACTAGACTTGGTTCTGCAACCTAACGCCTATTCAGCTATCTTTGGCACAGCGCCAACTGACCAACAGATTAGTAACAAGCATAAAGACATTGTGGCGTTTGCCACTCTACTTGCCCGTAGGAGGATTTTGTTTTGCTGGAAATCCCCCAAACCTCCGAACTCTTCCTTATGGATGACTGACCTTATGCTCCACTTAAGTCTTGAAAAGATTAAATACACACTTAGGGGGTCCAGAGACCGCTTCTACTCTACCTGGAACCCACTAATGTCTTTTTTCAACAAACTAAAACCCCTCCCGGATAACGCATGTGTGCTGGAGGTGGAGGGATGACATGATAACACACAGCCCAACACCACCGTCTCATTTATCCTCACTTACTAACTAATTACACTTGATTTTTCTCTATTTCTTTGTTTACGTATTTGTACTTGTCTTTTGCCTTCACTATATTTGTTGTTATTATTATTTACTTGTTTTATTTATTTTTTACTTAAACCTCTATGTTGGGATCCTTCTTTTGCACAACTACCCCGGAATTTTGGTTGGGCGTGGGGGCAGGGGGGATATAGATTTGGGGTAAGCATTGTTAAAAAAAAAAAAAATG
>CM051020.1:824691-834691 GCA_027704905.1 Muraenolepis orangiensis
GCTGAACCCACTCTGGGTTCACGGCCCACTGAATCAGAGGCTTTCTTCTCCCCGCTCAGGGATGGAATCGAGAAGCACAGCCGCCGGACCGTAGGGACAAAAAATAAAGACCAGAAAAGTCCAGTCCTTAATTGGGTTTAGGGAAGGCAGGAGGAGCTCCGTTGAAGTGTGTTGCCGACCCTAGGGGCGTTCCTCCCGGTCTGGTCCCGGGTCCTTGGTGGAATTTGGCCAAAGATTTGGTCAAAGAAATGCATCTTTTTTTTAAGAGTGTAAAAGCACCAGGGAATGGTGCTTCCCCGATGTGTGCCTGTGGTACCAGGACAGACAAGAGCTCTCCTTCAGACTCCCCCCCCCCCCCCCCCCCCCCAGCCTTGAGGCTCCACAAACACAAGCTGCCTTCAGGGTCTGAGCGCTGGTCAGGCCCTACGGTGGCCACGCTGGCCAAATTCCATCCGACGAGGGAAACATTAACACAAACCTCAATGTTAACCTCAGGCCCCTCGATGATACCCCCCCCCCCCCCCCTCTCACTGGACGTACGGCTGCAGGATTTGTGTGGAGCTAATGAGGCCTCGGGCAACATAAGAGGCATCTGCGCTGGCTTCCAGCACGCAGACGTTCCCCCTCCGGCTGCTCCTTCAACCACAGTCAACTCTAAGTCTTAATCTGAAGGATTGAATCCTCCTTTATTGATCACATGTTCACACACAGTGACATTAGTTCCTCTGTATTTAACCCATCCTAGTATTAGGAGAAGTGGGCAGCTATTGTATATACAGCGCAGGGGAGCAGTGGAGGGGTCTGGGGCCTTGCTCAAGGGCCCCTCGGCAGTGCCCAGGTGTTTCGGGGACTTGAACCGGCGACCTTCCGGTTCCCAAGCCGAGTCCCAACAGACTGAGCTACTGCCACTGAGTCCATAGGTCCACTCCATAGGTCCAGGGCTCCTATGGAGACAGACAATAGAACACTAACTATGGCATCAGACCTTAACTCCCCCTGGTCCCTGGGACGTGTCCTCAGAGATGGGCCAACAGACGGAGGAGAGAGAACCGGGTCCACAGAAAAGGGATTGGGGAATAGTGAAGGCCTTTTAATGAGTGAATGATTTACTTTAGGAAACTTAAGGCATCTGGTTTGGGTTTGACCCCGTGTCCCAAACCTTTAACCAACATTTAACACAAGGAGGATCAACCTCCAACCACAGGTTTGGTTCTAGTTTTTTTTGTTTTAGGAATTGCATCGTCTGCTAGCCGAGCTCTCAGAGGTCTGTGCTCCTCCATCACCAGCTCTCAGAGGTCTGTGCTCCTCCATCACCAGCTCTCAGAGGTCTGTGCTCCTCCATCACCAGCTCTCAGAGGTCTGTGCTCCTCCATCACCAGCTCTCAGAGGTCTGTGCTCCTCCATCACCAGCTCTCAGAGGTCTGTGCTCCTCCATCACCAGCTCTCAGAGGTCTGTGCTCCTCCATCACCAGCTCTCAGAGGTCTGTGCTCCTCCATCACCAGCTCTCAGAGGTCTGTGCTCCTCCATCACCAGCTCTCAGAGGTCTGTGCTCCTCCATCACCAGCTCTCAGAGGTCTGTGCTCCTCTTTTACAGAACAATTTCTCTCCTGGACGACCTTTTTCTCTCTTTCTCTCCGTTGTTCTGGATTATTAATCAACTTTCCGGCCGGCCGCCAGCCAGGGATACTGCAGGGGGCCCAGGACCACCACTAGAACCACCACTAGAACCCCACCACTAGAACCCCACCACTAGAACCACCACTAGAACCCCCACTAGAACCACCACTAGAACCACCACTAGAACCCCACCACTAGAACCCACCACTAGAACCCCACCACTAGAACCCCCACTAGAACCACCACTAGAACCACCACTAGAACCACCACTAGAACCACCACTAGAACACCCACCACTAGAACCACCACTAGAACCACCACTAGAACCCACCACTAGAACCACCACTAGAACCCCACCACTAGAACCACCACTAGAACCCCACCACTAGAACCACCACTAGAACCCCACCACTAGAACCACCACTAGAACCCCACCACTAGAACCCCACCACTAGAACCACCACTAGAACCCCACCACTAGAACCCGGCCCCGCTCCCTGACTCCCCGACTCCACCTCTGTTCTGTTACCACATGGATAAGGGGGTGGGGTTTTGGGGGCACAGCCAGCCAGCCAACCAGCCAGTCAACCAGCCAACCAGCCAGCCAGCCAGCCAACCAGCCAACCAGCCAGCCAGCCAACCAGCCAGCCAGCCAGCCAACCAGCCAGTCACAGCCAGTCAACCAGCCAGTCAGCCAACCAGCCAGCCAGCCAGCCAGCCAACCAGCCAGTCAACCAGCCAACCAGCCAGCCAACCAGCCAGCCAACCAGCCAGTCAGCCAACCAGCCAGCCAGCCAGCCAGCCAGCCAGCCAACCAGCCAGTCAGCCAACCAGCCAGTCAACCAGCCAGTCAACCAACCAGCCAGCCAGCCAGCCAGCCAGCCAGCGATGCCTGTTTATGAATGGGTTGTACTGGTGGTAGCAGCGGGGGCAGCTAGCAACTTCATTAAGGAGCATTTTCCCCTCTTTGCACAAAAAGCACAACATGACATCCATCACACGCTGGACCAGGGAGAAGGAGAACCGGCCCATGTTCTGCACCGGGGGGGGGGGGGGGGGCTGAAGGAACGTGCCGATGGTCGGGCCGTTGAGCCGTGCTAAAGGTCCCGGGCGTTGATGGCCATTAATCAGAAAATTGCAACTTTTTCTTTTCCCCTTTCTGGCCTCTCGGGCAGCTGTGTTGTCCTCACGGGACGGCCATAGTGGCCTTCTTGTCCGGCTCCCTTTGAACCTGCGGGGCTCCTTGCCTTCCCTCCCATCCTTCCCTGATATTGTGTGTCCAGCTTAGCCCTGATGAGTACAGTACGGCCTCATTTAGAGGGCCATTAGCGCTAATCCTCCCAGACAAAGCGCTCTGCAGTGCTCTCCCTGGGCGGGCATAAAGGCCTCTTGTCTGCTCCACACGGGGATAGAGAGTCTGTGCTCCGCTGCCCGGAATGGGGCTCAGCGTGATCCATAAATGAATCGGCCCAAAGCAAAGGACTTCAAACAAAACCCCCCGACCACATGGACATGTCTCTCAGGGGAGGCCGGAGGCCGCAGAGGTATTCCTCTGCGGCCTCCGGCCTCCCCCTCCGAACGGGCCTCCCAGATCACAGCAGAAGTCAGTTTCAGAAGAGGTACAGAACGGTTCCTCCCGTCTGGGGTCCCTGGATGAAGTGGACGGCTCGACTGAGACAAACCCTGACGTTTAGATATTGGAATGATTTTTCAATTCATGCTCCTATTTCATTCTTGGTTTATAGATCAGCTGACGGCCAATAACCTGATTGATCTCAACCCCGCCTCTCACCCGAGATCCAGCTCCTGGCTGGTTCCTCCTCATCCCCGGAGAGGCCCTTTGACCCTTTGACCTGCCTCTTCTATTCTCAGATGCACAGGCATGTGGGAAGGAGTGACTTTGAATCTAAAGTGTGTGTGTGTGTGTGTGTGTATTTCCCTCTGGGCGTTAGTCTTCCGACTTCTAATGTGCTCATTCCGGTGCTTTTTCCTCCCTCTTGTGAGCCGTGTGTGTGGGTGTTTTTCTCACCGTGTATAGGACCCCCCCCCCCCAGAACCCTAATCCACACATACCGGCCCCTGGTCCTCTGGCCCTCTATCCCATAATACTCTCTAGGAGCTCACCGCCACCACCACAGCCACAATGCGCCGTCCTGGACAAACTAAGCACCGAGGTGGGACCCACAGACGCCCCTCCCCCCGTCCCCCCGTCCCCCCCAACCCGTCCCGTCCCCTTTAGCAGCCATTGTACTGGTCCTCAGGCCCCCGGTCCTCAGGCCCCCAGTCCTCAGGCCTCCAGTCCTCAGGCCCCCAGTCCTCAGGCCTCCGGTCCTCAGGCCCCCGGTCCTCAGGCCTCCGGTCCTCAGGCCCCCGGTCCTCAGGCCCCCGGTCCTCAGGCCCCCGGTCCTCAGGCCCCCGGTCCTCCTTTAGCACACCTTTAGCAGGAACCCTCTCTGTCTCGGTGGTGGTGGTGGTGGTTGTGCAGGGGTGGAGGTGGTGGTGGTGGTTGTGCAGGGGTGGAGGTGGGGTGGTGGAGGTGGTGGTGGTGGTGGAGGTGGGGTGGTGGAGGTGGTTGTGGTGGTGGGGGTTATCCAAACAGCACCAGTGTTTGCGCTGGGCTGTCAGGATGGCAGACCGGCCACACCCCCTCCGCCTCGCCCTTCCGTGTGTGTGTGTGTGTGTGTGTGTGTGTGTGTGTGTGTGTGTGTGTGTGTGTGTGTGTGTGTGTGTGTGTGTGTGTGTGTGTGTGTGTGTGTGTGTGTGTGTGTGTGTGTGTGTGTGTGTGTGTGTGTGTGTGTGTGTGTGTGTGTGTGTGTGTCCTTGCCCCCGTGTTTCCACAGATATGTCACACATGACCTCGCCTGTCTTTGTCATCTCACCCCCAAACCCTGGAGGGTGTTTTGGTCTCTCTCTCTCTCTCTCTCTCTCTCTCTCTCCTTCTCTCTCTCTCTCTCTCTCTCTCTCTCTCTCGAGTGGAGGACGTGTTACACACTGATCAATGACTCTGATCTGTGATCAGTCTTATCTTCTCGGATTGATCCACAACTTCCCAAAATCTGTTTTGTTTAAAATAAAAATGGCGATTTAGATGATGATGATTATAATTAAAAAACAAGAAAACAAGTGTATATATATAAACATATTGATACGTGATATTGATTTAGGAGATAGAACGGTGAGACACTGACAGATCGTCAAACCAATGACTCGTTGACCAACTCAGAGCAGCCCGCTTTGGGGCGTGGCTCTGATGGTTTGGGGCGTGGCTCTGATGGTTTGGGGCGTGGTTCTGATGGTTTGGGGCATGGCTCTGATGGTTTGGGGCGTGGCTCTGATGGTTTAGGCCGTGGCTCTGATGGTTTGGGGCGTGGTTCTGATGGTTTGGGGCGTGGTTCTGATGGTCCGGGGGGAGGATCCAGGACACGGTGGGGGCAGTGGGGTGTCCGGGCTCAGGGGCAGCAGACCCGGGGCCTTTTTACCTTTACCTTTCCGGGTGGTGCTGATGGAGGAGGGCTGGCCATACGGCCCACTGAGAGAGAGCCCACCCCCACCCTCCTCCACCACCCCCACCCTCCTCCACCACCCATCACCAAGTGGGAGTCACTAGAATAGGAAAGAGAAGAAGAAGAATAAGAGGACCAGAAGAGTAGCTCTAAACCTCCAGCTGCTGCTCGCTGCTTCATAGCTGTTGGACAGATCCAGGGAAATACCCCCAGTTACCTCATCTCTCTCTCTCTCTGTCCCCCCCCCCCCCCCCCCACCACCTAGGGTCTACCGGTAATTGTTCCGGAACGTTCTTTAGCTCCCAGTTCTTCTCCAGCTTCTTTGAAACAAAGACGGGAGGCCTGAAAGCCTGGTGGGTCCCGTTCAGACCTCTACTGACCAGCCGTGACCATGAGATGTTGTTCCCTGGTCCCCTGGGGGGGGGTGGGTGACGGGTGGGGGAGGGGCTTGGCTGACGGGTGGGGGGAGGGGGAGGGGCTTGGCTGACGGGTGGTGTGAATCTGTGATTGTGTGGTGAGCGTGGCGGGGCCCGGGGGTGGAGGTTAATGTAGCAGAACCTTCCCAGCCCTCTCCCCCCCGACTCTCTCCCCCCCAGCCCTCTCCCCCCCAACTCTCTCCCCCCCGACCCTCTCCCCCCCGACTCTCTCCCCCCCGACCCTCTCCCCCCCGACTCTCTCCCCCCCGGCCCTCTCCCCCCCGGCCCTCTCGCCCCCAACCCCCTCCCCCCGGCCCTCTCCCCCCCGACTCTCTCCCCCCGACCCTCTCCCCCCGGACTCTCTCCCCCCGACCCTCTCCCCCCCGACTCTCTCCCCCCGACCCTCTCCCCCCCGGCCCTCTCCCCCCTTGGCCCTCTCCCCCCCGACTCTCTCCCCCCCGGCCCTCTCCCCCCCGACTCTCTCCCCCCCGGCCCTCTCCCCCCCGGCCCTCTCGCCCCCGGCCCTCTCCCCCCCGGCCCTCTCCCCCCCGACTCTCTCCCCCCCGGCCCTCTCCCCCCCGGCCCTCTCCCCCCCGGCCCTCTCCCCCCTGACCCTCTCCCCCTCCACTGTGGTTCCTGGTCCCTCTGTCACGCTTGACCCCACCGTGGGGGGGGGGGGCGTTTGACAAGACAAGACGTTTGAGTGACAGGTGAACGGTGCGCTGCGATTGGCTCCCGGGAGCACGTTTGACCACTGGTGCTTTGCACAGGAGAAGGAGGAGGGGCTTGTGTGAGTTCTCTCAAGTCTGTAGACCAATGCAAGGACGTGTGTGCGTGTGTGCATGTGTGTTTTTTGTGTGGGTGTATGTATATATATATATATATATATATATATATACAGTATATATATATGGAGTGTGTATATATGTGGAGGGAAATAGGAGCCTTGTGGACCTTCTCTCAGGTGAGATGTATTGGTGTGTGAAGCTGCTCTGTTGTGTCCCTGAGGTGAGAGAGAGAGAGAGAGAGAGAGAGAGAGAGAGAGAGAGAGAGAGAGAGAGAGAGAGAGAGAGAGAGGAGAGAGAGAGAGAGACGAGAGAGAGAGAGAGAGAGAGAGAGAGAGAGAGAGAGAGAGAGAGAGAGAGAGGAGAGAGAGAGAGAGAGAGGAGAGAGAGAGAGAGAGAGAGAGAGAGAGAGAGAGAGAGAGCGCTAGCTAGCTTGTTTTCGGAGTGCCGTGTAACTCGGTCAACACACATGTGATGGAGAGGCCACAGAAAGCAACGTCTTCTCCCCGACGCTGTGGAGATCAACTCACCCCCCCCCACCCCCCCTTTCTCTGCATCTTTTTTATTTTATTTATTTTTGTGCCGCTGCCTCATGAATGTGGACTTGTGTTGGAGTTTGATTTGTGAGCTGTTGCATAATGTGAGAAAAAAGAGGAAAAAGGGAAGGGATTCAAGGGCAGAAAAGTAACTCAAATATGGCTGACTGCTACAGGGGAGCAACAGTCTCTTTCTAAATGCATCTTTCTGGTTCTAATGAATTCCTCTCCCTCTCTCTGTTGACAGACTCTTCAACGCCTGTGAGCAGGACATCGGTGTGAGTGAGTGATTGAGTGACCTGGCTGGACCTCCTCCTCCTCCTCCTCCTCCCTATCCATCCATCTCCATCACTTCCCCCTCCTCTGGCCTCCGGCCCCCCCAGAGGAGAAGCCGCCCCCAGCATGCTCCTGCGGTGGATGCTGTGCTCCTGGGCCCTCCTGGCTCTGGACTGGTGGGCCCCATGTGAGGCCTTCACCACCCCCCGGGCCCCCGGCCTGAGGGGCCGCATCCAGAGGGACCGCAGGAACATCCGGCCCAACGTCATCCTCATCATGACCGACGACCAGGACGTGGAGCTGGGTAAGAGAGGACCACCGGCTCTCTCCTTCAGAGACCCATGCTTACTGTATCTTACTCAGACTAATTGATATATGTATATGTAACGTGTATTGGCTGTTTGTTTCTATATAGTATTATGGTCTGTGATCATCTCCAGTAGCTGCTTGTATACGTAGCAGCAGCTGTAGTGGTCCGTGTGGTGAACGGCGATGTGGTGAATTATTAAATGGAAAGCATCAGAGCCATCTGGCTCCATCTGTTTGTTTGTGTTTAACTCACGCATAATAAATGATGATTATGTTTACCGTGGCCTCTCGGCGAATCAAATTAAAAAAGACGGAATAATCCAATTGGCCCGCCGTGCCTCTATTGATCTCCCGGGGAACGGAAGCGTTAGATCAGTTCAGCTGCTCAGCGTTTCACCGCTATACAAACCGTAGCCCCCAGAGGGCTAGAGGAACCCCTTCATGATGGCGGTAGGACCCGGAGGGGACACCCCTCCTCCCCCGGGGCACCGCCCACCTCGGCAAAAACAAACGCTTTATTGACCGCCGGAAATGGCCGACCACCTGGTGTTCCCTTCAGGCTCCCTGCAGGTGATGAACAAGACGAGGAAGATCATGGAGGACGGGGGCACCAGCTTCACCAACGCCTTTGTGACCACGCCCATGTGCTGCCCCTCCCGCTCCTCCATGCTGACGGGGAAGTACGTCCACAACCACAACACCTACACCAACAACGAGAACTGCTCCTCGCCGTCCTGGCAGGCGCAGCACGAGCCGCGCTCCTTCGCCGTGTACCTCAACAACACGGGCTACCGCACCGGTGGGTGGACGCACACACGCACAAGCACGCACACACGCACAAGCACACACACACACACAAGCACGCACACACGCACACACAAGCACGCACACACACACAAGCAAGCACGCACACACACACACACACACACACAAGCACGCACAAGCACGCACACACACACACACAAGCACGCACACAGGCACACACAAGCACGCACACACACACACACACACAAGCACGCACACACGCACACACAAGCACGCACACACACACACACAAGCACGCACAAGCACGCACACACACACACACACGCACACACAAGCACGCACACACGCACGCACGCGCACGCACACACGCACACACCCTTCATAGTGTGTGAAACGAGGAGAGATTAGCTTTAGAGACTGGAATGAACACAATCCACCAACCCAACAATAGATGACATATGGGGGAATGCAAAAAAGCAAATCTATTTGAATATTATAATCATAATAATAACAAGTCACAATGCTTTATTGATTGGCTGAATAATATTTACAACATATATTTTATTTTTATTATTTTATTCTAAATGTGTATATTCCAAGAATAAAATCCCATGTACCACCTGCAGTACCTTGGCCCACCACCCACCATTACTATATGCTATACTATAAACAACACTATATACTACCTACTATATACTATACTATAAACAACACTATATACTACCTACTATATGCTATACTATAAACAACACTATATACTACCTACTATATGCTATACTATAAACAACACTATATACTACCTACTATATGCTATACTATAAACAACACTATATACTACCTACTATATGCTATACTATAAACAACACTATATACTACCTACTATATGCTATACTATAAACAACACTATATACTACCTACTATATACTATACTATAAACAACACTATATACTACCTACTATATACTATACTATAAACAACACTATATACTACCTACTATATGCTATACTATAAACAACACTATATACAACCTTTTAGATGTTATACTATATACTATAAACAACACTATATACTACCTACTATATGCTATACTATATGGTGTTAACAGCACTATAGACAACCTACTATATACTATACTATATACTATAAACAACACTATAAACTATAAACAACACTATATACTCCCTACTATATGCTATACTATATATTATAAACAACACTTTATACTACCTGCTATATGCTATTCTTTATCCTATAAACAACACTATATACTACCAACTGTAGGTCTACACTGTGTATGAAGGGGTCCCGTTGCTATGGCGATACATCATCGGTTTGGGTCGATTTGAGTTTCATGAACATTGACCTTGGCTTACAGATAACCGACATCAGAGTTTAATCTTTGTGTTGTAATCAATCACACCTCATAATTGAATCCATTGCCAACTTCCAACTCACCTAAACCAATTTCAAGCCGTTGACTTTGTAAGGATTGCCCCTGAATCCCCAACCGGTGTCCCACTAACCCTGACCGTCCCTCTGCGAACACAAACCATCGCTAAGTCAAGTGCAAAGGGTTTTCATTCCTCCGCTGTAAAGCAAACATGTGAAATCCCTGTGATACCAGAGGGGTGAATGAAGGCAATCGGCTGCTGGTGGTTGAACCTTAAAGAACCTTCAGGTATCAGAGTCTGAGCTCCACAGAGCGTCTCTTCTGTTGGTCAATGCACATTTATACAGAAATGCAGAGGCCGGAGTTTTTTGCCTGGCCAACCGTGTGACTGGCTGGCTGACT
>CM051020.1:842191-859691 GCA_027704905.1 Muraenolepis orangiensis
ATTAGAGATATAGTGTTAAACAACCTTATCTCTGTAAAGATACCAAGCCGGTTGTTGAGCAGCTCAGTGCCCCGGTGAGCGATGGACCGGTTGGTCCTGCTGGGGAACAAGAGTCTTCAGAGATGAGATCCATTCAGGTTCCATTATGAATATATTCAATAATAACGTATTTTTTTATATTAATTTTATCTAAAAACGGTAGATCCAGTTTCTGCGATCTCCCGGACGGGTCCCAAACCCGTGTCACCTCAGATAGCCTCCTATAACCCACTCACATGGTGAGTTAGTGGTCCCTCGTCCTCACAAGAAACACCGCAAGCTACCGCCAAGCTCTCCTCTCAACTGGAACTCTACAAACACCACAGACCCCCCCCCCCCCCCCCTCCATCACCCTCCATCACCCTCCATCATCCTCCACTGACCCCCAGTGGGGGGAGGCTTCTTGCATGTGTGCCAACCCACAAATGATTGGCCTGGACACATTGGATTCATAGGAATCTCTCTCTCTCTCTCTCTGTCTCTGTCTCTCTCTCTGTCTCTGTCTCTGTCTCTGTCTCTGTCTCTCTCTCTGTCTCTGTCTCTGTCTCTGTCTCTGTCTCTGTCTCTCTCTCTCTCTCTCTCTCTCTCTCTCTCTCTCTCTCTCCTTTTCTTGTGCCCCCCCCCCCCTCTGTAATGAAGGCGCTGTATGGGAAGGTGTGTGTGTGTGGAGAGAGCACCTCCTCCTCCTCCTGGGTAAACAGGCCTGTTTGTTGATGCTTGTCAAGCCCCCTCGCGGGGTGAGACAGGGGTCTGGGGTGGGGCCCCTGCCAGGAGGTGAGACAGGGGTCTGGGGTGGGGCCCCTGCCAGGAGGTGAGACAGGGGTCTGGGGTGGGGCCCCTGCCAGGAGGTGAGACAGGGTCTGGGGTGGGGCCCCTGCCAGGAGGTGAGACAGGTGAGCGGCTCTCTTCATGGCCGCTACACCGTCTGCACTCTCTCTCATGCTGTTCATTTTTTCGAAGATATTCCGTGAAGTGATTTTCTTAATTTATTTTTTCATTCCCTGGTGGTTTTCAGTTTGTTTTGATTATGTCGCCCAATGGACTCCAGCGGTAATAAGCGTGTGTTTCATTGGGCTGACCGGGTGTGTTTCATTGGGCTGACCATGTGTGTTTCTCCTCCCCCAGAACCCCGAGTTACAACTACGCCCCCAACATGGACAAGCACTGGATCATGCAGTACACAGGCGCCATGCGGCCCATCCACATGGAGTTCACCAACTTCCTGCAGCGCAAGCGGCTGCAGACCCTCATGTCCGTGGACGACTCGGTGCAGAAGGTACAGACTACCCTGGATCCTCCTCCCCTGCTGGGTGTACCGCAAGCTGCTCAAGCCTCTGAGTGATACCTGATGAACACTACCACCCCTCCAGGTGTATGAGATGCTGGTGGAGACGGGGGAGCTGGACAACACCTATGTGATCTACACGGCCGACCACGGCTACCACATCGGGCAGTTCGGCCTGGTCAAGGGCAAGTCCATGCCCTACGACTTTGACATCCGGGTCCCCTTCTTCCTCAGAGGCCCCAACGTGGAACCAGGAGCCACGTGAGTCCTCACCTTTGACCTCTGCCACGTGTAGACGCTTTAGATCCGTTTGTGACAAACCGGTCGAAACCGGGTTCCCGGGTCGGAAACTGAAGGTCCCCTGAAGGTCCTCGGTGGTAGAAGGCGTACACCGGGGGGGAGGAGCCTAAGTGGAGCTTAATGACTTGGTCTAACGTCGTTTTCTGTAGGTCGCTTTAAAAGCGATAAAAAAAAAATACGATAAAAGCAACTCATTGAGTGGCTGACATGGTTGGAGTACCTTTCATCACCACAGGGTGCCAGCCCCTGGTTCAACCAGGAGGTGTGTGGAGCAGGCTCCTGTACAGACTTATTCAACAGGTTGAAATCTGTGAGAAATGGTCTAGCGTTGTGTCTCACCCCCCCCTCGGTCCCTCCAGGAACCCTCACATGGTGCTGAACATCGACCTGGCCCCGTCCATCCTGCACATCGCGGGCCTGGACACTCCTCCGGACATGGACGGGAAGTCCATCTTCAAGCTCCTGGAGCAGGACAAGACGGGGAACAGGTTCGTGAGGCGGCGCTCCATAACCTCCGACCTCCTCACAATAGAGGCTCACCACCTCCGCAACACTAACGTCTTAACGCGTCTTAACGCGTCTTAACGCTCTACCCACTCAGCCCACGGGGCAAAGCGGGACACTAAGACAACACTAAGAGCCGCGGCCAAACCCCCCCCCCCTGGCTGCCGTCCAGCTATGCTGAGGGGGAGGAACGTGGTTCCAATTCCAATCTGAGCGGGACTGGTCTTGGCCCGGGTTTCTTTGTGTTGTGGGTTTTTTATCCAGATTTGGCACGCTAATCAAACCATTTGATTCCCGCGTCGTTGAAGCGCTGTGGAAAGTGTGCCGAGTGTACGACCTCCGACTGCCAACGGCGGAACGCACTCTGTGACCCCGAGAGACTCTAACCCCACCCCTAACCATAACCCCACCCCTAACCCCACCCCTAACCATAACCCCACCCCTAACCATTACTCTAACTTTACCCCCTAAATCTAAAAAAAATCGATATCTGGAGGATTGAATCTTTTTAGTTGTACAGACATCCAGTGAAATGTGTTCTCTGCATGTAACCCATCCTAGTGTTAGGAGCAGTGGGCAGCTGTTTATACAGAGGGGAGCAGTTAGGGTTAGGGTCTTCCTCAAGGACACCTCCACAGTTTTTGCTAGGAGGAGCCGGGGATCGAACCAGCGACCTTCAGGTTGTGAGGCGACCACCTCCTGAGATATACTGCCGCCCCCATCCCTAACCATAACCCCTCCCCCACCCCTAATAGACAGGGTGAGAGCCAGACAGGGGTGAGAGCCAGACAGGGGTGAGAGTGAGACGGGGTGAGAGTGAGACGGGGTGAGAGTGAGACGGGGTGAGAGTGAGACGGGGTCAGCCGTATAAGAGTTCTATAAACATTTCCGCCTTTTTCTCCTTTCTCTTCAGATTCAAACCCAACCGTAAAGCCAAAGTGTGGCGAGACACCTTCCTGGTGGAGCGAGGGTAAGAGATGTTCACCAGACCTCCTGCTCTCCTCGTCTTACCGTCCTGGTTATCTGATGTGCTTCTACGGTTCTATGCGTTCTGTTGGGGCTACGGAACAACAATACAGCAAACGCAAAGGCTGTGTGTGTGTGTGTGTGTGTGTGTGTGTGTGTGTGTGTGTGTGTGTGTGTGGTGTGTGTGTGTGTGTGTGTGTGTGTGTGTGTGTGTGTGTGTGTGTGTGTGTGTGTGTGTGTGTGTGTGTGTGTGTGTGTGTGTGTGTGTGTGTGTGTGTGTGTGTGTGTGTGTGTCTTGCATAGTAAGGCCCACCACCGTGACCCTAAACTTGACTTGGCCCGCTGTCCTCCTCACACACACACACACACACACACACACACAGACACACATTCACAAAAAAAAACCACAAGAACCAAACCTGCTCCTTTTGTTCAAGCTCCCATCATGCACTGGGAGAACACGACACCGCCACCATGGGTCTCCACAGCGGACCTTTAGTTGGCCTGTGGCGCTACAGCTAGCGGTGCAGCTTGCACTGCAGCTATCGCTAGAGCTAGTGCTGCAAGGGGAGGACGGGAGTGAGAAACACACGCTATCGCTGGAGAGGGAGGGAGGGAGGGAGGGAGGGAGGGAGGGGGAGAGAGAGAGAGAGAGAGAGAGAGAGAGAGAGAGAGAGAGAGAGAGAGAGAGAGAGAGAGGACAGGAAGTGGGAACGGAGCCAGGTGGTGTCATTGCCTGAGCTATGTTGGCTGTGTGTGTGTGTGTGTGTGTGTGTGTGTGTGTGTGTGTGTGTGTGTGTGTGTGTGTGTGTGTGTGTGTGTGTGTGTGTGTGTGTGTGTGTGTGTGTGTGTGTGTGTGTGTGTGTGTGTGTGTGTGTGTGTGTGTGTGTGTGTGTGTGTGTGTGTGTGTGTGATGTTCCTAGATAAGGGGGAGATGGAGGATGGGTGATGGATGTCCTTTCCCTGGATGCTTCTTAAACATGAGATCTGTCATTAATATCCCATTCATTCAGCGAGCAGATGAGTCAACATCAGGACCCATCAGCGGGTCTCATGGCTGTTTGAAGCTCCATCGTTTAGCCGGTGGCGTCCTGTCGCACCAGGCAGAGAAGAGGTTTGGATTCTCCACGTGTGACGAGAACAATGGAGCTTACTCCCCATTCCCACCTGCAGTGTGAATTACAACAACAATACAATACCTTAGATTCTTTACGTGTACTATACTGTAACAACACTATGTACTACATACTTTATACTATATGCAACACTATATTTTAACACTAAAGTGACTAATGGATGATATGAACATCTGTTGAATTGTGCAAAAAGGCATTCAAAGCATTTAAAGTGCCAGTAGTGCAGCAGCATCATAAATACAGAGCAGTAACTGTGATGAGTCCAGAAAGTCCAGCAAAAGTATGACAGAGTAATGTTAATGACATGTTATGATAGTGGCAGGGAGCCCAGGGTGGTTGAGGTCCTTAGTGATGGACATGGCCTTCTTCAGACATCTGGTCCTACAGATCTCCTCAATGCATGGAAGTGAACACCCGATGATATAGTGATCTAGTCAGCCCTACTGCTGTACCAGTTAGCACTGTAGCATTGTGGCTCCTCCCTCTTGGCACATGTCTTTCTGACTAGAAGAGCCAGCGGGCGTGGGGGGGGGGGGGTGGGTTCTTGCTGCGTATGAAATGAAAAGCACCTGACCTCTGACCCTGTGGGGATTTAGCCCTTTTAATCCAGCCTCCATTAATCCCTGGTGTTTATGTGCAGCCTGTCTGCTAGCGCTCCCTTCTATAAGCGCCCAGATTAGCCTCCGCAGACCTGTCCCCCCCACCACACACACACACGCGCACATGCACACGCACACGCACACGCACACGCACACGCACACGCACACGCACACACACACGCACACACACACGAAGGAAGGGGCTACAGCAACACTGGTTCATTCCCAGCCTGTTGTTGGGTCTTTTTGTAGCTGGTCAGTGTGGTTCTGTTGGTCTGATGTCTCTGGGGAACCTGGTGGTGCCTCCACAATCACATCACCGTCACACACACACACACACACACACACACACACACACACACACACACACACACACACACACCACACACACACACACACACACACACACACACAGAGACTTTTTAAAATGTGTTGTAGCAGTTGCATAAGCCTCTAATGTAGAGGTCTGACAGCCACATAGACACCAACTGTTGGCTCTGTCACCAACAGCCTCCTCTTCTGGCTGGAGGCAGCAGCCTGGGCTACAGAGAGTGGAGGTCAGCAGCTCCCCCCCCCCGGTCCCTGGAGGCCACATTAGAGGCCAGTGTTGGTGTGCTTTTGATATGAGGGGACAGACGGCCCCCTCATATGCCGAGAGAGCCATCGCTGGGTCTGTGATGTTTGGGGTGTGTGTTGTTGGGTGTGTGTGTGTGTGGAGGGTGTCTGTGTCGATGTGGTGTGTGTGGAGGGTGGGTGTGTTGTTGGATGTGTGTGTGTGGAGGGTGTGTGTGGGGCCTGGGGGCGCGCCCCCTAGGGAGGCCTGGAGTTCTGATGGAGGGGCGTGGTGAGGCTATATAGAAATGATGCGATATCGTAAAGGTGACTTATTCCTATGTAGATTTGCCGTTGCAGTTCTGTATTAATTACAATGTTATAAATCAATCCTATAGGAAGCAGTGTAGAGCGTCTCGATGTGATGTATTGTAGATGGGGGGGGGGGCCCTGCAGGGAGAGTTTGGGAACCACTTCTTTAAACAATCACGTCATGTTTTTCTTTCAACGTTTACATTCGGCCCCAGAGCTCTTAGAACCGTTGGGTTCCTCCGTCCGCTGGGCCTTCCTGAATCGCTCCATTGTTCATTGCCGGTGGTTGTATTGAATGAGGTGAATAACGGAGCGCTGGTTCTGCAGGAAGATCGTGAGGAAGAAGGAGGACTCTGTGAGCACACAGCACTCCAACAGCCTGCCCAAGTACAAGAAGGTCCAGGAGACCTGCCAGCAGCCCGACTTCCAGACGCCCTGCCTGCAGCCTGGACAGGTGGAACACACACACACACACACACACACACACACACACACACACACACACACACACACACACACACACACACACACACACACACACACACACACACACACACACACACACACACACACCCTTTCACAGCGTTTGTGTGTGCAAACCTTTTGTGAAAGAGAGCGTGGAGTTGGAGGAGCAGGTTGCCTTCACACTGACCCCCATTTCTCCTCCAATAGCTGAGGTGCAAACTGCTCCTCCTCCTCCTGCTCATCCTCTCTGCTCCTCCTCCTCCTCCTCCTCCTCCTCCTCCTCCTCCTCCTCCTCCTCCTCCTCCTCCTCCTGCTCATCCTCCTCCTCCTCCTCCTGCTCCTCCTCCTCCTCCTCCTCCTCCTCCTGCTCATCCTCCTCCTCCTCCTCCTCCTCCTCCTCCTCCTCCTGCTCATCCTCCTCCTCCTCCTCCTGCTCATCCTCCTCCTCCTCCTCCTCCTGCTCATCCTCCTCCTCCTCCTCCTCCTCCTCCTGCTCCTCCTCCTCCTCCTCATCCTGCTCATCCTCCTCCTCCTCCTCCTGCTCATCCTCCTCCTCCTCCTCCTCCTGCTCCTCCTCCTCCTCCTCCTCCTCCTCCTCCTCCTCCTCCTCCTCCTCCTCCTCCTGCCTCATCCTCCTCCTCCTCCTCCTCCTCCTGCTCATCCTCCTCCTCCTCCTCCTCTCCTCCTCCTCCTCCTCCTCCTCCTCCTCCTCCTCCTCCTCCTGCTCTTGACACAGCTGACACCTGGCGGTGGCTGTGCTCCACTAGCCTCTCTGAGCCAGCGGGTTGTTAATTGTCTTCTCTGTGTTTCCTGTCTCTCTGTTGCGTGCCGCTGGGCCAATTTGTCGGCGCTCCCTTTCAACTCTGCCCATTAGTTCTCTGGCAGGAGGCTCTGGCCTCATGGCCTCGGCCTCACAACACAAACCTGCCTTTGAGTCTTCAGGTTTCTGTGAGGTAGCGCTGAAGACAGACGAGGGGCGGCTGATCAGAACCAGAGCGGCCCGTGTTTTAGAGCTGTGTTGAACGCCACTCTCAAGCCGCTTATTAGAGATGTTAAGGGAGATATTTATAGACCTCAGCTGTGTGTGTGTGTGTGTGTGTGTGTGTGTGTGTGTGTGTGTGTGTGTGTGTGTGTGTGTGTGTGTGGTGTGTGTGTGTGTGTGTGTGTGTGTGTGTGTGTGTGTGTGTGTGTGTGTGTGTGTGTGTGTGTGTGTGTGTGTGTGTGTGTGTGTGTGTGACATATTGACTGTAGTGTGTGACATATTGACTGTAGTATATGCCATAACCTTCCGTTGATGGACTACCTGAAGGTGAACTTCTGCTGGCGAGAGAGGAGTGTGGTTATTTGATCCCCGCCCTTCTCTGTTAAACATGAAACCATAAGTGAGGAGGAAGGAATATGCATTTTGGATGAAAAGTTGAGGAAAAACCCTGATAGATTGTTGATCTTCAGGACGTATCCTTGGAGAGTCGTGTTGGAGCCAGGTTAGGATTCACGTGATTTGTTCAAGATTAAGAAAACAAAAATCTAGTCCATCAGAAAGAAAAAAACATGTTATTTCTAATGAAAATTAACTTTTGGTTGTCCTTGAATAGTGGGCTCTGCGTCTCCGGAGAGTAACCTTGTGTTGAGTCCAGCAGGGGAGGTGGGATGAACACGAGTTCAGATGTCCCCTTACAGCGCCGGGGAGAAAGCTCCTTAATAAAACTAACGCATTTACTTCAATAGTATCTCAGAGGAGACAGAGGAACTTAGAGGAACTTGGTGATGTGGTCCTGCTCTCATGGGAAACGGATCCCGTCTTGGTGTGGTGGTGAGGTGTCTCCATGCCATGTGTCTCCCAGAGCGAGTGGCGCTAGATGAGCCCACGATGATGTCATCTCTTTATGAGGACGGTGAATCCAGTCCCGACTGCTTTGGGCTTTGGGCTTTGGGCCTCCTGTCTCCGTCTGTAAGGTCTTCCTTGTCTGCCCTGCCCTCCATCTCTCCCTCTCTCACACCCTTTATCTCTCTCTCTCTCCCTTCTCTCACCCTTTCCTCCGTCTCTCCCTCTATCCCTCCCTCTCCTCTCCCTCCCTCCCTCGCTCCCTCCCTCTCTCTCTCCCTCTATCCCTCCCTCTCCTCCTTTCCCTCCCTCTCTCCCTCCCTCCCTCCAACCAACCTTCCCTCGCTCCCTCCCTCTATCCCTCCCTCTCCTCCTCCCTCCCTCTCCTTTCCCTCCCTCCCTCGCTCCCCCCCTCTCTCTCTCCCTCTATCCCTCCCTCTCCTCCTCCCTCCCTCTCCTTTCCCTCCCTCTCTCCCTCCCTCTCTCCAACCAACCTTCCCTCTCTCCCTCCCACCCTATCTCCCCCCTCCCTCCCTCCCTCCCTCCCTTTCGGTGATGCCCACCTGTGTTTTCATGTCCCCCCCAAAGGGTGTCTGTGTGTGTGTGTGTGTGTGTGTGTGTGTGTGTGTTTCTGTGTGTTTGTGTTGATTTCATCTTCTGTTTTCCTTACCGCCTTCCACCTGTTCTGTGTGTGTGTGTCTATGCGTGTGTGTCTGGTGTGTGTGTGTGTGTGTGTGTGTGTGCGTGTGTGGTGTGTGTGTGTGTGTGTCTCTGAAGGGGTGGCTCCTCAGTCTGTGGGCGGGGCCAAACTGAAACCCGACCCCAGCGCCCTCCCTCTTTGCGGTCCTTTTGTAGGGACCCTGATTCCCACACTCGCCGCCCGTCACACGGGGCGGGGCCCGGGCCCGACGGGGCGGGGCCAGATGGGGCGAGGCCAGATGGGGCGGGGCCAGATGGGGCGAGGCCAGATGGGGCGGGGCCAGATGGGGCGAGGCCAGATGGGGCGAGGCCAGATGGGGCGAGGCCAGATGGGGCGGGGCCAGATGGGGCGAGGCCAGATGGGGCGGGGCCAGATAGGGCGGGGCGGGGCCCGGCAGGGTGGGGCCAGACGGGGTCCGGCAGGGCGGGGCCAGACGGGAGCTTCTGGGGGCCAGTGTGATGTCCGACCACTTCCCCTCACTTTGCTTATATATTCACAGCAGCAATTAGCTTGTTTCCTGCGCTGGTGCAAATGCATCGCGTGTGTGCGCGTGCGTGCGTGCGTGTGCGTGTGCGTGTGTGTGTGTGTGTGTGTGTGTGTGTGTGTGTGTGTGATTCAGGGTTTGTCTCTACTTCTGCTCCACAGACCAAAAAGAAGAAAAAATAACAAATGAAAAACCACCAGACAGATGCAGTTGATCTTTCTGTGGTGTCGTCGGTCTCTCTCTCTCTCTCTCTGTCTGTCTGTCTGTCTGTCTGTCTGTCTGTCTGTCTGTCTGTCTGTCTGTCTGTCTGTCTGTCTGTGTCAGACGAGGAGCCACTTTTGTTATTTTCTCAACCGTTTCCGTGTCTTTGTTTTTTTTTGGCGGTCGGCTGATTTTATGAAGATATATTTTATATTTAGCCACATTGACGATGTTATGATTTAGTAACCTTGGTTACTAAATGGTGGTGGTCTTGCTCATGGGTGCAGGTTTTTTGGTTGGACATTGGGGATTGAACCCAAAACCGTTTGGCTGGGAGTCAAAAACCCCAGACTAGACCTCAATACAAACAAACACTTCAGTACGGTGTTACATTAACTATTTTTAGTTGTTAAGTTAATCTCCATGGAAACCCCGTCTCACCGGCTGCGTGTCTCTCCCCCCGCGGGACAGAAGTGGCAGTGCGTGGAGGAGATGACGGGCAAGTGGCGGATCCAGAAGTGTAAGGGTCTGAAGGAGGCCCCCAGGAAGAGGGCCCGCAGTCTGGGGGCCCGGGGCAGCTACAACCCCCGGGACGCCCGGGGCTGCGACTGCCCCGAGACGGACCTCCACAAGCCGTCCCGGGCCGATCGCCGCTCCCACCGCCAGTTCCCCGCCTCCTCGGGACAGCGTGAGTCCTACACCTTCGGTTCAATTGAAATATTAACTCCATTTATGTTTTCATAAACCCAAGTGAGGTTCCAGTGCTCTTCAGACGCGGGACACAGACCAGGGTCTCTGTGTGAGGCGTCCCGTCGGCCGGCGCCCGCCAGAGCTGTCAGGGTTTCCGTCGCTCTCAGAGCCAACCCCTCGAATAAATATGAAGTCATTGCAGGCTTGTCCTCTTTGCCAATAAACAAGGTTCGCTAAATGATAGGGTGTGTGTGTGTGTGTGTGTGTGTGTGTGTGTGTGTGTGTGTGGGAGGGTAGACACACACACACACACACACACACACACACACACACACAGGTGTACATGTGTGGACGCCACTCAGACGCACACACACACACACACACACACACACACACACACACACACACACACACACACGCAGAGCGATGACCTGTTCGCTCAGTGTCCCGTCCGACCTTGTTTATGTCCTGTGTCTCCATGGCGATGACAATAATAACAGTGTAGGCCAAGGCTGTAGCCATGGTTTAGTCTAATAGATTATTGAGGACCTAAAGGGGACACAGATGCGTGACGGAGAAATGGAAAAATCAAACAGCGTTCACATCCCGCTGCTATAACAAGTCGCTGGAATTAGCTCTTTCTGGCCCGAGTCGCCGGGCACTGTGTTTAACGCTCCGGGTGGCGCGGAGTTCTACCGCCCCCTAGTGGCGGCCGACGTGTGTTGAATGTCCCGTGGGGATGTGTTTGTTTCTCCAGGGTTCCGCCCGCGCTTCGTCCACACCCGGCCCGCCCGCTCCCTGTCCGTGGAGTTCGAAGGTCAGATCTACGACGTGGACCTGCAGGCGGACGACCGGACGGCCGTGCGTCAGCGGGTCATCACCAAGCGCCACTACCCGTCCGAGGACCCCGAGTTCTACCCGCCCTCCAACGACGGGTCCCAGGAGATGCTGGCGGATGACACCAACGCCATCGGACTCCCCAACTCGCTCAAAGTCACCCACAAGTAGGAGCTTTCAGCTGGTGTCCCGTTCATGATCACTACATGCCATTATATAACATCACATTACATTATGTCACATTATATAACATCACATCCCATTATATAACATCACATTACATTACATTATATAACATCACATTACGTCACATTATATAACATCACATTACGTCACATTATATAACATCACATTACATTACGTCACATTATATAACATCACATTACATTATGTCACATTATATAACATCACATTACATTATGTCACATTATATAACATCACATTACGTCACATTATATAACATCACATCACATTATGTCACATTATATAACATCACATTACGTCACATTATATAACATCACATTACATCAAATTACATTATATAACATGATATTACATTATATAACATAATATTAAATTACATCACATTATATAACATGATATTACATGTCACATTATATAACAGATTACATTACATCACATTATATTACATCACATTATATAGCATCGCATTACATTATATAACATAATATTACATTACATCACATTATATAACATATTACATTACATTATTCAACATGATATTACATAATTCATTTAGCAGAGGCTTCAGGAGAGAGACTGACCATAAGGTCACTCCACAGGTCTGTGTTCCACAGGTCTGTGTTCCACAGGTCTGTGTACCTGAGAACTACAGGTCACCACAGGTCATGAGTTCATTGAATTCCTATCAAGCCATAATATTACACATATATACTGTACACGTATATAATAAAATAATATATTATACATTACATTTCCTTTCTAGCCAAGCCATAATAATAATATAATAAAAACATACCACTCGGGTGAAAGTGCAATAAGTTGGTTCCCTAGGTTACGGTCCCGATGAGTAATAATCACAGGTATTGATCAGTGTTTCTAAAAGTCTCTCTGAATGAGAGCAGCTCTCCTGAACGGCTCAACAGTTTGTGGTCCCGAATGAACGAGCTCAAGCTCTTTGAACGCGACTGGAGAGAGGAGCTCTGCTCTGCAGTCAGATGGACGGCCTTTTGGGAGCCCGCCAGGTGAGTGGTGGTTTAAGGTGTGTGTGTGTTCCTGTCTCTCAGGTGCTTCATCCTACTCAACGACACGGTCCACTGTGAGCGAGAGGTCTACCAGTCCTCCAAGGCCTGGAAGGACCACAAGAGCTACGTAGACCAGGAGGTAACCCCAGACCCCAACCTGCCCCAACCTGCCCCAACCTGCTCCAGCCTGCCCCAACCTGCCCCAACCTACCCCAACCTGCCCCAACCTGCTCCAACCTGCCCCAACCTGCTCCAACCTGCCCCAACCTGCCCCAACCTGCTCCAACCTGCCCCAACCTGCCCCAACCTGCCCCAACCTGCCCCAACCTGCCCCAACCTGCTCCAACCTGCCCCAACCTGCCCCAACCTGCCCCAACCTGCCCCAACCTGCTCCAACCTGCTCCAACCTGCCCCAACCTGCCCCAACCTGCCCCAACCTGCCCCAACCTGCCCCAACCTGCTGTTCACTGGGAGGAAAACGGTCCCTCTAGTGCCATGTGTCATGTGCCATGTGTCATGTGTCATGTGTCATGTGCCATGTGTCATGTGTCATGTGTCATGCTGACAGTAGGATGGGGTTTACCTTTTTTAATTAAACTAAAACATCCTTCATTTCATCCACATATTTATTTTATATTCATGTATTATTTCATTTATGGCTCATATCATATGTGTTGTTGTTGTTGTGTTGTTGTTGTTGTTGTTGTTGTGGCAACCAGATTCCATCCACCAGTGTTTAGGTCCTTGACTTGATACGTCTCTCCTGTTCTTCCCTTCTCAGATTGAGGCGCTTCAGGACAAGATCAAGAACCTCCGGGAGGTCAGAGGTCACCTGAAGAGACGCCGCCCGGACGACTGTGACTGTGGAAAGAGGAGGTTTGTGGTTGAATTTGATTCAATCAAAGCTTTATTGACATGGAAAATATATACATTTACAAAACAAATGTTAATACAAAAAGGTAATAAAGGTAAATATCAATCCTCTACTAGTAGGCCCACAGTGGAGGGAGTGGGGAGACTCATAATGAGTCTCATCTCCCTACACATTAATGACTTCACACTATAGATCTCCTCCATAGATGGACCCCAGAGGACCATCGGCACTTAATCACCACGTAAAGCTCATGTATTGATTATATTGGCCCCTCCCCCTCCCAACAAGATGTCTGCCCCCCCCTTAGTATCCCCTCTCTGTGTTGTGTGGACGAGCAGCTATTATAGCAAAGGACAGCGAAACAAGGCGCGGCCAACCAAGAACAAAAAAGGCCGACTCCACCCCTTTAAGTGAGTTCCCCGTGGGCCACGCCCCCATGACCTAATCCTCCCGCCCTCACCCATCTCCCCGTGTGGTAGAACTAGATGAATAATATAACTGACACCCCGTCTCACTCTCACTCATCCTGTGCCGTCTAACCATGCCGATGTGTTTGGGATTGCATTGTGTTTTGGTTTGAATATATATGTGTGTGTGCGTGCGTGCGTGGTGTGTGTGTGTGTGTGTGTGTGTGTGTGCGCGTGTGTGTGTGTGCGTGTGTGTGTGCGTGCGTGCGTGCGTGTGTGTGTGTGTGCGCGTGTGTGTGTGTGCGTGTGTGTGTGCGCGTGTGCGTGCGTGCGTGTGTGTGTGTGCGCGTGTGTGTGTGTGCGTGTGTGTGTGCGGTGTGGTGCGTGTGTGTGTGTGTGCGTGTGTGTGTGCGCGTGTGCGTGTGTGTGTGTGTGTGTGTGCGCGTGTGTGTGCTGTTCTGCGTCTGCACGCCACCCTGCATGCTTTACTACTGTGACATGTGTGGCGCGCCCGCGTGTTTCTCTAGGCTTCGTAGGTCCGAGGTAAGGATGTGGGGGTGGGGGGGGGGGGTGGGGGGTGGGTGGTGGGTGGTGTGTGTGTGTGTGGTGTGGTGGTGTGTGTGTGGTGGGAGCCTCTGAAGTCCATCTGATGTGTGACCTGGACGGCTCCAAAGCGGTGTGTGCAGAGCGAGGCCTCCTGATGGTTTCATTGGGTGTCTGTGGCTCTCGGGATAAAAACCACCAGAAGCATATGGCCGTATGGAGAGAGAGAGAGAGAGAGAGAGAGAGAGAGAGAGAGAGAGAGAGAGAGAGAGAGAGAGAGAGAGAGAGAGAGAGAGAGAGAGAGAGAGAGAGAGAGAGAGAGAGAGAGAGAGAGAGAGAGAGAGAGAGAGAGAGAGAGAGAGAGAGAGAGAGAGAGAGAGAGAGAGAGAGAGAGAGAGAGAGAGAGAGAGAGAGAGAGAGAGAGAGAGAGAGAGAGAGAGAGAGAGGAAGTGATTGAAATGTGTGGAAAAGATTTGAGCGACTGGAGTGGAGCTGGTCTCACACCAGAACACCGGGAACCGGTTCTGCGTGGATACGGAGCAGCTGTTCTCTGTCCGCCTGTCGGCTCAGAACCCAGAGAGACGTTGGACCGCTGAGTGTAGAACATTATGAAGGCTGTGCTAGCCGGTAGCAGGCTAGTTTATATTAGGCTAGTTTATGTTAGCCCAATAGCTGTTAGTTAATAAGTCTCGGAGCCGCTTTGGATCATCTCCAGGGCAACTTTTGCAAACTTTATTGATGACGGATCAATATACAGAGACTCCAAACATTCTGGACCTGCTTTGCTCTTTATTTTATCCAAAATGTCATCCAAATCATACTTTTTCATAATTCTACGTTCATTTCTGAGCCCGGTGGGCGGGCCCTTCTGGTTTCTGATTGGTGGTGTGCGTGTGTCCGTCAGGGAGGCGGCCCAGGAGGTGGACTCCAAGGCCCAGCTGTACAACGACCTGCGCAGGAAGAAGAAGGAGCGGAAGGAGAGGAAGAGGCAGAAGAAAGGAGATGACTGTAGTCTGCCTGGTCTCACCTGCTTCGCGCACGACAACGACCACTGGCAGACCGCCCCCTTCTGGAACCGTACGTCACTGCAGCCGCCGGCAGCTCCCCAATACAGAGTTCTACCGTTTGGATAGAGAGCGCTGTGTTCAGTGCATCCCTGATCTAAACAGAACTGCCTTTTGGTGGTGTTTCTGTTTTTTTTCTGTTCAGAGATGTATAAAGTCTCTCTGTCTGTCTCTCTGTCTGTCTGTCTGTCTGTCTGTCTGTCTGTCTGTCTGTCTGTCTGTCTGTCTGTCTCATATAACATGTCTGTGATCAACATCTTGTCCGCCATCTATACATATGTTCATCATACCTGGATTGTGTTCCCATCGTTCTACAGCACGGTACCGTCAGTGTGGTGCTCAGCAGAACCTTGATGTTCCTCACCTGTAGTTAGTAGGGTGCAGGCGCTCTGTGTGTGCGTGGGTGTGTGACTTGGTTCTCCTCCTTGGTTCCCAGTGGGGGGGGGGGGTTCTGTGCGTGGGTGTGTGACTTGGTTCTCCTCCTTGGTTCCCAGTGGGGGGGTTCTGTGCGTGGGTGTGTGACTTGGTTCTCCTCCTTGGTTCCCAGTGGGGGGGTTCTGTGCCTGCACCAGCTCCAACAACAACACCTACTGGTGCATCCGGACCATCAACGACACGCACAACACGCTCTTCTGTGAATTTGCCACGGGTTTCCTGGAGTACTTTGACCTGAACAACGACCCCTACCAGGTGAGTCCCATGGTCCCCTTCTGGTTCAGCTAGAGAACGTCTTCATTGGGTGAACGGAGGATCAAAATGGGACGGGGTTCCATACATTTTGGAAGCTCGCTGTTTGCATGTATTTGACAAGGAGGAGAAGGGGATTTGAAGACAGACGGGATGGAGATGGGGTCAAAGGTTGATTCAACTCTTTCTGTGGATTAGCCCTCATATTGTCCAACAATATCACGCCTTCAAGTAATAACTGAGTGTTTGTGTGTGAATTTGTTGTGTGTCGGTATGCCTGTGTGTGTGTGTGTCTTATGTGTCTTATGTGTGTGTGTGTCTGGTGTGTGTGTGACAGCTGACCAACGCGGTGTACTCGGTGGACCGGGACGTGTTGAACTCTCTGCACGCTCAGCTGATGGAGATGAGGAGCTGCCAGGGACACAAGCAGTGCAGCCCGCGGCCCAAGGGCCTGGAGGATGCAGGTAACCATGACGACACCAGACCAAGGGACCGATTTGTTCAATAAACGTGTGTGTGTGTGTGTGTGTGTGTGTGTGTGTGTGTGTGTGTGTGTGTGTGTGTGTGTGTGTGTGTGTGTGTGTGTGTGTGTGTGTGTGTGTGTGTGTGTGTGTGTGTGTGTGTGTGTGTGTGTGTGTGTGTGTGTGCACGTGTCGTATGTTGATAGAACAGCAGAGACGGAACATTTGAATTAGAAGAGAGGAATCCTATTTATATTGTGAATGAAAAAAATAAAAAAATTCAATGAACTTAATTAATTGATATATAATATTATATATAAATATAATCGGGACCTTATTTGTCATTGCAATTAATTGTTAGTATTGTTAGTAATATTATATACACACACACACACACACACACATATGTACATATTATATTTCATATATACTGTATGTATATATTATATTTTATATTCTATATGTTGGGCGGCAGGATAGCTCAGTCTGTTTCAGCCGGTTCAAGTCTCCTAAACACCTGGGCAGTGCCGAGGTGCCCCTGAGCAAGGCACCAGCCCCTCCCCTGCTCCCCTGTACAGCTGATACCCACTGCTCCTCACACTAGGACGGGTTAATGAGAGGAACTCGTCTCACTGAGACCAATGAAGAGGATTCAGTCCTCAGGTTTAGATGTGATATCTATACTCTATCTCCCTGTTCCCCCACCTGGGTGACGTCTGACCCGTCAGCGTTCAGGTGAAGCTCCGGCGCTCTCTGACATCTGTGGTTGACTGTGGTAGTTTTTACACACACACACACACACACACACACACACACACACACACACACACACACCATCTTTGTTTCTTCCTCAGCCCTGTCACTTGTCATCAGCCTCTCGGTCGGGACAGGAGAACCCTTTTGCCGCCTGTTGTTCATCCATCAGCTCTCTCCTCCTCTCAGCTCATTACTCTCCATCTCCATCTTCTGACCTGATGGCCTCTGACCCATATCCGGGGGGGGGGGGGGGGGAGTTCCCTAACCAATCACGAGAGACCAACGTATCCAACGTTGTGTATTTAGAGGCTATGACTGACTCTTTTAAAGTAGGCCTCAAGCATCACACTCCTGCTATGTTTGGATTAGTAATAACTAGTAAAAAAATAACTAGTGAACCTTATTTCAGACTTCCAGAGGCACTGTGTGTGTGTGTGTGTGTGGTGTGTGTGTGTGTGTGTGTGTGTGTGTGTGTGTGTGTGTGTGTGTGTGTGTGTGTGTGTGTGTGTGTGTGTGTGTGTGTGTGTGTGTGTGTGTGTGTGTGTGGTGTGTGTGTGTGTGTGTGTGTGTGTGTGTGTGTGTGTGTG
>CM051020.1:862191-867191 GCA_027704905.1 Muraenolepis orangiensis
CCACAACCCGCTCTGTTCCTCCTGGATTCTGTTCCTCCTGGATTCTGTTCCTCCTGGATTCTGTTCCTCTGATTGGCTGCTTTGTGCTCTCCTCAGCAGCTTGTCTTCTGCACCGCTCAGCTTCAGCTCAACACAAGGCCCCGGGTTCTTTAGGGATGCTGCTTTGAAGTGTGTTAAATGTGTGTGTGTGTGTGTGTTACCAGGGCAGTAACACCCTAACGCTGGCTGTAAAGGCATGACTGCATGCTCTCTGTGAACTGGAGACGTCACCCTCCAGGTTCAACGGTGGTGTGTCTCAGAATGGCCCTCACCCTCTCTCTCTCTCTTCCTCCCTCTCTCTCTCCCCCCCGCCAGCACACAGCCAATATGGGACGGACGACAGGGTTAAGCTGCCCAACCTGACGGAGGAGGAGGTGGACCGGCGGGGGCTGGAGGTTCTCTACAGCCTCAACCAGAGCCTCTACCAGAGCAGGCCTCATTTCAGCCCTGACCCCCACAGCTGGGACCACTTCCAGAAGGATGTAGATGATATGTTTGCACTGCGACACGTTCTGAACTATTTCAACCAAACCCATAAGCTTTACCACGATGATGACGACCCCGCCTCCTCCTCCTCTTCCTCCTCGTCCTCCTCCTCGTTCTACCGTGATTTGGGCTCGGGGGCGGGCAGCGGGGACCTCGGGGAGGGCAGCGGAGGAGAGGGTATGTCCCTCCCCAGGGACGCCTGGCTGGGAGAGATCAGCCTTTCCCCCCCTGCCCCCGGCACGCCGCCTCCGTCCTCCCCGCCTCCGTCCTCCCTGCCTCCGTCCTCCCCGCTTCCGCCGCCGCTGTCCGTGGGCCCGTCGGTCCCGGAGAGCGCCGTGGATCCCGCGGTGAACGAGCTTCCCCGGCGGCCCGCCCACCGCCCCCTCGCCGCAGACCGCCGGTCCTCCACCGAGCTGACATCCTCATCCTCATCATCCTCATCATCATCATCCTCCCCGTCGGGGCCGAGCCGAGGGCGTGGCCCGTGGGCTCGGTGGCCGGAGGAGATGGACGGCGAGGGCGAGGAGTTCAGCGGGAACGGCGTGACGGAGCTGGAGACGCGGCATGGAGCCCTGCTGGCCGCCCGGGGAGAGCAGCCGCCCCCCCGCGGCCCGGAGCTCCCGGAGGAGGACATATTCCTGGCCCAGGGCTACCTCCCTCTTTGGGCCCAGGTGCCCCCGGCGGCCCCTCGGACCACCGCCGCCCCCCGTGGGGCGCAGGCGGTAGTCCGGGCGCTGCCTCTCTCTCGCCTGGACTCTGAGGGCAGTGGCTCTCTGCCTCCGTCCTCCAATCAGACGCTCTGAGGGTGGGAGGTGGGGTGGAGGTGGGGTTCAGCCCAGCTCAGAGACTCAGTGGGACAGTGACTGGGAAGACAAGCTTGTGAAGTAAACAAAAGGGCCGATGATGTCACCAGTCAGAGCTGTATTTTTGAGCATAAAATGTATTGTTTATTTTTTTACAGGTGCTTTCAATAATTAGCAAAACAGTGTTATGTTGTATTTTTTTAAATATATTCAGAAAGAAAAACGCCTTAACGCAGCTACATTTAAACTATTGGAATCAAAGATTTAGATTCCAGATAGAACGCACCATTGATGTTTTTTAATATATATATTTTTTATGAAAACTGATTTTTTTAGAATGGTGAAACCATTTTAGGGTCTGAGAGAAAAGGTCGGCCATCTTTAGTAACCAGTAACCAATCACAGCTTTTCTCCATCAACTCCACTCCGATCGAACCAGGGTGACTTGACCCCAAAATGCACTTTTTAAACTTTACCACACGGTGACCGCTTTGTGGCGGGTGAAATAATTGTGCACACTGAAACGTATTATTGTAAATTACTATTGGCTATTGATTACTTCTTAAAGGGTAGGAAGGAAATCTGGATTTATTAACGTTTGTCACCTGACACACAGTTTTGCTGTTTTTTTGGAGGTTGGGGGTTCAATCAAACATATCCACACATTCGACATGGGGTTATGACATGGGGTTATGACATGGGGTTAGACAGTCACCGCCAAGTGGTGGAAACATGGGTGAAGATTGCATGTATTGGTGAGATTTTAGGATTCACTTGAAGTTGCAGTACAATAAAATACAATAAAATACAATACAATACAATACAATAAACACCAAACTCGGACTCAACAACCTTGTCAAGCATCGCTCCACCACCTCCTCACCTCGTTCTGCTTCATTCGGGGTGACTTCAGTGTTTTGATTTGACCACACTTGGTCCTGTGGTCCATCACACAGGACCTGAGCACACACACACACACACACACCGTCGTGCACACACACACACACCGTGCACACACACATACACACCGTGCACACACACATACACACACACACAGACCGTGCACACACACATACACACCGTCGTGCACACCCACACACACACCGTGCACACACACCATGCACACACACACATACACACCGTGCACACACACATACACACACACCGGGGCTGCTTTGGTTTTTGGGTGTTTCCTTGGTCCCGGTCCAGCGATGGTTTGTTCTGCTACAACACGGGTCTGTTCCGGGTCAATAACACAACCACCATCTTAAGAGGAGGACTTGAGATGTTAGGCATCGTATTTTAAGTATTCCCAACGGTTGTTTAGAAGAAAAAGTGACGTTTGTCCAGTGCGTTAAATAGCGAAAACAGTGTTCCTGTACTGCGTTTCACTACGATGGTTCTGTGTGTTTCTCTTCAGTCATCGACCGCGTGTTAAAGCTATTGAAACAACTCTGGTTTCACAGAAGCCATGACGCTGTTAAGAAATTAAAAAACAACTAAAACAAACATTGTGCTTCTGTGTTTTTTGGTCCCCTTGGGCCACGAAGAAAATCTTTCTACTCTATAAGCGTTCAGGCTCCTACTATCTCAATAAGAACAGAGTTCTATTTGTTCGATCACTTTACTAGAGAGAATCAGCATGAAATGACAATAACTAAACCAGTATTGAGCAGGTTGGAACGCGGGCGTTCCGGTTCTGGTCGCACGGGTGCACGTACAAGGAACCGTCTATTGTGAGGGAGCGCCGTGCGACTCGGCCCGAGCCGTCAATCTTGATCACGTATTGGTGCTGGCGTACCTCCACGATACTGCCCGTCTTGTCCCATTTGTTGGGGTGGTCCTGTCTGGTTCTGTACGCGGACTTAGTCCCCTACCACGAGTGGCGGAAGGCGTTTAGTGTGCTCCGCCCAGGTGTCAGCTGTGCGGATGTGGCATTTGCGGAGGGCCTCCTCCCTCGCTTTCAGTGTCTCACGCCAAGTCTCGTGTGGTCTGTACTTCCCGGGGATAATCAGGATGGAGGTCTCGGTGGAGGTGAGTCCTCCGGCTCAGCTCAGCGTAGGAGAGACAGGACGTCTGTGTGCGTGCTGGGAGGGAGGTGGGTCACCACGCAGCATTGTCGTCAGGAAGGTTCATGAGTGACCGCCATGTCACAGACGCGTGACATGGCGTCTGCCGGCTTGTTCTTCATGCCCGGGACATGTATGATGCGGAAGAGATAACGTAGGGCGTGGGTTCCATATGTCGTCAAGTGCTCTGTCTGCAAGGAGTTTCAGCAGCGGCTTGTGGTCTACCGCTACGATCAAGTTCTCGCAGCCCAGCACGAAGTAGCGTGCCTTGTCCAAGGCGTCTGCGACTGCGAAAGCCTCGCCCTCTACGGGCGCATATCTGGATTCTGATTCTGTGTGTGAACCTTCTGCCGACCAGGGTTATATTCCATTAATCTTTGCAGCAGAAGGGTCTGTCTGGTGTTTTTGAAACAACCAGAATCCAATGCCCTCCCTCGACCAGTCCGTGGCGATGCTTGGTCTTGTCAAAGATGCGGACACCACTCTCGATTTCTCGAACGATGACGATCTCGCATAAAATGTCCTCTAACTCCGGGGACCACTCGAGGCGTAGGCCACTTGGTTGACCGGTCCGAACCACGATCGGCTGCGCGGTCGTACGTCAGTCATGGTGATCGTGAAGCCTGTGAAGTTCACCGTGCGCTGAAGACAAACTTCTCCGGGTTGAGGATGATTCCGTTCCGGCCGCATATATCCAGCCATTCGACTGCCTGGAAGTAGCTCCCCTCGACCGTATCTGACTATAGTAGTGTGTCGTCCACGCACTTGGTCTTGTCAACCTCGTCTCGTATTGTCGTGAGTAACCGTCTCCCGACACCATATACCCTTGTGGGGCACCGGTAGGTACCGGTAGCGCCCCCATGGAGTGATGAAGGTCGTCTTGTCGTCCTTCTGTAGTGGGATGCTGTGGTAACCGTTCCATGCATCAAACACTGTCTTGCTATTCCCGTTAGGTAGGCGTCTCGCCTGGTGGAACGGGGATTGGGTGTGGTGGGTCTCGTGGAACGCATGCCTGTTCAAGGCCTGGAAGTCGACGGTGCGTCGCGGCTTGCCATTCCTATTTGCGCAGATTACCATGTGGTGACACCATGTCACCGGCGTAACGATGGGTATTTCCTCCAACACACCGAGACGAACGTCCTGGTCGAGGCCTGCTTTCACCTCGTCTTGCCAGGGTATGGCCACGAGATGGGAGTGTGATAGGCAACCGGTGTCGCATCCTCGTCGAGCGTAAGACGTAGTGGCGGACCGGTCAGTCTCAGTAGGGTCTGGTTGCATGTATTCAATGTGCTCTGAGCGTACATTCAAGTGTTTCTGTAATGCTTCTCTGTTAGCCTCGGTCACCAGCATGAGGAGTATGGTCGGCGGCTTCCCGAGTGTTGGGAACTTGTCCGAGATCATACCCAGGTCCACGCAGGCTGCACGGGAGAGGCATATGCGGTCCGAAGTGTCCTTCACATACGCGATTTGGCGCGTCTCCAATCTCCGAGCGTCGTTACTGTTGCGAATCTGACCACCAAGAATACAAATCCCCTTGTTGTTCGCAGCCTTCATGATCATGTTATGAGGTCCTCGGTACTCAGACCCATTTGTTGGGCGACTT
>CM051020.1:872191-882191 GCA_027704905.1 Muraenolepis orangiensis
GGCAATTGCGTCGTCCGTGGATCTATTTTGACGATATGCAAATTGCCATGGGTCCAGCGTGGTAGGTAACACGGAGCAAATAAAGTCCTTGACCAACCTCTCGAAGCATTTGCTAACGATCGAGGTGAGGGCCACAGGTCTGTAGTCATTCAGGCATGTTACCTTGGTTTGTTTAGGGACAGGCACGATGGTGGATATCTTGAAGACCGCGATGAGGACCAGTGTTAGGATGCTATGAGGACCAGTGTTAGGATGCTATGAGGACCAGTGTTAGGATGCTGCTATGAGGACCAGTGTTAGGATGCTATAAGGACCAGTGTTAGGATGCTGACTTGTGGACCACCGGCTGATGTTTAAACCAGCAGGGGGGCCGCAATCAGCTTCCACAGAGTGTCACCCCCACTCACAACACACTCTGAACTGAGGGAGAGAGAGAGAGAGAGAGAGAGAGAGAGAGAGAGAGAGAGAGAGAGAGAGAGAGAGAGAGAGAGAGAGAGAGAGAGAGAGAGAGAAGAGGAGCGATGTGTTATGACATGGTGGTGACACTTCATAACCGAAGACTAAGGCTGTGTCCGAAATCATGATCTGCTCACCACTTAGTGATGTTCATGTCTTCATCTCTTCCAGACTGCAATGCGCTTTTTATTCAGATCCCTGGGAAGAAGCCTCCAGAAGATGCAGTTCATCTCAATTCAAATTTTCTTCCGGTCTCATTCAGGATCGACTACCACAAAATCCTGTTATTTACACACATGCATAAATGGTTCTGTACCTATCTAGGAGAACTCATTACACCATAAACCCCCACCTCCACCTCACCTCCACCACCACCTCCACCCGCACCACCTCCACCTCCACCTCCACCTCCACCTCCACCTCCACCACCACCTCCACCTCCACCACCTCCACCACCTCCACCACCACCTCCACCCGCACCACCTCCACCTCCACCTCCACCTCCACCCGCACCACCTCCACCTCCACCACCTCCACCACCTCCACCACCACCTCCACCTCCACCACCTCCACCACCTCCACCACCACCTCCACCGCACCACCTCCACCTCCACCTCCACCTCCACCTCCACCTCCACCACCACCACCTCCACCACCTCCACCACCTCCACCACCTCCACCACCACCTCCACCCGCACCACCTCCACCTCCACCTCCACCTCCACCACCTCCACCAAACATATATAATAAGATAATATATTATATACATACATATAAACATGTATAATAACATAATATATAATTAATACATTACATTTCCTAATACGCCTCCAAGAGCAGAACCGGTTCTCTGGTTAAAGTACAATAAGTTGGCTTACAATAGAGCTAACAATATAGCTAACAATTGGCTAACAATAGAGCTAACAATTGGCTAACAACAGAGCTAACAATTGGCTAACAATAGAGCTAAACAATTGGCTAACAATAGAGCTAACAATTGGCTAACAATAGAGCTAACAATTGGCTAACAACAGAGCTAACAATTGGCTAACAATAGAGCTAACAATTGGCTAACAATAGAGCTAACAATAGAACAAACAATTGGCTAACAATAGAGCTAACAATTGGCTAACAATATAGCTAACAATAGAGCTAACAATAGAGCTAACAATAGAGCTAACAAGCAAACAAGTCACTTTCTCTCTACCCCTCTCTTCCTCACCTACCCTCCTCTTCCTCACCTACCCCTCTCTTCCTCCCCTACCCTCCTCTTCCTCATCTACCCCTCTCTTCCTCCCCTACCCTCCTCTTCCTCACCTACCCTCCTCTTCCTCATCTACCCCTCTCTTCCTCCCCTACCCTCCTCTTCCTCACCTACCCCTCTCTTCCTCTCCTACCTCCTCCTCCCTACCTCCTCCTCCCTACCCTCTCTCCCCTACCCTCCTCTTCCTCCCTACCCTCTCTCCTCCCTACCCTCCTCTCTCACTACCCTCTCTCCTCCCTACCCTCCTCTTCCTCACCTACCCCTCTCTCCTCCTACCCTCTCTCCTCACCTAACCTCCTCTTCCTCACCTACCCTCTCTCCTCCTACCTCCTCTTCCTCCCTACCTCTCTCCTCCCTACCCTCTCTTCCTCACCTACCCTTCTCTTCTCTCTACCCTCTCCTCTCTACCCCTCTCTCCTCTCTACCCTCCTCCTCTCTCTACCCTCCTCTTCCTCATCTACCCCTCTCTTCCTCTCTACCCCTCTCTCCTTCCTCTCTACCCTCCTCTTCCTCTCTACCCCTCTCTCCTCCTCTCCTCCTCCTCCTCCTCCTCTCTACCCTCCTCTTCCTCACTACCCTCTCTTCCTCTCTACCCTCTCTCCTCCTCCTCCTCTCTACCCTCCTCTTCCTCTCTACCCCTCTCTTCCTCACCAACCCTCCTCCTCTCTACCTCCTCTCTCTCTACCCCTCTTCCTCCTACCCTCCTCTTCCTCTCTACCCCTTTCATCCTCACCACCACATCACACCTGTCCTAGGCTCTTATCGTTAGCATGACCCTGAATGCCTCTGAGCCGCTCAGTAGTTGTGATGGATTGCGGTTCCTTCGTGTCCAGCGAGCCATGAGAGAACAATCACTTCTTTACACGACAAGACCTCAGAGAACCGCAGGTGTGACCTTCTCAGGGTCAGGATGATGGGGTGTGGAGCTGGAAGGTACCAGGTTTGAACCCCCATATCTGCAGGCTTCCTGTAGGCGTCCTGTAGGCCAGCGGTTCTCAACAGGGGGGTCGCGGCCCACTAGGGGGCCCTAGAGAGCTGCCATATCATCCTCATACTATTGGGGAAACCTTGATTACGCCTTGTGCAATTGAGATTGTCAAACAGTTGTTTGGAGAGGAGAAGGCCAAACAGTTAACAAACATTCAACTGTCAAATGACACAATTAAACAGCGCATCTCAATGTCGCAGGATATTCAGGTGCAGTGCGCTACGCGCCTCAGGGAAATGATTTTGCCTTCCAATTAGACGAGTCGAAAGACGTGTCTAAAATGTCCCAGTTACTCGCATACGTTCTCTATGAATGGGAGAAGGAGATAAAGGAAGATTTTTTGTTTTGTAAAGACCTCAGGACAACTACAACAGCAAAATATGTTCTTGAAGCACTGGATGATTTCATGAGTTCAAATGGAATCCGCTGAGCCAACTGCATCAGAGTGTGCACAGATGGAGCCGTGGCAATGACTGGCAGACGGAGTAGTCCAAAGAATACAAGCTGTGGCCCCGCGCCGTCTCAATGCATTGGGTTTTGCACTGAGACGTGCTTTGCCACAAAGGACATTGAGCCCGGGCTCCACGAGATTTTGAACAATGCTGTGACCATTGTGAACTTTGCTAAAGCTAGAGCCACAAACTCCAGTTATTACTGGCCTGTGCGAAGAGGTGGGTTCTGATCACCATTCCCTGCTCATGCATACGGTGGTAAGATGGCTTTCCCGGGGAAACATGTTGACGGTTCAGTCTCTGGGAGGAACTGCAAACCTTCCTCTCCGACAAGAAACCCCAACTGGCTGAGCTACTCAAGGATGAGAAATGGCTCAGCTACCTTGCTGACATCTTTAACGAAACAAACAAACTCAACAAGACAATGCAGGGTGGAAACACAAACATCATTACTCTGCATGAAAGAGTGGAGGCTTTCAAAAGAAAGTTAGAAATGTGGAAAAATGGAGCCTCATCAGGAATGACTGAATGTTCAAACAGTTGCATGCTGTCCTTCAGGAGAAAAAGATGGATTTCAGAATCATAAAGCACCAGGTAAGAGCACACTTGGCTGTTCATTCATTCATTCATTTATTAATAATAATTCTTATTTTTAACTATATTCATCCATTCAGATAAGAGCACACTTGGCAGGGATGTTGGACAAGTTCAACCGCTATTTCCATGAGCTCAGTGAAGAGGAAACAGCTTCCTACCTCTGGATAAAGAACCCCTTTAACATGGAGACCAAGCTCCCTGACACATGTCCATCCAAACTCTCCAAAGAACTCATTGACATCTGATACCACCTGGAGAGCTCCTTTCAGTGAAGTGTCCCTGGAAACCTTCTGGTGTGAATTTGGTGCTGAGTACCATGCATCTCATGAGGTCATGAGGTTAAAGTGTTTAGGGGTGGGTAAGATGACACCGTGGGAGGGGTTTGTAGAAGGGGAGGATGGGTGGTTTTAGATAGGGGAGCAGTGGTTGTGGGGTTAAGTCTTTATCATATGCAGGGGGGCCTTGTCAGCAAAAAGGTTGAGACACTGCGCTAGAAGGTCTAGTTCACTGGCTCGAGACAGAGGATCTAGCTTAGTGCTACGTTGGTTTTTTTCTACGTAGGTTTTTCACGTCGAAATGGCAACAGGTGAAGATGATGTTGTTGCGGATTTGTTGTTTTCGAGACGACCATTCAGTGTAAAGATGGACATTATAAAAAAGTTTTAACGATCCCCGTCACCACTGCATCTGTGGAAAGGACATTTTGCGCCCTCTAATGGATAAAAACATATGGAGGAACAGAACAGGACAATCCGACTCACTGCATTAGCTTCCATAGCTATTGAAAGGCAACTTCTTTTGGATCTGAAAAGCAGTGATCATCTTTATGACCGGGTTATCGATCCATCCAGAAGGACAGGAGAATGGATTTGGTCTTTAAGTGAACATCATTGGTGAGTGAGACTCATTTGTCTTTGCTGGTTTTGTCTCAGTGTTGCGTCTCGTTGAGCTGGTTGTTGCATTTTGTTTCCACACACTTGTTGAATGATTAGTTAATGGCTGTCATGAGTTTGTTAAGCATTGTTGTGCAATTGTCGTGTTTATATTGAGTTTGACTTTCTTTGCATCTGTCACGGGTTAGGGTTTGGTTGGACCCAAATGTAGCACATGGACACCAAGGACAGATAGTGATATCTATTGTTAATATCACACAGACATAGTCAGGACAAGCAGGTGATCAGGAACCAGGCAGGGCAGACAAACCGGCAGGAACAGGCGGAGGCGGAGTCAGGGATAGGCAGCAGATCGGGAACATGAACAGGAATCAGACTTGGTAACCGCTGGAATGTCTGCATAGTCAGGAACAATGTGGCCCCGTGTGAGTGTGCGGGGGTAGACTTAAGTAGGGACGTAATAATGATGCGCTGCAGCTGCGGGTGAGAATTAACAAGGGGGCGTGGCTATCCGGTAGTGGGTAGTGGGAGCGAGGAGACGGAGTCACGGAGTGAAAACTGTGACAGCATCGCTTAACGTGAAAAGGCTTAACGTAACTAAGAGTTACAAAACCGCGATCAACAATCACCAAATTTCTCTGGCATATGTCTTGTCATTAGCACTGTCAAAATATCTCAACTTAAATCCTCCCATTATGGACGTTATGTGACATTAAAGTGTCACATAACGTGTCACCTCTCTATTGAGCCAGTCTTAACAGAAGGTCCAGTTGTGATCGACACGGTTCGCCACTGCATTCAGGGTAATTTTAACGTTAATGCCTTTCTTTAGTTTACGATAAGAGCCTAGGACATATGTGATGTGGTGGTGAGGAGGTAGGTGAGGAAGAGAGGGGTAGGTGAGGAAGAGGAGGGTAGGTGAGGAAGAGAGGGGTAGGTGAGGAAGAGGAGGGTAGGTGAGGAAGAGAGGGGTAGAGAGAAAGAGAAGGGTAGGTGAGGAAGAGAGGGGTAGGTGAGGAAGAGGAGGGTAGGGGAGGAAGAGGAGGGTAGGGGAGGAAGAGAGGGGTAGAGAGAAAGAGAAGGGTAGGTGAGGAAGAGAGGGGTAGGTGAGGAAGAGGAGGGTAGGGGAGGAAGAGAGGGGTAGAGAGAAAGAGAAGGGTAGGTGAGGAAGAGAGGGGTAGGTGAGGAAGAGGAGGGTAGGTGAGGAAGAGAGGGTGAGGAGGAGATGGGTAGAGAGGAAGAGGAGGGTAGGTGAGGAAGAGGAGGGTAGAGAGGAAGAGGAGGGTAGGTGAGGAAGAGAGAGGTAGAGAGGAGAGGGGTAAGTGAGGAAGTTTGTAGCAAACACAGACAGGTTGTACAATTAATCCAACCACCCACTTTCCACCCTCCCTTAACCCCACAACCACTGCTCCCCTATCTAAAACCACCCATCCTCCCCTTCTACAAACCCCTCCCACGGTGTCATCTTACCCACCCCTAAAACCCCCGCCCAACGCCTCCCACCCAACAGACCTTGCACCCAGAATAAACCTATTACATTTATTTAAGTGCTTACTGTTAAGTCATGCTCAATGTGAGGCCTGCTGCTGCTGATGATCCGGTCAATGCGTGGGGAGATCTGTGACCGTGCAACACGCATGTCATCCTCAAGGCTCATCCTAGCCCTAGATGTAGTTCTTAGAGCTGTCATGGCTGAAAATCCAGCTTCCCACAGACATGTAGCGCTGAATGGTATCAACACTTTAACTGCTGCCTCATGAGATGCATGGTACATTCACACCAGAAGGTTTCCAGGGACACTTCACTGAAAGGAGCTCTCCAGGTGGTATCAGATGAGATGTCAATGAGTTCTTTGGAGAGTTTAGATGGACATGTGTCAGGGAGCTTGGTCTCCATGTTAAAGGGGTTCTTTATCCAGAGGTAGGAAGCTGTTTCCTCTTCACTGAGCTCATGGAAATAGCGGTTGAACTTGTCCAACATCCCTGCCAAGTGTGCTCTTACCTGAATGAATGAATGAATTATTTAATAAGAATTATTATTAATAAATGAATGAATGAATGAACAGCCAAGTGTGCTCTTACCTGGTGCTTTATGATTCTGAAATCCATCTTGTTCTCCTGAAGGAAAGCATGCAACTGTTTGAACATTCAGTCATTCCTGATGAGGCTCCATTTTTCCACATTTCTAACTTTCTTTTGAAAGCCTCCACTCTTTCATGCAGAGTAATGATGTTTGTGTTTCCACCCTGCATTGTCTTGTTGAGTTTGTTTGTTTCGTTAAAGATGTCAGCAAGGTAGCTGAGCCATTTCTCATCCTTGAGTAGCTCAGCCAGTTGGGGTTTCTTGTCGGAGAGGAAGGTTTGCAGTTCCTCCCAGAGACTGAACCGTCAACATGTTTCCCCGGGAAAGCCATCTTACCACCGTATGCATGAGCAGGGAATGGTGATCAGAACCCACCTCTTCGCACAGGCCAGTAAATAACCTGGAGTTTGTGGCTCTAGCTTTAGCAAAGTTCACAATGGTCACAGCAATCTCGTGGAGCCCGGGCTCAATGTCCTTTGTGGCAAAGCGCGGGGGCGGGATCCTTTGCTGATGCTTGCATCTCGCTGTCATGGAAACCTTGAGGTGATGGATTCTGGAGTGTCTGTTAAATAATTAGCATAATAAACGTTTTTCCTGTGAAAGCCTAAACCGTCTGATTAGTGTGTGTGTGTGTGTTTGTGTGTGTGTGTGTGTGTGTGTGTGTGTGTGTGTGTGCGTGTGTGTGTGTGTGTTTGTGTGTGTGTGTGTGTTGCAGTGCTAGTGCAGTGGGTTATTCCTAGTGCTACATTCTACATTCTAATTTGAGTGTATGTTTTAGCGTGTGTGTTGGTTTAAATGTGTGTGTTTGTGTATATTATATTATGTAATATTATAGAGAGAAAGAGAAAGAGAGCGAGAGAGAGAGAGAGAGAGAGAGAGAGAGAGAGAGAGAGAGAGAGAGAGAGAGAGAGAGAGAGAGAGAGAGAGAGAGAGAGAGAGGAAGAGAGAGAGAGAGAGAGAGAGAGAGAGAGAGAGAGAGAGAGGGAGAGAGAGAGAGAGAGAGAGAGAGAGAGAGAGAGATTCACTATGTTGTGGTGAATAAGAGTCTTTGTCTTCTTGGTTCCAGGAGAGCAGAAGGCCTGATGGGTGGACTGCGGTCCTTCTGCTCTCACCTCATGTTCGCTTTCATCAGCTCAGAAACACGCTCTCCTACAGACATGACATCACATGACATCACATTACATTACATTACATTACATCACATCACATTACATTACATTACATTACATACATTACATTACATTACATTACATGACATCACATGACATCACATAACATTACATTACATTACACTACATTACATTACATTACACTACATTACATTACATCACATTACATCACATTACATCACATTACATGACATCACATAACATTACATTACATTACATTACACTACATTACATTACATCACATTACATTTCATTACATTACATTACATTACATTACATTACATTACAGTCCATTACATTACATTACATTACATTACAGTACAGTACATCACATTACATTACATCACATTACATTTTATTACATTACATTACATTACATTACAGTACAGTACAGTACAGTACAGTACATCACATCACATCACATTACATTACATTATATTACAGTACATTACAGTACAGTACAGTACGTCACGTCACGTCACATCACATCACAGTAAAGTACATTACAGTACAGCACATACATACATTACATTACATTGCAGTACATTACATTACATTACATTACATCACATTACATTATATTACATTACATTACATTACATTACATCACATTACATTACATTACATTACATTACATTACATTACATTACATTACATCACATTACATTACATTACATCACATTACATCACATTACATTACATTACATTACATTACAGTCATTACACTACATTACATTACACTACATTACATTACATTACATTACAGTCCATTACATTACAGTACAGTACAGTACAGTACATTACATTACATTACATTACATTACATCACATACATACATTTTATTACATTACATTACATTACATTACAGTACAGTACAGTACAGTACAGTACAGTACATCACATACATTACATTATATTACATTATATTACAGTACATTACAGTACATTACATTACATTACATTACATTGCAGTACATTACATTACATTACATCACATTACATTACATTAGAACACATTACATTACATTACATTACATTAACATGACATCACATGACATCACATTACATTTTATTACATTACATTACATCACATTACATGACATGACATGACATGACATGACATGACATTACATTACATTAGAACACATTACATTACATTACATTAACATGACATCACATGACATCAAATAACATTACATTACATTAGAACACATTACATTACATTACATTACATTAACATGACATCACATGACATCAAATAACATTACATTACATTACACTACATTACATTACATCACATTACATTTTATTACATTACATTACATTACATTACATTACATCACATTACATTACATCACATTACATTACATCACATTACATTACATACATTACATCACATCACATTACATTACATTACATCACATTACATTACATCACATTATATTACATTACATTACATTACATTACAGTCCATTACATTACATTACAGTACAGTACAGTACATTACATTACATTACATCACATTACATTACATTACAGTACAGTACAGTACAGTACAGTACAGTACATCACATTACATTACATTACATTATATTACATTATATTACAGTACATTACATTGCAGTACATTACATTACATTACATTACATTACATTTTATTACATTACATTACATTACATTACATTACATTAACATGACATCACATTACATTACATTACATTATATTACATTACATCACATTACATTACATCACATTACATTACATCACATTACATCACATTACATTACAGTCATTGCATTACATTACATTACATTACATTACATTACAGTACATTACATTACAGTACATTACATTACATTATATTACATTACATTACTTCACATTACATTACAGTACAGTACAGTACGTCACGTCACGTCACATCACATCACAGTACAGTACAGTACAGTACATTACATTACATTACAGTACATTACATTACATTACATTACATTACATCACATTACATTACATTACATTACATTACATTATAGTCATTTAGCAGACGCTTTGGTCCAAAGAGACAATAAGGTACATATACATTGAACAGGTAGACAAG
>CM051020.1:887191-924691 GCA_027704905.1 Muraenolepis orangiensis
ACTATGCTCTTTATCCTTTCCTCGGCTAAAGAACAGCAGTTTGTTTTCACGGCTAAGCTAAGCTATAGCTAAGCTGTAAGCTATTGATGAAATAGTGAAATGTGAAATGTTCTTCATTCATGTAAACATTAGCAATCATTGTTTGAATCTCTCATAGGCTTCTATCTGTCTCTACTATATATTTCCTTTCTCTTAAATATATTTCTTCCCAATGCTGTGCAGTTCAAGGTACAATATCCAACTTATCCAAACTAAGACCTTTTTTTGACTATTCTCCAAGTCCAAGTCTCCTCTCTGTCTAATACATGAAGCCATAACCTAACGTTCTACCCTCAGTTCAATAATACTGTGACTGATCCACTTCATCAATGAGCTTCTCTATCGGGGGAATGAAGCAACTCATAATTAACTTCACACAGGGATGTGATGACAAGTTTTTGATCTATTTTCACACAACAGGGGTCCCCCCCCCCCCCCCTCCATCACCCCACGCAGAGCCACATCGCCACCGCAGAGGACAACAACCCTTTCCCCAAAGGGCCCTGGCGCTCCGAGCTCCCGCTGTGACCCCATTCTGTTCTGGGCTTAATTGGACGATGGTTCTCCGCTGAGCCCCAAAACCAAAGCCCTCTTTAGTTTCCCCACATGGTTCCGTCCCCTGGTTCTATTCCCTGTAGTGGGCCACCAGGGTCACTTTGGGTCGCGGCCCGTCATCCGCTCTCCGGGAGACGGAGCTCGGTTCGGAGTGGTGGGAGGGCGGGGCCGTGGATAGGGGCGGGGCCGAGTATTGGCGGTGGTGGTTGCCGCGGCGACCGGCGTGCTCGGTCCCGGTGGGCCGCGAGGCCGCCGTGTAGCTGGAACAACGCCGGGGTCTGGAGCAGCTCAGGGAGGCCCGGAAACACCTGTAGAACTGTCCTCACGCACACACACACACACACACACACACACACACACACACACCACACACACACACACACACACACACACACACACACACACACACACACACACACACGCACACACACACACAGGAACAAGCATCAGTAACTAACGTATCGATCACATGACATCAACAACAGCACTAATATCTCAGCTCAGTAAGTTCACAACCTTTCTGGGGCCGTGACTTTTGTGTTTGTGGATGTACGGGATATTTGTGACATTATCTGTGCAGATTTCTAGAGCTTGCAAGTTCCCAAACGAATGTCAGTTGACAGACCGAGTCCCGACCCACAGGTTGTGAAACACTCTCTCAGGCAGAGCTTTCCTCCAGCGTGTCCGATTTGGTGTCCGAAGGCAGCGAGCCCCTCTGGATAAACGTAGTGTACTTAGTATACTTCCATGGTCCACGTATACTTATAGTACCACTACATTCTCCCAGAGTGCCACAGGACTAATCCAGCGTTCAACACCATCGTTCCCTCATCACTGGTCCTGTAACTGAGGGACCTAGGTCTGGGCCCCCCCATCTGTAACTGGATTATGGACTTCCTGACGGGCAGGCCTCAAGTGGTGAAGATTGGGAACAACATCTCATCCACTCTGCTTCTCAACACCGTAGCACCCAAATGCTGCTGCCTCAGTCCGCGGCTGTACACACATGACTGAGTCTAAGTTTGCAGTAGACACCACAGTCAAGGACAACATCCTCGCACTAAATGTCAGCAAGATTAAGGAGCTCATCGTGGACTTCAGGAGCCACCGGAGAACCCACTCCACCATCAGCCTGGACGGGACACCGGTGGAAGTCGTCAGCTGTTTCTGTTTCCTTGGGCTACATATTTTCAACGACCTGGTGTGGACCCGCAACACGGAGGTCATGCTGAAGAAGGCCCACCAGCCTCTATGCTCTGCGGTGCCTCAGGAGAAGCGGAATAGGCCAGAGGTGGCTAGTGAACTTCTAGCGTGACCCCGTAGAGAGCGTCCTGACGAGTGGCGTCACTGGGTGGTACGGTAACACCACTTAACAGGACAAGAAAGCCATCCAGAGGGTCGTGAGGACGGCAGAGAAGATCATCAGGTGTGCACTTCCATGCATTGAGGAGATCTTTAGGACCAGATGTCGGAAGAAGGCCATGTCCATCATAAAGGACCTCAACCACCCTGGGCTCCATCTCTTCTCCCCATCTCCATCACCAAGGACCTCAACCACCCTGGGCTCCATCTCTTCTCTCCCGTCTCCATCACCAAGGACCTCAACCATCCTGGGCTCCATCTCTTCTCCCCCATCTCCATCACTAAGGACCTCAACCACCCTGGGCTCCATCTCTTCTCCCCCCTACTGTCCGGTCGCCGGTTCCTCAACATCCGTACAGCAAGGACTAGCAGGTTTAAGGATAGTCTTTATCCACAGGCAGAGACCTACTGAACTGATAGGAGTGCTGCTACTATCATAACATGTCATTAACATTACACTATCATAACATGTCATTAACATTACACTATCATAACATGTCATTAACATTACTCTATCATAACATGTCATTAACATTACACTATCATAACATGTCATTAACATTACACTATCATAACATGTCATTAACATTACACTATCATAACATGTCATTAACATTACACTATCATAACATGTCATTAACATTACACTATCATAACATGTCATTAACGTTACACTATCATAACATGTCATTAACATTACACTGTCATAACATGTCATTAACATTACACTATCATAACATGTCATTAACATTACTCTATCATAACATGTCATTAATATTACACTATCATAACATGTCATTAACATTACACTATCATAACATGTCATTAACATTACTCTATCATAACATGTCATTAATATTACACTATCATAACATGTCATTAACATTACACTATCATAACATGTCATTAACATTACACTATCATAACATGTCATTAACATTACACTATCATAACATGTCATTAACATTACTCTGTCATACTTTGCTGGACTTTCTGGACTCATCACAGTTACTGTACTGTACTGCACTGTATTCATGATGCTGCTGCACTACTGGCACTTTAAATGCTTTTAAATATGTTTGCAAAATTCATAACATGTACATATTATCCATCAGTCACTTTATTGTTATTATTATTTTTTTATTAAAGTTTTTATTGTACTTTGTACTGTACTGTTGCATATGGCCAATAAAATATCTTGTATATTGAATATCGATCGGACCATCCCTAATTATTAATGATGCATTTTACCAGATTACTTTTTGATATGTTTTTAACGTGCTGTCAATGTAACTTAAAGAAAAAGTTTTTATTGTTATTATTATTATGTTTATATATATTATGTTGACATAAAGAACTTTTCAAAAAGTTCTGTTGAGCTTTTGGATACCCTGATTGTGACAAGGAGAGAGAGAGAGAGAGAGAGAGAGAGAGAGAGAGAGAGAGAGAGAGAGAGAGAGAGAGAGAGAGAGAGAGAGAGAGAGAGAGAGAGAGAGAGAGAAAGGGAGAGAGAGAGATGGGAAGAGGGAGGGAGAGAGAGAGAGGGGGGGGGAGAGAGAGAGAGAGAGAGAGAGAGAGATGGGAAGAGGGAGGGAGAGAGAGAGAGAGAGAGAGAGAGAGAGAGAGAGAGAGAGAGAGAGAGAGAGAGAGAGAGAGAGAGAGAGAGAGAGAGAGAGAGAGAGAGAGAGCGAGAGAGAGAGAGAGAGCTGCACTTTAAGTCCTAAACTGGCCTAAACCCACCTGTGCCATGGTCATAGGGTTGGAGGAACTGAGAGGGCCACAGGTCTGGTGGTGTGTGGTGTGTGTGTGTGTGTGTGTGTGTGTGTGTGTGTGTGTGTGTGTGTGTGGTGTGTGTGTGTGTGTGTGTGTGTGTGTGTGTGTGTGTGTGGTGTGTGTGTGGTGTGTGTGTGTGTGTGTGTTAGACTCATCTATTAAAGCCAGCAGGGCGGACATCACAAGCGCGGTAATACCAAGGCTGGGGTTTAGCATGTGAGGCAGTCATCAAATAGTTGTAAATGTCAGAGATAGAGACAGACAGACAGACGGACGGACAGGCGGACAGACAGACGGACAGACAGACAGACGGACAGAGAGGAGAGGGACAGGCGGAGGAAGTGGATAATGAGTTTTCAGGTCTGTGACACACCAGTGAACCGGGGAAAGGTCACAGACACCTGAATGTGGAGCTTCTGATAGCCGTGTCCCCGATGCCGGCGGTGATCAGCAAGCCCCCGTCCTTTACAAGATGAAAGAAGGCCTTTCTGCTCTCCCGCCTTCACCGCCGTCTGGCTCCCGCCTCATTGGAGTGATGTTTAATCATTAATTCATCCCCCGCCCTTATCTCCAATTACACGTCCTCATTTAAATGTCTTCCCACCTCCCTGGACCCTCTAGTCCCTCACAGTGACGCCTGCTTTCCTCATCCGCTCCCTCTGCATCTCTTCCTAGGAAGGAATTAGGAGATGACCTTAACCTTAAACTGCATTAAATACTGTGGCTCTTTGTATTCATGCTGAAACTGATATACCTATATATATCTATATATATCTATATATATCTATATAGATCTATCTATATATCTATATATCTATCTATATGAATATAGGTATATCTATATATATAAATATTTACCTATATATATAGATAGATATATCTATATCGATATATATAGATATACAGTATATATATATACATATAAATATATATATATATATATTTATATATATATACACGCTTCTAATGTTCAGCTCTTTGTACTTGAGTACAAGAAATGCCGGATTTAAAACTTTCAGAATGCTCAATCCCATCGGGTTGCCAGATAGAACTATAACTCTGACCTTTATCCTCTTTTTTCAGTCGCTTTGACACTCTTCGTTCAAACACTCACACATGGTCATATAAGGGTATGTGAGTGTGTGTGCGTGTGTGTGTGTGTGTGTGTGTGTGTGTGTGTGTGTGTGTGTGTGTGTGTGTGTGTGTGTGTGTGTGTGTGTGTGTGTGTGTGTGTGTGTGTGTGTGTGTGTGTGTGTGTGTGTGTGTGTGTGTGCGTGCGTGCGTGCGTGTGGGTGTAAGGTGTTGATGGGATCCTCAGGTCTGAATGTGAGTCCTAGATAACTTGAATCTGGGACATCTGGCAGACCAATCAAATCAAACTAGGCCGACAAATCAGACTAGCAAATGTTAATTACAGAATTACAGGCAGACAGACAGACAGAAAGACAGGCAGGGGGGCAGACACGCAGGCAGACAGACAGATAGGTAGTTAGATAAATATAGATGAAAGAGAGAGACATACTTCACGCAAGACAAGGAGGAAAATGACAAAAGCTAAAACAGAAACACAAAGTGACATTTTGACAAAGTAGAGAGACAGAAGACGCAGTGACAGAAGAATGACAGATAGACAAAGAGATAAGAGGGGGGAGAACGGGAGGAGGCTAATCACATGAGGGATAAACAACAGATAGATCCAGACAGACAGACAGACAGACAGACAGACAGACAGACAGACAGAGAGAGAGAGAGAGAGAGAGAGAGAGAGAGAGAGAGAGAGCGCCCTGTCACCTGTTTGTTCATGAAGATGTAGATGATGGGGTTGACCACGGTGGAGCTCTTGGCCAGCAGCGAGGGCACCACGCTGGCCTCGGGCCCCACCCCGTCCCTGGGGCCGAAGGTGGACAGCAGGGCCACCACCCCGTACGGGAGCCAGCACAGCAGGTAGCAGGTTACCATGGTGACCACCATCAGCAGCACCCTCTGCTCCCGTCGGCGGCTCAGCGGCGTGCTGACACGGCTCACCTGGAGGGGGGGGGGGAGAGGGGAGGGGGGAGGAGAGGGAGGAGAGAGGGGGAGGAGAGAGGGGGAGAGAGGGGGAGGAGAGAGGGGGAGGAGAGGGGGAGGAGAGAGGGGGAGGAGAGGGAGGAGAGAGGGGGAGGAGAGAGGGGGAGGAGAGGGAGGAGAGAGGGGGAGGAGAGAGGGGGAGGAGAGGGAGGAGAGAGGGGGAGGAGGGAGGAGAGGAGGAGAGAGTGGTGTGGGTGGAGAGAGGGAGGGAGGAAGGACAGAGGGGAGAGAGTAAGGACACGGAATAAGGGATAGAAATTGAGAGAACATTTAATTTAAGTTAAACATTAATAATTAATAATAATTAGGAGGAGGAGGAGGTGGGAGGGAGAGGAGGGGGAGGGGCTGACGGTGGGAGCGATGGTGAAGTCCCTGAAGTCCCCTGAGAGAGTGGCTCATCCACCGTGCAGACTCAAACGTGGCGTGAATTAGACGAGAGAGAGAGAGAGAGAGAGAGAGAGAGAGAGAGAGAGAGAGAGAGAGAGAGAGAGAGAGAGAGAGAGAGAGAGAGAGAGAGAGAGAGAGAGAGAGAGAGAGAGAGAGAGAGAGCTCTATTGCACTGTGGATCGCTTTGTTATTGATAATATCTTTGCCGGTGAACTCTATAATTCTGCTTCTTATGAACACATATTTTCTTAATCAAGTGTAAAGCCTAATATTATGTTGTATATTCTAACTTTAGGTTGGTTTGTTATTGTAGCAGAGACTTGGTGTACAGGTGAGGGACGAGGCACGCCAGCAGGTGCTGTCTGTTAGTCACTCAATGTTTGGCAGTTTAATATAATCTTACAACCATTATCTTAACATTACTCTGTCAGACCTTCTGGACTCATCATACTGTACTGTACTGCACTGTATTCATGATGCTGCTGCACTACTGGCACTTTAAATGCTTTTAAAATATTTTTGCACAATTCAACACGTACATGTACATATCATCCATCAGGCACTTTATTGTTATTTTGATGTATTTTTTTTGTGTACAGTATTTGAATAGTATAGTGTTTTAGAAAAGTCATACTGTGGGAGGGAATGAGGAGTCAGCATTCTATTGTAAAAGCTTGAATCTTGAACCTTGAATCTTGAATCTTAACACTTTGGTTTGCATTCAGTGGATTGTTCCTCTCATTGACTTGACAGGGTTTGGAGGATTTCTGAGTTTGCTGAATATTATTTATTTATTGAAGTGGTGACGAGCAGTTGGAGCGTCTGCAACTTTTAATATCGGAATGGATGTTAAAACTCGCTGGAGGCTGAGAGAGGGCCATGTGCCATCTGGGTAGCTACAGCTTCTCCCAACAGGTCACATGTCCTTAGCATCAGGCAGGATCAATTCCTCGGCGATAGTGAAAGGCTTCTTAGCCTTAGGAATGAGCCACTGAGCCACATGAGTCTCAGAGCGGATTTATAGAGATAGTAGGGGCTCACTCACGTCTTTTCCCTTCAGGTTTGTGTTTTAGCGCAGGTTGCTTGGACTCCAGAGGCCGAGGTCTGAGGGCGTCAGGGTCTCCACATGTCACCCACACAGGGGAGCATTTCAACCACCGCTTACCATGAAGCTCTATTTGATGTACGTCCCGTCGTAGTTCTTTAAGCTCTATAAGCTTTGGTTTTCTATTTTCTTTTTGTCTTGGCCTCCTTCCCTCCTGCTGTCTCTGTGCGGTGGTCATAATCTCTGGGTCTCATCTGAGCCGTAAGTAAAGCTTCTTTCATGAGTCACCATGACTCACACCACCAGAGCTTTGGCTCACACCTCAACACCTCGCACAGAACCACTTAAACAAAACCTAATGGAAGAAATGCCTGAAATGGTTGTGCTTTCATTAATGAATTCACAACAAAGTTGTGAAGGTGAGAATTTAGATGAGTAAAGATAGAAAGACCTTTAAACCTGTACTTAGGATCAGACACATTGAGATATGTGTGTGTGCACACGCACAAACGCACACACACACACACACACACACACACACACACACACACACACACACACACACACACACACACACACACACACACACACACACACACACACACACACACACACACACACACACTAGGGCACAACAGTACACACTTCTAAACACAGAATGATTGGAAAACACCTCTACATCTCTAGCACTGTGTGCTGTGTATGTCTCTGTGTGCTTTACATGACCTAATGTGAGTTAACATGACCTAATGTGAGTTAACATGATCTAATGTGAGTTAACATGACCTAATGTGAGTTAACATGACCTAATGGGAGTTAACATGACCTAATGTGAGTTAACATGACCTAATGGGAGTTAACATGACCTAATGGGAGTTAACATGACCTAATGTGAGTTAACATGACCTAATGTGAGTTAACATGATCTAATGGGAGTTAACATGACCTAATGGGAGTTAACATGACCTAATGTGAGTTAACATGACATAATGGGAGTTAACATGACCTAATGGGAGTTAACATGACCTAATGGGAGTTAACATGACCTAATGTGAGTTAACATGACCTAATGTGAGTTAACATGACCTAATGGGAGTTAACATGACCTAATGGGAGTTAACATGACATAATGTGAGTTAACATGACCTAATGGGAGTTAACATGACATAATGTGAGTTAACATGACCTAATGTGAGTTAACATGACCTAATGGGAGTTAACATGACCTAATGTGAGTTACCATGACCTAATGGGAGTTAACATGACATAATGTGAGTTAACATGACCTAATGTGAGTTAACATGACCTAATGGGAGTTAACATGACCTAATGTGAGTTAACATGATCTAATGTGAGTTAACATGATCTAATGTGAGTTAACATGACATAATGTGAGTTAACATGACCTAATGTGAGTTAACATGACATAATGTGAGTTAACATGACCTAATGGGAGTTAACATGACCTAATGTGAGTTAACATGATCTAATGTGAGTTAACATGACCTAATGTGAGTTAACATGACCTAATGTGAGTTAACATGACCTAATGGGAGTTAACATGACATAACGGGAGTTAACATGACCTAATGTGAGTTAACATGACCTAATGTGAGTTAACATGACCTAATGGGAGTTAACATGACCTAATGGGAGTTAACATGACATGATGGGAGTTAACCTGACCTAATGGGAGTTAACATGACCTAATGGGAGTTAACCTGAGCACCCCCCATTCAGCATCAACAAGTGAGATCCTCACCTGCCGTATGGCGAGCAGCAGGCGGCTGTAGGAGTACAGGATGATGGAGAAGGGCAGCACCAGGCAGAACAGGAAGAGGCACAGGATGTAAGACACGTTGTTGGCCGTCTGCGTCCTCCAGTCCACGGAGCAGGAGGTCCCGGGACCCTCGGGTCCGTAGCTGCTCCATCCCAGCAGCGGGGGCACGGTCCAGGCCGCCGAGTAGAGCCAGGAGAAACAGATGCCCAGCAGGGCCGGGCCGTAGCGCCGGGAGTCGGCCACGGTGGTGTTGAGCATGGTGCAGTAACGTTCGTAGGACAACACCGCCAGCGTGATCAGAGACACGATGCCTGGGGGAGGAGGTGGAGGAAGAGGAGGAGATGAAGATGAAGGACTCATCATGGTGGTCTTTAGTTCACCGCATCACAACGCTAATTTAGAGTGTGAATTTCTGATCCAATATCTTTCTAACTTAAAAAAAAATGCAGAATTTGAATTTGAGATGTGATTAGTTTGAATATACCACCACAGCAGCACTAAGCTGCTGGTGTTCTAAGGTACAGGTTTAGCGTGTACCAAACACTCAAAGCACTTCATAAGTATTGCCTCACATTCACCCATTCATGCACACATTCATATACACATTCATACACTGATGGCAGTGAATACCATGCAGGGCAACAGCTAGTTTGTCAGGAGTAGTTAGGGTGGGTTGCCCAGGGACACCAACCATCCGGACCACTCTACCTCCACAGCTGCTGCCACCCTAGAGGTGAGCTGCTGTACTGCCTTCATTTATCCTCGGGGATGAATTAAGGATCTATCATCTATCTATCTATCTATCTATCTATCTATCTATCTATCTATCTATCTATCTATCTATCTATCTATCTATCTATCTATCTATCTATCTATCTATCTATCTATCTATCTATCTATCTATCTATCTATCTATCTATCTTAGTGTATCACGGAATACTTGGACACTTGTAAAGGGACGACAGAGTGCATGAGAAGACTTCCAAGTGTAGACTCCACTAGGAATAATGACGTTGTTACGCTGTGTTAGCCAAACTGTGCGCTAGTGGTCCTGGCAGACACAGATACATACAGCACTGTTGATGTAAAGAAGCAAGTAAAAAGTAAAATACACAGAACTAAATAGGTGGACACAATACACAGTAAAAGACGTGGTACAGCGATAACCGACGTGATACAACAACAGACACACTTAAAACACAAAAGAAGACACTGTAAAACAGAGTTACCCAAACGCCTAACGTCTCAATAGCTGCCTTTTTAACTGATTCAGCCAACCTAAGGGGTGTGAGGAGGGCGTTCCATAGCTTGGGTTATGCCTGGAAGGCTCGATCACCACAGCTTTTAAGCGGGAACGTGGGACAGATAGTTGGTTGAGATGATTTGACCTGTTGATGGTATTACACATCATGCAATGTGTCGGACACCGTATAACAAATTTATATGGGAATATTTAACATGTCATTGAGGCAGGTGAGCACTTGCTTACACAAAAAACACACATTTTGGCAATACAGACGACACATACCATAGGGGTTTGAATCTTTCGGTACATCACGATTCGGTTCTAATCCAATTTAAAAAAGTATGCTCAATTCATGAAAGCAGAGAAAAGTGTGTATAGATTATGTTGTTATTATATTTGAAAACGTTATACCAACTGATCATGGAAACACAGTTCCCCATTTTAATTTTAATCTAATCTTATCTATTCTAAAATGTGTACGATGTGAGTGTATAGGTTGGCCGGACCCAAACTTAGTTAGTTTGTGTCTTTTTCTGGTTTCTACCGACCTCCCAAAAACTCTCCTCCCGTAACTAACTCAGTCAACTGACACAGCAACCTATCTACAAATCATTTGTGCTTCCAAGAAACGAGTACGGAACACAACAAGGTGTCCAACCAACCACTCTTTCTGTTTAGAACATGTTTATACACTTTATAATGGACTTCAATGGGAAGCTTGGGGAGGACGTTCCTCCACTGCTGAACCCTGGTTCTGATACTATCCGTGCCTCCCCAGCCATTCATCTCACCACATGTCACTGATCCACTGATCGCATAGTGATCAAACGGAGAGATGCACATCCCTACAGACAACGGATCAATTGTGCATACAGATAACGACATGAGATAATAGTTTAAAGGAGAACCAGAGAAATGCGGTGAACCAGCTTTGATGATGATCACCATGATCATCATGGTCACTCCGTCGTTAACCAATCGAAACCAAAACCACTGATTACAGAATGGACCATTCTCCACTATCACAAAGAGACCAAGTGGGCAGTTGCGTAATATTCAAATCCCAGTTGTAAGCTTTTTCTATTGACCGTACAAAACCCCCAACTGCGGCAGCACACAAATAGCTGCAACTGGGGCCATGCCTGTCAATATTTTCTCTGAAATGAACCCTGTAATTATGTAACATTTCCATCAGTAATAGCATCTGTCTTAACTGAAATGAAAGGACAATACCTAGTATGGGCCATCAAACGATCCTAAACTCGTCTCTCCTGGCTTCACTAAAACATCCAATATAATATATTACTATATCATTTGTCAATTATATTGGTCTAAATGATGAGAGCATTTTTCATGACAAAGTAAACATTGGCAATATAGCGCTTCAGTCTTTTGGAATCAATGTGCATCAGTATGGACTTCCTGACGGGCAGGCCTCAAGTGGTGAAGATTGGGAACAACATCTCATCCACTCTGGTCCTCAACACCGGAGCACCCCAAGGCTGCTGCCTCGGTCCCCGACTGTACTCGCTGTACACACATGACTGTACTGCCACGCACAGCAATAATCGGATTATCAAGTTTGCAGACGACACCACTTGATAAAGCTTGGCTTGATAAGCGAGGGCGATGAGACGGAGTACAGAGATGAGGTGGTCCGGCTAACGCGATGGTGTGAGGACAACAGCCTCGCACTGAATGTCAGCAAGACTAAGGAGCTCATCGTGGACTTCAGGAGCCACCGGGGCCCCCACTCCACCATCAGCCTGGACGGGGCCCCCACTCCACCATCAGCCTGGACGGGAAGTCATCAGCTGCTTCCGTTTCCTTGGACTACAGATTTCAGATGACCTGGCGTGGACACGCAACACAGAGAAGTGCTGAAGAAGGCACACCAGCGCCTCTATGCTCTGCGGTGCCTCAGAAAAAGCGGTATAGGCCAGAGGTGGCTAGTGAACTTCGAGCGTGGCACCGTAGAGAGCGTCTGACGAGTGGCGTCACCGTGTGGTACGGCAACACCACTGAACAGGACAAGAAAGACATCCAGAGGGTCGTGAGGACAGCAGAGAAGATCATCGGGTGTGCACTTCCATGCATTGAGGAGATCTTTAGGACCAGATGTCGGAAGAAGGCCATGTCCATCATAAAGGACTGCAACCACCCTGGGCACCATCTCTCTCCGCCCTACCGTCTGGTTGACGGTTGCGCAGCATCCGTACGAGTACTAGCAGGTTTAAGGATAGTTTTTATGCACAGGCAGTGACTACTGAACTGCTAGGAGTGCTGCCACTTTCACTTTCATAACATGTCATTACATTACACTTACATACTTTGCTGGACTCTCTGGACTCATCACAGTTACTGTAATGTACTGCACTGTATTCATGATGCTGCTGCACTACTGGCACTTTAAATGTTTTTGACTTTTTTGTAAAAAAAACTAAAAAACTAAAAACAAAACCATGTACATATCATTTATGCCACTTTGCTGCTCTTTTTTTCTTTATTTTATTGTACATATAGTTTTTATATTATGGTGTTGTTTTTAAGATTTATACTGCGGGAGGGAATAAGCGTTCCTATGTACTTGTTACAAATGGCAAATCAAAATCTTGTATCTTGTATCTTGTAACTTGTATCTTGTATAACTTGTATCTTGTATCTTGGATCTTGGATCTTGGATCTTGGATCTTGGATCTTGGATCTTGGATCTTGTATGGGGCAGAATCGGCAAAACAACAAAGTGTTTTAGACCAATGTATATATGTTGATTCCACTGTGGAATCAGAGGGCAGGTGCCCTCCTTAGCACTAACCTGAAATGACCACACCGCAAACAGACCGGAAGAACTATCTCTAACTGAGGTCAACATTAGGTACATTGACCACTAGAAATGTAAACAAAGCCATAAAGCAAGCCAAGATAAAACGACATCTGATTACAAAGCACCTGGAATATAAATATATATATTATAGGGAATAAACAAAGGAATGTTTCCGTCTAAAAAGCAATAAACGCATCAGCCGAAAAACATGGGCATGGACTTTATTACTATGATGTGTTCTTTAACAATAACTGTTCATCTGTTATGATAACTTCTGTTATGATTTGTTAGGAGCTGTTTTTAGGACTACGCCAGTCTTGTTCCATCATCCTGAATATGATGAAAGAAAGGCACTGTGTGTCCCTCCTGACGCAACCTTCCTGCAGTTCAGCACAATCTCCTTGGATGAACTTGCTAAACTAACAGGCTTCTAAATCCACTACCTGTATGCTGGACCCTCTCCCCACCAAGGAACCTTTCCCAGTGGTTGTGCCTACTATGCTCAACATCACAAATGTATCCCTGTCTACTGGAACAGTTCAATCTACTTTCAAGACTGCTTTCATAAAACCTCTACTGAAGAAGCCCGGCCTAGACCCAGAAGTACTAAGCAACTATCGGCCCATCTCTAACCTTCCTTTCCTTTCGGAAGTACTAGAAAGAATTGTAGCTGACCAAACCATTAATCATCTGATAAACAACTTATTTGAGCCCTTCCAGTCTGGGTTGAGAACCTTTTACTCCACTGAAACGGCTGTGACCAGAGTAGTTAATGATGTTCTCCTTACCAGGGACAGCAATGCAAGCTCCTTGCTGGTGCTGCTCCACCTTAGTGCCGCCTTTGACACAATAGACCACAGCTTTATCGTCACAAACACTATGTTGGCATCAAAGACTCAGCTCTTCTCTGTTTCAGATCTTATCTCACAAATAGAACACAATTTGTTCAATTTGTTCATCACGACTCCTCCCAGATACAGAAAGTTGTATCGTGCCTGACTGAAATTAAAAGATGGATGTCCTAAAACTACCTGCAAACTACTACAGGTAAAACTGAGCTGAAAATCATCGGCCCGAAACAACAACCACCACTATTTGACGTCACACTGTAATTTGAGGGATCAGACCAATGCTGTCTGCCGCAGGGACACTCCACGCGTTTATATAGTCTAGACTAGATTACTGTAATGCACTATTCTCTGGGTTACCGAACTCTGCTATGAAAAGCCTCCAGCTTGTGCAGAACGCTGCTGCTAGACTCTTAGGCCCAAACAATTTGACCACATTACTCCAATTCTGTCCTCGCTCCACTGGCTTCCACTTAATACGAGGTCAGATTTCAAGGTGCTACTACTTACTTATAAAATCCTACACGGATTATCACCCTCATCCCTGAAGGACCTTATTGTTCCCTATTGTCCTTCTCGGCCCCTCCGGTCTTCAGGAGCCGGCCTTCTATCAATCCCATAAATTAGAAAGACATCTGCAGGCAACTTCACTGTCTCAGAGCGGAAAGCGCTGCAGAGGGTGGTGAAAAGTGCCTAACGCATCGTTTTGCCCTCCTCCCCTCCAGGAGGCACTACAGAAACCTCTGTTCCAAGTCAAGCAGGCTTAGGAACAGCTTCTTCCCCTCAGCTGTCATCTCTCTGAACTCTGCACCACGATGATAGCCCCCACCCCCCCTCTGAACTCTGTTGTTACTGTTCATAGTCATAGGACTATGTCTTGTTACTGTTGTTACTGTTCATCTTGTTACTGTTCATAGTCATAGGACTATGTCTTGTTAATGTTCATCTTGTTACTGTTCATAGTCATAGGACTATGTCTTGTTAATGTTCATCTTGTTACTGTTCATAGTCATAGGACTATGTCTTGTTACTGTTCATCTTGTTACTGTTCATAGTCATAGGACTATGTCTTGTTGCTGTTCATCTTGTTACTGTTAACTGTTCTGAACACTTTGGGCAGAAATTACTTGAAAAGTATAAATGCTGTCAAGTTGAGTCAAAATAAAATTTGAATACAATTACTCTGTTTAGAAGTATAAAAGTGATGTTAACATGATTCTAATTAAAATGTGTTTCTGTTTACTACTATGAAACAAGTCTGAAGTAGTAAAGTTGAAAGGTTTTAAAATATAAATAATTCCAAGGGCATCTTAGTAGTACAAATGGTAATAAGCGTATTTTTAATCTGTTAGGATTTCCTTGGATAGTCCTTGGAAGAGAGCCTTCCGTGTAAGGGGTCCCTGCTATGTGAATGGCTTTCCGCTGCCTCCCCATCCCCGCCCCCTGAGTGGGCCGGTCAGGTACAAATTCCCGGGCCGCTTTTTTGCCCCAGTCCGCCCCTGTTTTGTGGGGTATGACAAATGGCACATAGACTTGAAAACGTTGGATATTAATTAGGCTATAAGTCCTTTGGTTCTATATGTTGTACTGCAATCTGAAGTTGAACATAACTAAGCCTATGGGAAATTGTAATTTGCCTGCTGTTGCAGGAATGAATCCCGATATAAAAAAATGAACATAAAAAGAACAATAAAGTGACTGGATGGATGACATTATTATTATTATTTTTATTATTATTATTATGACATGAACAATACATTTACATATCATCCATCTTCACTTTATTGTTCTTTTTATGTTCAAATCTTGAATTATGAGCCTATATTCTAATCACAAATTATATTCTAAAACGTAAGATTGGTCGGTTGATATGGAGCTGAAATTGAAGATATATAAAACGGAATGCCGGAATCGTGTTAGGATCCGGTCTCCGGTCTCCGTCGCGGCCTTGGGACCCTTTAACGTGATGGGGTTAACATCAGTACCGTGACGGGTTTACATTAGATCTCAGAGATGTGATCCATAGACACACAGCAAGCCACGGATCACCGGTTCAACTCAAGATTGTCAATTCAATCCTTAAACACTATTAAATAGTGTTTAAGGATTGGATTGACAATCTTTTGAATTGAAAATCGGTTGAATTGACAGACTTTTGAATTGACAATCTTCTGAATTGACAATGTTTTGAATTGGCAATGTTTTGAATTTATAATCTTTTGAATTGGCAATATTTTTTAATTCACAATCTTCTGAATTTACAATACTTTTAATTGTCAATATTTTGAATTCACAATCATTTGAATTCACAATCTGTTCGCGTTTAAATCGTTCGTACGGCAGTTCGCACTCACCCAAACACGCGTTCACGAAGCCGTACCACACGCAGCCCGCGCGCCCAATCAGCCACCGGCCCTGCGTGCTCGCGGCGAAGCTGAGCGGCGTGCCGAGCACGCTCACGAGCAGGTCGCTCAGCGAGATGCTCGCGAGCGTGCAGTTGATGGGCGAGCGGAGCGACCGGTGTCGGCAGAAGAGCGCGAGCACCGTGAGGTTGTTGACGAAGCCCAGCGTGCCGATGACCGCGAGACACACAGCCACCACCGCGTAGCCCGTGCGCGTGAGAGAGGCGGCGACGACGACGCCACCGTCCCCCACGGGTCGCCTCCCCCCTCCTCGCCGTGACCTCCCGCGGGGCAGCGCGAGGGGCAGTCGAGGCTCCCGTTAAGCACGATCATACCCGGTCACTACCGCCGCACCACCACCGCGCCGCGCGAGCTCGCGTACTGCTGCCGCGTCCACGTTTGGCGCGAAACGGAACCATTCGGTGCTGCTTGCTTGCAGCTGTAGCGTAGCGCGAGCGACGCGCGGGGAAGTCCGATGGAGCAGCGCGCGGTTACATGGAGGAGTTGGTCCGGTTTCCCGCGTTTTTTAAACTCTAGGATATAATGTGCGTCTCGAGGAGAATAACTTGAGTGGAGATGCAGTGGATGGCGCGCGCGGGAAACGCTCCTCTGCCTCGATCGCGCGCCAATGCAAGTCCCCCCTCGTGCACTTCCCCGCGGTTCGATAGTGTGTGCTTATATCGCCGACCGCCTTTTAACGGGAGTCACACACCCCTCCCCCCCCCCGCCCCCTCTAACACCCCCCTCCCCCCAACCTCCCACCCTCCCCCTCTAACACCCTCTAACCCTCCCCCTCTAACCCCACCTCCCACCCTCCCCCTCTAACACCCTCTAACCCTCCCCCTCTAACCCCCCCCACCTCCCACCCTCCCCCTCTAACACCCTCTAACCCTCCCCCTCTAACCCCCCCCACCTCCCACCCTCCCCCTCTAACCCCCCCCCCACCCTCCCCCTCTAACACCCTCTAACCCTCCCCCTCTAACCCCACCTCCCACCCTCCCCCTCTAACACCCTCTAACCCTCCCCCTCTAACCCCCCCCACCTCCCACCCTCCCCCTCTAACACCCCGTGGAAGGTAATAAAGATAGGAGTATAAGAAGTATAAAGTATATATAAAGTATAAAAGTACAAAGTATACAATAGCTACATAAGCCTAATTAAAGTATGACGCAAAAACAATAACGATATATGCAGTAGTATTGGATATATAGTTAGGTAGGATATATAATAAGAGAGTGAACCAAATAGGAAAGATACACAGAGAGAGAGAGAGAGAGAGAGAGAGAGAGGGGGGGGGGGGAGGGCGGGGGAGGAGAGAGAGAGAGAGAGAGAGAGAGAGAGAGAGAGGGAGAGAGAGAGAGGGGGGGGAGAGAGGGAGCCAGTGAAATAGAGCGCAATAGTATACAGAGAGACGTAGTATGAGATAGAGAGAGAGAGAGAGAGAGAGAGAGAGAGAGAGAGAGAGAGAGAGAGAGAGAGGTGTTGATGGACGAGCTTCGTATGAAGAAAATCCTAAAAATAGTTTGGTTCCACGCTAAGCTATTCGCTGGGAATCGACCCGTCGACCAAGAGGAGGGCGTGTCCTACTCACACACACACACACACACACACACACACACACACACACACACACACACACACACACACACACACACACACACACACACACACACACTCTCTCCCCCTCTCTCTCTCTCTCTCTCTCTCTCTCTCTCTCTCTCTCTCTCTCTCTCTCTCTCTCTCTCTCTCTCTCTCTCTCTCTCTCTCTCTCTCTCAGGGGGGGCGGGGCCGGACGCTGGGCTGCTGTATGATGATTGGAGGAACTCTCTAATGGGGGACATATAAATGATACTCAGGCCCCTGTGTTATTTGCTAGTGAAATTGTATATATATATATTATATATATTATATAATTATATTCTAACATCTGTAAATAAAATACTAAATAAAATAGTTCTTGAGCTTGTTTCAGTTTAGTACAAGTTGTTCCACATCCATTGCATCCCGAGAATGTTGTCCATGATCGTGTGGAGTCAGGAGGACAGGTCCATCTCCTCTGGTGTAGAGTGGAGTCAGGAGGACAGGTCCATCTCCTCTGGTGTAGAGTGGAGTCAGGAGGACAGGTCCATCTCCTCTGGTGTAGAGTGGAGTCAGGAGGACAGGTCCATCTCCTCTGGTGGAGAGTGGAGTCAGGAGGACAGGTCCATCTCCTCTGGTGGAGAGTGGAGTCAGGAGGACAGGTCCAGCTCCTCTGGTGGAGAGTGGGGTACGTAAAATGCTGGGTGCCGGGCACTACGGCCGAGGCGCTAGCTGCACTGTCGGCACTATCAGAGCCGCCCGCCGCGCCGGCCACATTAGCGGCCGGCGGCTCGGGGCCGCTAACTCTGGGCCGCTAACTCTGGGCCGCTAACTCTGGGCCGCTAACTCCCCCCCCCCCCCCATTGCTGTTTGTGCGGGCAGGCGAAGCGCTTGTGTCCCACATCTCCCCACTCGAATCACTTCATGGCGTACACCGTGTAGAAACCCTCTCCATGCTTCACCCTGAAGGACACCTCCAGAGTGTTGAGTCCAGGAACATTAACGCCTCAGGGACGGCACGTGTTTCAGTTTGGGATCCGTACATCCCAAACTCACCGCTTTTAAACCGTTAGCGAATTTGCCAAATCTCCACAGCTCGACCTCCAGCAGTCACTTTATGCGTTATCTCATTTAGGCAGATCAGATTGTTGCAGCCAATTTCCAAGTGGACCATAGTTGGCAAAGCAGTTTCCATGTAGTGAAGTAACAGCCCAACACAGACCACCACACACAGGCTATCGATTAAAGGGACAGTCTATGCTTAACGTGAAAAGGCTTAACGTAACTTAAAGTTCCAAAACAGCGATCAATCACCATATGTCTCTGGCATATGTCTTGTCATTAGCACTTTCACCTGTCAAATATCAAAACCTAAATCCGACTATTACGGAAGTTTTATGTTACATTAAGTGTTTTTTGGTGATTGATCGCAGTTTTGTAACTCTTAGTTACGTTAAGCCTTTTCACGTTAAGCGATGCAAAGAAAGATCAAGTCAAAACTCTCAATTTAAATGAAAAACAATGCCTAATAAACTCAAGACAGCCATTAACTAATCAGTCAACAAGTGTGTGGAAACAAAATGCAACAACCAGCTCAACGAGACCCAACACTGAGACAAAACCAGCAAAGACAAATGAGTCTCACTAACCAATGATGTTCACTTAAAGACCAAATCCATTCTCCTGTCCTTCTGGATGTTTCGATAACCCGGTCATAAAGCTGATCACTGCTTTTCAGATCCAAAATAAGTTGCCTTTCAATAGCTATGGAAGCTAATGCAGTGAGTCGGGATTGGCAGATATTATTATCCGTTTGAGGGCGGACAATGTCCTTTCCACAGATGCAGTGGTGACGGGGATCTTTAAAACTTATAATGTCCATCTTTTCACTGAATGGTCATCTTGAAAATGGCACTAACAACAATTCCGCAACAACATCATCTTCACCTGTTGCCATTTCGACGTAAAAAACCTATGTAGAAAAAAACCAACGTAGCACTACGCTAGATTCTCTGTCTCAAGCCAGTGAACAAACGGGACCTTCTAGCGCACTATGGAACCGTGGGGAAATCTGGAAGAATACGCCCATTGGCTACAAACCACTATATGATTGGTTGATCAAATTGTCAATCCAAACATACGCTCTCATTCAGTCTGAGGGCCAAAGTATGCGGGAGTACTTTGGTTGAAGGATATTCTTCCCAGCAACCCAGAAAAATATCTGATTGGTTGCATTGTTTTTCCAACACAAAACCACTCAAATGCGTTGTGCATGGACCGAAAAACACAAACAAATCAACGTAACTGTAATATAACAGATACGATTCTCATTTATTCATTTTATTTAAATTTGATTAAATTGTATTAAATTTCATGACATTTTTTTTGTTTCATCTGAGAGTTCCAGACTCCGAGACAGCTTCCACAGTCAGGCCATCAGTTTGCTGAACAAGGGCGTATAGCATATAACAATGTATATTTTATTACATTGATTTATATATACATATTGCTCTTTTCTGTGCCGATATTTAGCATTTTATAAATTGCATTTTTATTTTTATTTTTATCTTTTAACTTTATTCTATTTTTATTTATCTTATTTTTATAACTACTGTCTGTTGTCGGGTATTGCACATAAGATTTTCACACCACTGCTTTATACTTGTGTAAACTGTGAAGTGACAATAAACTTGACTTGACATATATATATATATATATAATATATATATACATATATATATATATATATATATATATATATATATATATATACATATATATATATATATATATATATATATATATATATATATATTAGGGTGGTTTTCAAAAATAAAGTTTCTATTTTTTTTTCTCCACATGGATATTTTTATTACATGTCATACCAATGAACAACATGCATATTTAGGGGTGGCTCCACTTTGACACTTTTTATAACTAGCTTTTGCATAGATATTTTATTATTAATACAATGTTACGCTGGCAGCCCTCGTAGCGGACGACGTCCCGGGCTGACACTCATCTTCGCTCTGAGAATCCTTTGAAGAGTTTGTGCTGTTCTCTCTGATGTTGATTCTCTTTTGTGGGATCTATTCATTGCACCTTTTCCTTTTCTCGCTCCCTCCTCCATTCTTCTCCTCCGTGCCTAACCCCACCTGGTCCATCCAGGCCACATGAGACACGCTCTCTCGCTGCATTCGCAAGAATTCTCTGTCATCCTCGTTTTTCATTACCGTCGTCGCGTCTTTCGTTGCAATGTCAAACAACTCTTCTAAGTCACTTTTGAACAGGTCTTCTTTCATTATATCACTATCCCTTTTCCGATTTTGATTCTTCTTGAGCGAAAGATAGCGCTCGTACAGTTTAGTTCGTTTTCTCACACATGAATCCAAACGTTGGGTCGGTATTCTGGCACGGTTCCATACAGCGATAGCTGATTCACACGACAAGTTGTAACTCACTGGAAGGGTTTTCCCCTCGAGCCTCATTATATCTAGTCCACTAGGTAATCTCGCTGTCGTTAATTCAGACATTCAACGTTAATTCAGAAGCCAATTTTCAGGAGCCGATCTCAAGCTAGACGATGCCATCACGACTCACAATCTAAAACAACAACGTATAAATGAGAACATTAGATGTAGTCTGTGGAGTAGTGCTGCACAATGGGCACTGAACTCCCTACGATTTCACGCACGGTCTGTCGATCTAGCTGAGCTGTGATTGGCTGTTGATTTAGCGACCCGAGAGCGAGTGATTGGGATCGATGCTGACACGCGTGGGCGTTCGGTCAAGGCCTATATTCTGTGAGTCGGCCCCCAGTGTCGCGATGGAGAATATTGCATGTTTTGAAAAAAATACAATCTGTGAATCTAAGTGATGCACAATGGCACAAGCACTGCAATATGGAGCGACCCCACCTGTAGTTCCGCGGGTGAATTATGTCACTCCACCACACATTCAGAATTCACCCATAGTTAGACCCGGGGACACCCGGAAGGCGGGGGTGCCGTGCTGCGACGTGGGGACGGAAGCGAATGTCCCGGCGGCCTCCAGCAGGGAGGAGCACTGCCTGGCTGCAGACCAGGGCACAGTGGCATCCGGGATTAAATCACCCGGTACTCGTAGAGTCTGGCCGTAGACGAGCTCTGCCGACGAGGACTGCAGGTCCTCCTTGGGGGCGCACCTGAGACCGAGCATCACCCAAGGGAGCTTATCCACTCAGTTGCTGTCCGTGAGGCCGGTGCGCAGGAAACGCTCACATAAGCCGTTAGCATGGGGGTGGTAAGCGGTAGTGCGGTGCAGCTTGACCTCCAAACCTTCGGCAACCGTGTTCCAGAGCACTGAGGTAAACTGGGAGCCACGGTCGGAGGAGAGGTCGGACGGGGTCCCAAAGCACGCAACCCATGTGCTGATGAATGCGCGGGCCACATCGGAAGACGCTGTCGAGGAGAGGGGAACGGCCTCGGGCCAGCGTGTCGTCCTGTCCACCATCGTGAAGAGGTAGGTGAAGCTGTGAGAGGAGGGGAGTGGGCCTACGAGGTCGACATTCACATGGTCGAACCTCCTCTCGGGAACAGCAAAAAGTTCGAAAGGGGCTCTAGTATGGCGGTGTATTTTAGCCCGTTGACAGGCTACGCATGAGTCAACCCAGGTTTTCACGTCCTTCTTAAGTCCCTGCCACACAAACCTCTGCAAAACCAACTTCACAGAATGGTTATGTATCGCCTCAAAAACAGGCCGGCACTAGTTGGCAGGGACTAGCGGTCGAGGCTGGCCCGTGGAGACATCGCACAGCAACTTTGTGCCCGAGTCACCGACAACGACCTCCTCCAGGCATAATCCTGTGTCCGAGGTCTTGAGGGTCTGGACCCCGTGGTCAGAAGCCTGGTCCGTGCTCATGCGGAGGTAATCGAGGCCCAGTTGAACAGCTCCAATAACTGCTCTGGAGAGGCAGTCCGCAACCACGTTGTTCTTACCAGCCATGTGTTGGATGTCTGTGGTGTACTCAGAAATGTACGAGAGCTGGCGCTGCTGGCGGGCGGACCACGGCTCGGCCACCTTGGACATGCAGAATGTGAGTGGCTTGTGGTCCACGAATGCCGTAAACTCATGGCCTTCCAGCAGGAACCGGAAGTGGCGTATTGCCAACCAGAGGCCAAGGAGTTATCTGTCGAACACACTGTACTTGCGCTCTCTGGGGGTTAACTGGCGACTGAAAAAGGCAAGTGGCTGCCAGGCGCCGTTGACCCATTGCTCGTGCACCGCGCCGACGGCGTAGACAGACGCGTCGGTTGTGATAGCGATGGGGGCCTTGTGTGACGGGTGAGCCAACATGGCGGCTTGGCTCAGGGCGGCCTTGGTGGCATCGAAGGCGGTCTCTCTCTTGATAAAAAGTCACCATCCCGAGGAATTCCCGGAGTGCCTGAGCTGTGTGTGGGCTGGGAAAGGAGGAAACAGCCTTCACTTTCGACGGGAGGGGGGCAGCTCCATCTTTGTCGATGAGATGCCCGAGGAAGTGGATGGAGGACACCCCAAACAGACACTTTGCCGGGTTGATAATCAGGCCGTGTTGGATGAGCCTCGTAAAAAGGTCTCGGAGATGCACTTGGTGCTCTTCTTCAGAGGAGCTTGCGACAAGGATGTCGTCTAAATAGACAAAGATGAATGTGACATCTCTCTAAGTGCCGAATCCATTAGCCGCTGGAAAGATTGAGTCGCATTTTTAAGCCCAAACGGCATCCTCAGGAACTCAAACTGCCCGAATGGCTTGACCACCGCCGTTTTGGGGATGTCTGCGGGGTGCACTGGAACCTGGTGGTAGCCACTACAGGTCTACCGCCAGGTGTGTAGAGAAGTCCTGGATGTGGGGGAAGTCCTGGATCTGCGGGGGAAGCACAGGCCCGAAACACAGGTCCACAGCCTTTGTGCCATAGGTTCGGATAGGCGTGTCGTTAGCGGACATTAAATGTGGGCCATGATCTCCGCCAGTGGTATCGCTCCCCGTAGCCGGCAGGACGCTCCTCTGAGCGCCGGTGTTGCAGAGGAATTTGCGCCCGGAGAGAGTGTCTCTGATGAACAGCAGCCGGTTTGTTGTGCCCACGCTCGCAGCCACTACGCAGGCTTTGGCGTTTCCCGTCGGTTTGAAATTGCAAGGAGAGCGGCACCTCTTTGCCTTTGTGCCGAAACGTGCATGGAAATAACACATGCCTGTGCTAGCACTGCTGTCGGTAGCAGCGGGTCCTCTGCTAGTAACCATGTCTCTGGGGGTGTAACTGCGTGTCGGGGGTAGCACCTCGGGGGCGGAATGCTGAGTGGCTAGGAAAAAACAGTCAGCTTCTTCGGCTGAAGCGCGGTGTTCAGTTATAGTCGTATTTGCGAGCGCTATCTGGACATGAGGCGGCATGTGCTGAAGAAACAGTTCTTTAAAAAGAAAACCTGGTTCTTCTTCTCCATGTGTTGGGAAGGCTTGCTGTCTCCACTGCCGCCCCTACGTGCGTTAATATAATGTAATGTAATGTAATGTAATATAATGTAATGTAATATAATGTAATGTAATGTAATGTAATGTAGTGTAATATAATATAATGTAATGTAATATAATGTAATGTAATGTAATGTAATATAATGTAATGTAATATAATATAATGTAATGTGATGTAATGTAATGTAATGTAATATAATGTAATGTAATGTAATGTAATATAATGTAATATAATGTAATGTGATGTAACGTAGTGTAGTGTAGTGTAATGTAGTGTAATGTAATGTAATGTAATGTAGTGTAATGTAATGTAATATAATGTAATATAATGTAATGCAATGTAATGTAATGTAATATAATGCAATGTAATGTAATATAATGTAATATAATGTAATGAAATGTAATGTAATGTAATGTAATGTAATGTAATATAATGTAATGTAATATAATGTAATGTAATGTAATGAAATGTAATGTAATGTAATGTAATGTAATATAATGTAATGTAATGTAATGTAATGTAATGTAGTGTAATGTACTGTAATGTAATGTAATATAATGTAATGTAATGTAATATAATGTAATATAATGTAATGAAATGTAATGTAATGTAATGTAATGTAATGTAATATAATGTAATGTAATATAATGTAATGTAATGTAATGAAATGTAATGTAATGTAATGTAATGTAATATAATGTAATGTAATGTAATGTAATGTAATGTAGTGTAATGTACTGTAATGTAATGTAATATAATGTAATGTAATGTAATATAATGTAATGTAATGTGTGTACCTGGAATCCATCCTCAGGTGAAAACACTGTCTGGCTTTACCGTTTAGCAGCATAACAGAGTCACTCCTGCCTGTGGCACCTTGATGGTATCCATGGTTATCGGGGAGATGCTTACACAACATCCAGTGCCAAAGGTGAAGAAGAGGAGGAGGGAGGAGGTAACGGAGGAAGGAAAGGAAATGAGGAAGCTCATACAGTGTTTTTGACCTGAGGCAAAAAAGAGAAAAGACGGAGGAAGAGGAGGCCCTCCTTCATCACACAATGGGAATGGGATTGAGGAGCTGATTCATTCTGGATGGACGTGGACACCTCAGACGCATTCCTAACTAGTCTCCAAGAACTGAACCAGTCACACACACACACACACACACACACACACATACACACACACACACACACACACACACACACACACACACACACACACACACACACACACACACACACACACACACACACACACACACACACACACACACACACACACACACACACACACACACACACACACACACACACATACACACACACACAGTTAACATATATAACTGTGATAATCATAGTAAACATTGAAATTTTAATCGTAATTCATACAACTAACAACACAAGCATTGGTCTGTGTGTGTGTGTGTGTGTCTCTTGTGTGTGTTTCTACGTGTATGTGTTGGGGAAAGGGCATAATGTGTGGTTTTTTCCCCTTTCCTTTGATCAATTTCTAATTACCTACCAATGACGTCCATCAAGGGGAAAGATCCAAATACACCATCATAGATAATCAATACGGTGCCTTCTCCCCTCACTCTTTTGAATCTGTCCATCACAATCCAAGTATCAAAGCACTAGTGAAGATCTCACTAGGTCAGGTTAGCAGGTTAACTTGCAATCGCGTTTGACCTTTGAACCGCCATTGAACCGGACGGTGGTCCTGATTGGTCAGTCGGGTAGCTTGTAGTCACATGACTCAAAACGACTACACAAAGTGAAAGTCACAAAATGTAGAAAACTGCAGTAAGTCTGGAGATTCATGTTTTAGTTTGATTCGATTTCTAGGTCCAAAAGCCAAATGGAAGCAGCATGTTTAGCGTAATAAATCATACACATATGATAATACATAATGATAAACACATCGGCACTATTAATGGAAAGTCACTGGGGTGGATTTTACATTTCATTCAAATCGAAGCATGCTATAGTACGTTATCCAATTTTATTATAAATTATACATTTCAATTTAGTTATTAAGCAGATGCTTTTATTTTATTTTATAAAAAACAAACTTTCATTGTATATACAATAGAGTAGGCATGAGGTCAGGGCAACTTGTAGTGGAATGCGTCCAGGTCGACCTCTCCCTCAGGAATACAACCCACAACCTTTCATCCTCATAGGACAGGACAGAGGAGCCCCCACCTCCACAAGGAAGGAACATTCTTCAATCCAGTCTCCTCACATAAACCAATAAACCTCTCTCTCTCTCTCTCTCTCTCTCTCTCTCTCTCTCTCTCTCTCTCTCTCTCTCTCTCTCTCTCTCTCTCTCTCTCTCTCTCTCTCTCTCTCAATATTTTTTCTAAAATATTTTTGATATTTTTCTAAAATATTTTTGATATTTTTTCTAAAATATTTTTATATATATATAATATATTTATATATAGATATTTCTTCTCTCACACACACACACACACACACACACACACACACACACACACACACACACACACACACACACACACACACACACACACACACACACACACACAAACACTCACCACACACACAACTCCAGGACGAGGAGGGCAGAGAGGGGCGGAGCCACCGGCGCCACATGGGTGTGAGTGTGAGAGAGAGATGTGTGGGGATGTGTGTGTTTATTACTTGCTGTATGTACTCAAGAGACAGTATTTGTCAGTGTGTGTGTGTGTGTGTGTGTGTGTGTGTGTGTGTGTGTGTGTGTGTGTGAGTGTGTGTTTTTACCTGTGTACACAAATACAACAGTATGTATATGCGGGTGTGCATATTTGAGAGTGTGTTTGTTTATCTGTGCCTAATTGTGTGTGTGTCACATGTGTGTGTGAAGTGTGTGTGTGTGTGTCACGTGTGTGTGTGAAGTGTGTGTGTGTGTGTGTGTCACGTGTGTGTGTGTGTGTGTGTCACGTGTGTGTGTGAAGTGTGTGTGTGTGTCACGTGTGTGTGTGTGTGTGTGTCACGTGTGTGTGTGTGTGTGTGTGTGTGTCACGTGTGTGTGTGTCACGTGTGAGTGTGTGTGTCAAGTGTGTGTGTGTGTCAAGTGTGCGTGTGTGTCACGTGTGTGTGTGTGTGTCACGTGTGTGTGTGTGTCACGTGTGTGTGTGTCACGTGTGTGTGTGTGTGTCAAGTGTGTGTGTGTGTGTGTGTGTGTGTGTGTTTGTGTGTGTGTCACGTGTGTGTGTGTGTGTGTCACATGTGTGTGTGTGTGTCACGTGTGTGTGTGTGTGTCACGTGTGTGTGTGTGTCACGTGTGTGTGTGTGTCACGTGTGTGTGTGTGTGTGTAAAGTGTGTGTTTGTGTGCGTGTCACGTGTGTGTGTTTGTGTCGTGTGTGTTTGTGTGTCACGTGTGTGTGTGTGTGTCGCGTGTGTGTGTGTGTGTGTGTGTCACGTGTATGTGTGTGTGTCACGTGTGTGTGTGTGTGTGTGTCACATGTGTGTGTGTGTGTGTGTGTGTGTCACTTGTGTGTGTGTGTGTGTGTCACATGTGTGTGTGTGTCACGTGTGTGTGTGTGTGTGTCACGTGTGTGTGTGTGTGTCACGTGTGTGTGTTTGTGTCATGTGTGTTTGTGTGTGTGAGTGTGTGTGTGGGTGTGTGTGTGAGTGTGTGTGTGCGTGTGTGTGTGAGCAGCCTCATCCATACTGTGTGTGTGTGGCGAGAGACGGTCTGAATGTCAAGTGATGGAGAGGTGATCAGAGCGACACACAGCAGGAACGCTAAGTAGCTCTCGCTAACTAAGGGCTAAGCGCTAACTGCAATCAACTGTAAATGCTAACAGAGGTGAAACAGCGTGTCGTGTCTCGGCCAAAGACAACGTGTTCCAGACAATATGGGTTTGTTGAAATGCATTTGCAATTTTCCGATATGTGGGAAATGACATCGTAATGCGTCAGGAACACAGCTTACAGTGTCGTAAGACGTATTATGTTTTTTTCTAAAGATTGGTTACAATTGTCCGTTTAGGCGTTCTACACTACGAAAATGCTATATATTTACAGTGGCTGAATCACGTTTCAGAGGAAGTACGCATCACCGCAGCGCACGGAAAACATGGGGGAATGGGTCAGATAACGGCTAAGTGTGAAGTTAGATGTCGGTAAAGAGCGGGAAGGGGTTGATTTGTTGATTTATGGTGCTTACAATGAATGTGATATAACACGTGAAGTAAACGTAACCCCCTCTTTTTACTCTAACCAGGGTACTTATCCATGTACTTACAGTCCATGGAGAAGCCCTTAAACGGGCCATGAGCACAGAGGAGGAGAGGATCTGGATCTATCTCCGAGGAATTAAGTTCTGATTTAAGTTCTGAATTAAGTGTTGACTTATTGGTTACAAAGAGGACCCCCTCCCCCAGTAGGGTAATCAATAGCCTCTTCAGGTAGAAATCATTTACAAACTCAATCTTCCGAATCGACTTCAAGCGATTGATTTTGTCCCCGTTATTTGTTTATTTCATTAGGAAGCATGTCGGGAGTTAGCGTGTCTTGCTCGGGGATACAAGATACAAGATATTCTATTCTCCATTTGTACCAGGTACATTGGAACGCTTACTCCCCATTCCCTCCCGCAGTAAACATCTCCAAAATAATACCATGAAAATAATATATACTATAAAAATGAACAAAAAAAGGACAGCAAAGTGACTGATAGATGGTATGATGGTATGAATGTGTTGAATTGTGCGTGATTTGCGTGTGATTAGTGCAGCAGCATCATGAATACAGTGTCACGTTGGGGTGATTAGGTGGGACCCAGAACGCAGACCAAGACACAGTGGAGCTGTAACGTAATGCTTTAGTTACGCACACAAGACACAAGAGTGAATGGAGACAGGCAAGGGGTCTGGAAACCGGGAAGTCGGATCAGCGTAGTACCGGCAGGTAGTAGACCAGCGAGTAGTCCGGGGGGAGGAGAGGAGTCTGGATACTGGGGGGTCGGAGTAGCGACAGGTATAGACCGACGAGTGACGCGGGATAGGAAATGAATCTGGATTTCCGGGACATCGGCGTAACGATTCCGTCCAGAATGTACAACGTAGTAAGCACAAAGTACGACCTAACAAAGGGGTAACCAGACGCCAGGGTAAATACCCCCAGGTGAGGTGATCAGTGATTAGACACGGCAATGGGCTATATGCACTAAGCTGTGTGAAGGACTTCCGGCTTCAAATTAAACGAGTAAATCGCTCATCGATTAATAGGATACGATTAGTAGGGCTGAGGTTTTTTTTGATCTCACTCTCCCACGCGCGGGGCGACGTCCAGGGAGGGCGGGACTTTTCGCGGCGTGTGGACAGTGGGGGGGTTACCTCGCGAGCTTGATTCATCTCAAAACATTTTACATAAATAAAAATTGGATCGTTGGATTTTAGACTTTAAGACAAACAAAGTGAATCTTTCCCGAGCATCCTTAATTATCATCTGTATCATTCACCAGCAAGCACTGTGTAGGAAGACTTTAAATATGAAAGAAGTGATGTATGTTGCAATGAAGATTGTATGCTCTGTTGGGGCCAGGAGTGTTACGCCCCAACGAGACCCGCGAGCCAAATGTGCCAAAGAACCCAGAAGTAGAGAGACACTCAAATAAATGGAAAAAATGTCAAAAACACAAACTAGGCAGGGTTGGACTGGTTACTTGGCGAGGTCGGAGCTGGAACACGTGGTCTCTGGTGACAGTGGTTCTCAATAACCAAGCGCCCCACGTGGGTCCTCGGCAGCCTAAAGAAGGGTAGATCCCAGGTGTTCATTAGCCTCAGTAGGCCTGATTATGATGGGCAACACCTGGCATTGATTTGAGCATGGGGGGGGCACAACAAGGAGTCTACAGAGGAGGTTGTTCCGTGCTCACTTGGAGGAGACGGGTGCAGAGCACACAGACCTGCTGCTGCATGCACAGCAGAGGAACGTTTTTGACGAGATTCACTGAGCTGTTGCCTGAAATCAAAGACTTTCTGAAGCTTTCAAAACATGCAGAATATCCAAAACTAGATGACCACCAGTGTCTTTTGGATTTATCGTTCCTTACAGATCTCACTGGCCTGCTCAATGAGCTTAATTCAGAGCTGCAGGGTAAGGATAAAAATGTAATTACATTTTTTTTACATCATACTTACATCACAACATGATCAGTTCAGTGAACACATTTAAAAGAAGCTCAAACTGCTGTTCAGTAGGCTGCAGCGCTGTGACCTGCGCAACTTTCCTCACATGCAGGCCGAACTTCAACGTCAGAGCAAAGACGTCAAGCAGCTTGACAGTACACGGTATGAAGAGCCAGTTCAGAGCATCTTGACAGAATTTGAGAGCCGTTTTACTGACTTTTAATCCATTGAACCCATTGCCAGCTATCTGTGTTTTCCAGTATTGGAAAGTATTGATGTGGATGAGATCGTCTCCAAAGTAAATTCACTGTTCGACCTGGATAGCTCTGCTGTTGAGAATGAGATTCTCACACTCTCAAATGATATTGACATCAAATCCAGCACAACACCTGGCACCAGTGGACAGTTCTGGAACCTGCTCTTACAAAAGTATCCCAACCTCAGAAGATGTGCCTTGGCAGCACTTTTTGGGTCCACCTATGTGTGTTCTGCATTCTCTCACATGAAGATCATCAAATCCAAGTACAGATCTACGATGACTGATGACCACCTTGTGGCCTGCGTACGGCTTGTAACCAGCTCCTACTGCCCTGACTACGAGAAGCTAGTGGCCTCCTCCCAGTGCCAGAGGTCCCACTAAGGTAGAAAATACATCTGGTATGCTCTTCTGTTTGTTGCGTGCATATGTAACAGAGTTAAACATGTGAATACATAATTATACATTTGTGAATGTTTAATTCATAATAAAGTTCTGAATTTTAAGAGATGAGATTGTTTCATTTAATATTTCAAGTTTTGTTTCCCGTGGGAACACTTTCCCGTTGCACGTCTTTGTTTACTTCTGGTGTGTGTTCCACCCTCCCCTCACAGTAAGACATGCAGGGAGGCTGTCAGTCATGGCTACGCCTCTCTATTTGGACTGCTAGATCTCGGCAGACTGGCAACTTTAAAAGTAGCTCTTGGTTCAAAAAAGGTTGGGCCCCTGGTCTAGGAGCATGGTTCAGTAACAATAACTGTTCTACTCATAATAACCTACTTTTCCATGAAGCAGAGGGTATATTTCTAATTGTTTTCTCTTTCTTCTTAGATTCCGCTTCTTGATTCATCGCCAGTGGTGTTGACACAGCCGATGCTCCTGTGTGGCCGGCGGTGTTGTGTGCGATCACATCGTGGCATTGCTGTTCCAAACAGGTGTGCAACGATTACACATGGATCCACAAGTGCAAAGATCATTTAGAGAAAAATACATTTACTTTTTTTTTTACATATTTTTTCAGGTTTTTTAGCCAATATGTTACAATAATGATGTATGTACAATATGTTACAATGTTAATTTTCACAAATCCATACAAATGACTTTACATTCAACAGTTTGCTTACATATAATGTTTGTGTACATAAGATTTACATGTTTAACAAAATGATCTGCCACTGGAATAAACACAATTCAATTTCAAAAACCTTGTGTTGAACCACTGCTTTTTTTAGGTAGTTTGACAACAGGCATGCCACTGTAAACATCTGCCAATAAGCCCTTTCATGGTGCAGTGAGATTTATAGGTGGAGTACATCTCACTTTGCAGGAGTGGTGAGGATGGTGTCTTACACTTGAGCTCAGTGCAGTCCAAGATGACCTGGGTGTCTGGGAAATCTCAGAATTCCTCAGGGAGGTAAGCTTGCACTTCTGCAGGTGTGAGCCAGATGCATTGAGATCCCAGTGCAGTGGCTAGAAAACGTGTCCCTGTTGCAATAATGCGGCTCACTGTGGACTGGTGGATGTTGAACCGATGCGCCGGGTCCCTCTCCTTCAAACCAACCGACAGGAAGTCGAGGAAAAGAAAGAACTCGATCGATTGGCTGGAGCAGCTGTCTCTGGAAGGTTAAAGAAAAGGTTACTGCTTTAAGTTATAAACTAGTAAGGCTGTGCTCTTGGTTGGCTAAATGTTTTATAATGGTTATGTGTACCATACCATGGGGGAATACTGAGTTGCTGTAGTGCACTGGTGTATTTAAAGGGGGCTGAGTCCTTTAGTGTAGCCTTCTGTAAATGCAATGGCATCCCACCCTCTGTTACTACAAAGCAGCTCAGACCATAACCTACCGTCGATGGACGTGCTGAGACCCGAACCATTTAGTCAATTGAAGGCTCAATCAAACCCCAAGACATCATCAGGTCATAGCTTGGAAATGTATTTACAAAAAGACATAAACATCATGTCAGTCATTAATTAACAAAGTAAATACAATCATACACGGTCACCAAAATAATGTTAGCTGTAACAACTAAGCCAATGTCTCATCTCGTATGCATGACAGGCTGCAGCGGTCACGCAGAAGGTACATTAACCTTTTTATTAAGACTTACGATAGGATTCTTTATAGTGTAACTGTTGTTTACTTTGGTCGATGTCAACCAGTTAGCTGAATAGCACAACTTGGGTCCAACGTTACCTGGTATAGAATCGGATGTCCGCGTCGGGTTCTTCTCAGGTCGGGATGGGTTGGAAAGCCATGGAAACTAAATACCGTTACATTTCGATGATGTCGAACAATGTTCGGAGTATTTATTCTCCTGTACGCATTTTCTTATGGGAATTCATGGTGAAATATGACCTCAGGAGCTGTAGCTAGCTAGTTGGAAGTAAACAAATATACCCGAAGCGATTTACTCGTTTAATTTGAAGCTGGAAGTCCTTCACACAGCTTAGTGCATATAGCCCAGAAAGTCCAGCAAAGTATGACAAGAGTAATGTTAATGACATGTTATGATAGAGTAATGTTAATGACATGTTATGATAGTGTAATGTTAATGACATGTTATGATAGTGTAATGTTAATGACATGTTATGAGAGTGTAATGTTAATGACATGTTATGATAGTGTAATGTTAATGACATGTTATGATAGTGTAATGTTAATGACATGTTATGATAGTGTAATGTTAATGATATGTTATGATAGTGTAGTTGGCAGTCTTTGCAGACATCTTCAACCTCTCCCTTCAAGATGTCCACCATCGTGCCTGTCTCTAAACAACCCATGGTAACATGCCTGAACGACTATAGACTTGTACCCCTCACCTCGATTGTCAGCAAATGCTTCGAGAGGTTGGTCAAGGACTTTATTTGTGTTACCTGCCACGCTGGACCCATGGCAATTTGCATATCATCAAAACTGATCCACGGATGACGCAATTACTTTCCCACCTGGAGGGAAAGAACTGTTATGTGCGAATGCTGTTTATGGACTACAGCTCAGCGTTCAACACGATAGTTCCTGCCAAGCTCGACACAAAGCTAAGAGGTCTAGGCGTGCCCCCATCGACGTGCAGCTGGATACTGGACCTCCTGTCAGACCGCCGCCAGGTGGTGAGGATGGGCAGCACCACCTCACCACTGACCCTCAACACGGGAGCCCCCCAGGGATGCGTGCTGAGCCCTCTCCTCTACTCCCTCTACTCCCTCTACACCGACTGCATGGCTATGCACAGCTCCAATGTCATCGTCAAGTTTGCTGACGACACGACAGTGATGGGCCTGATCGCTTGGCGACGATGAGACAGCCTACAGGGAGGAGGTTGGATCGCTGGAGCAGTGGTGCCAGGAGAACAGCCTCGCCCTCAACGTCAAGAAGACCAAGGAGCTGATCGTGGACTACAGAAAGCAGAGAGGAGAGCACGGCCCTATCTCCATCGACGGTGTTGCAGTAGAGAGGGTCAGCAGCTTCAAATTCCTCGGTGTGCACATCTCCGAGGACCTCACATGGTCCACGCACACCACACACGTGGTGAAAAGGGCCCAACAACGCCTGTATTTCCTCAGGCGTCTGAAGAAATTCAGCATGGGCCCCCGCATCCTGAGAACATTCTACACCGGCACAATCGAGAGTGTTCTTACAGGGTGTATCACCGCCTGCTCCGCACTCGAGCGCAGAGCGCTTCAAAGGGTGGTGGGACGGCCCAGTATATCGTTGGAGGTGAGCTCCCCTCCCTCCTGGATATATACAACCAGCGGTGCGTGGCCAAGGCCAAACGCATCATAAAAGACATTGCCCACCCCAGCCACGAACTGTATTCACTTTTACCGTCAGGCAGGTGATACCTCAGTATCAAGTGCCGCACAAATAGGCTTAGAGACAGCTTCCACAGTCAGGCCATCAGGCTGCTGAACAAGGGCTTATAGTACATAACAATGTATATTTTATTAAATTGATTTAAATATACATATTGCTCTTTTCTGTGCCGATATATTGCATTTTATAAATTGCATTTTTACTTTTATATATTTAACTTTGTACAGTTTTGTACTTTTTTAAACTTATTTTATTCTATTCTGTTTTTATCTAATCTTATTTTCATAACTGCTGTCTGTCGTCGGGTGTTGCACATAAGATTTTCACTCACTACTTTATACTTGTGTAAACTGTGAAGTGACAATAAACTTGACTTGACTTGACTTGATGATGTTATGACAGTGTAATGTTAATGACATGTTATGACAGTGTAATGTTATTGACATGTTATGATAATGTAATGTTAATGACATGTTATGATAGTGGCAGCACTCCTAGCAGTAGGTCACTGCCTGTGGATAAAAACTGTCCTTAAACCTGCTCGTCCTTGCTGTACGGATGACCGGTGACCAGACGGTGGGGGAGAAGAGATGGAGCCCAGGGTGGTTGAGGTCCTTGGTGATGGAGATGGGGGAGAAGAGATGGAGCCCAGGGTGGTTGAGGTCCTTGGTGATGGAGATGGGGGAGAAGAGATGGAGCCCAGGGTGGTTGAGGTCCTTGGTGATGGAGATGGAGGAGAAGAGATGGAGCCCAGGGTGGTTGAGGTCCTTAGTGATGGAGATGGAGGAGAAGAGATGGAGCCCAGGGTGGTTGAGGTCCTTAGTGATGGAGATGGAGGAGAAGAGATGGAGCGCAGGGTGGTTGAGGTCCTTAGTGATGGAGATGGAGGAGAAGAGATGGAGCCCAGGGTGGTTGAGGTCCTTGGTGATGGAGATGGGGGAGAAGAGATGGAGCCCAGGGTGGTTGAGGTCCTTGGTGATGGAGATGGAGGAGAAGAGATGGAGCCCAGGGTGGTTGAGGTCCTTAGTGATGGAGATGGAGGAGAAGAGATGGAGCCCAGGGTGGTTGAGGTCCTTAGTGATGGAGATGGGGGAGAAGAGATGCAGCCCAGGGTGGTTGAGGTCCTTGGTGATGGAGATGGGGGAGAAGAGATGGAGCCCAGGGTGGTTGAGGTCCATGGTGATGGAGATGGGGGAGAAGAGATGGAGCCCAGGGTGGTTGAGGTCCTTAGTGATGGAGATGGGGGAGAAGAGATGGAGCCCTGGGTGGTTGAGGTCCTTAGTGATGGAGATGGGGGAGAAGAGAGGGAGCTTTGGTGTCAGAAGTGGGATCGTCACTCTCATCGCGGTTGGATCCCGGACGCAAACCGCGGCTGGCTGATCACCCCTTCGGGCTTCACAAGGAAGGGTTGACGGTTTGGTCCGTGGAGCCGCCGGGTGAGGTCGATGATCTTTTGGTTACGGTAAGAATCCGCGTGAATACTTAATGGCCAGCCGTTAGAGGTGAATTGCATACATCATTCGGAGCTTGTTTTTAACCAAGGTTTAGTAGAAACCTGAATTAGCGCAGACGTGTGTTAATATTTAGAGAGTGACGCATTTATCCGTATTCCAGGGAGTACGTTGACGTAATAAATGACTAATTTATCCGTATTCCAGGGAGTACGTTAAAAATAAAATTAGAGGTCTGAACGATAATTGTTTCCAATATCTTTCAGACCTCAAATTTTATTTAATTATTTAAATCGCGTTCATTTACCTCAGTGACAGCTCTTAGAAGTTATACTATTTTATCCACCGCCAGGTGGACCTTGCACACATCAAGGGCTCATCCCCGCGTATATACGACTTCCGTCCAACGTATACCCTGAATACGGATATGTAGTGCCCCTAATTTATTACGTCAACGTGCTCCCTGGAATACGGATAAATGCGTCACTCTCTAAATATTAACACACGTCTGCGCTAATCCAGGTTTCTACTAAACCTTGGTTAAAAACAAGCTCCGAATGATGTATGCAATTCACCTCTAACGGCTGGCCATTAAGAATTCACGCGGATTCTTACCGTAACCAAAAGATCACCTCACCCGGCGGCTCCACGGACCAAACCGTCAACCCTTCCTTGTGAAGCCTAAGGGGTGATCAGCCAGCCGCGGTTTGCGTCCGGGATCCAACCGCGATGAGAGTGACCATCCCACTTCTGACACCAAATTGTGGTGGAAATCTAATAATACAAGATCAACTGATAAATTGAATTGTAATGTCTGTTCCACAATGCCAACGTCATCTCATGCACCCCCAATCATGTCTAGGAAGATGACTCACTGTGTGGCCGGGTGTCTAATGATGATGGGGACAGCATTACCGAATAATGATTTTGCAAAGTTTGACCCGATAATATCGCTAAATAACATAGACTCAGACTGCACAAATGTAACCGTACATGTGGCCCCAAAGGAGGCGCATCATATTTCCCTCGTGACGGTAACAATAGATCCAGAAGATGACCTTTGACATGTGTGTAGTAGCAGTTGGGTGCCAACCGCTTGGAGATATACACATGGATAAATGTCGGAACCAGAGTCGTAGAGGGTTTGAGGTGGCGGTGTGGATCTAGGGTCTATCACAGTCCCCCAAACGACTGGTCTGGTCTTTGCGCACCAATATCAATTACAGATCAGACATACATTATTACGGCAACCCTGGTATCAAAAGTTAGGCGAGAAAAGCGAGCGGTATATTTTTTAAAAGCATGATGGAATGTGGGGAACCGACGTCCCCAACTATTTCTAAATATAGACGACCGCACAGAAGTTCGGTCTTGCACTGTTTCTACAACTAGGCGTGGGTAAGCTTCTTCTTATGGCAGAGACAACTAACTATCGACTTCAATC
>CM051020.1:929691-944691 GCA_027704905.1 Muraenolepis orangiensis
CTCTCTCTCTCTCTCCCCCTCTTGTAGAAAAGTGTTTTTCTATTAACTTACTGGGCTTGGACATGTATTCATGTATGCTTTTTATATCACTAACTTTTGCTTATTTCTCTGTGTTGTTTCCATCAAAAGTGTTCAAGCTTTGAAAGGGCGTGATCTGTAAACGGTGTCTTTTGGTGTCACTAAAAATGAGTTATTATGTTAAAATGGGTTATATCTCTAAGGTCCAGTTGCTGTGGAGTCCATGTGTGGGTATTTTGTCCCATTAGGACAAAATACCAAAATAATATCATAAACAATTCAACAAACAAGTCTTTCAAGTCCCCTCATTGGACCAGAGTCTGCTGGGGGGAGTCTGACCCTTCCAGTTGGCCGTCCTTACAATCAATCAGAGAAGAAGAGGAGGTTCACAACAAGTCCCGCCCACCGAGCGATGACGCCTGTGTCACTCAGCCATGGCTTCACAATAAGAGCCCCCAATCCCTCACTCTGGATGACTAACAGGAACATATACCACAGCATGCATGTACACACACACACACACACACACACACACACACACACACACACACACACACACACACACACACACACACACACACACACACACACACACACACACAGTGTACAGAGCAATCCATTTATATTGATAGCTGATACGAGCTCATATAATCAAGCAACATGGCAACATGTCTGAGTTAATTAGAAGCTGTCTATTAAGACATCCATACAGGCTTCCTTTATTAACCTTTATTAACCTTTATTACCCTTTATTAACCTTTATTAACCTTTATTAACCTTTATAACACTCATGAACATTCATGTCCAATCCAGCTCAGTCCTACTGTGTTATAGTAGAACTTCTGATCAGTCCTACTGGGTTATAGCAGAACTTCTGATCAGTCCTACTGTGTTATAGTAGAACCTCTGATCAGTCCTACTGGGTTATAGTAGAACCTCTGATCAGTCCTACTGTGTTATAGTAGAACCTCTGATCAGTCCAACTGGGTTATAGTAGAACCTCTGATCAGTCCTACTGGGTTATAGTAGAACCTCTGATCAGTCCTACTGGGTTATAGTAGAACCTCTGATCAGTCCTACTGGGTTATAGCAGAACCTCTAGGGGAGGCGGCCCAGAGCCCGGGCCGGAAAACCAACTACTGAAACACTTGCTGTTTCGCCCAAGTAGGAGAGAAAGAGGATTTAAATTTTGAGTGTATTTCTACAGTGAATCTTTTACAAACACATTTTTACTGTTAATAGAACACAAATATGATATAATATAGAATACAAATATGAAACGAAAGAAAGAGATTCCAGCTTATCAGCTCTCAGAATGTACATGATATATATATATATATATATATATATATATATATATACATATATATATATATATATAGAGTCATCTAGACTTTATTAGAGAAGACTTGGAAACTTCACAGATTGAAAAGCAAAAACATTCAAGATTCAAGATGTTCAGTACAATGGAAAGCTTTGTACCCATTCACTCCCCCAGTAGGAATTCCTACAATTGAACAGTATATACAATATACCATGAACAACACTTATACCATAAAACAAATAAACAACATAACAGCTGATTTACTTTTCTGTTTTGTTGGTACAAAGAATTGAGTTGCTTTTTGTTCAAATGGGTCAGGAGGTTGAAAAATGATTGATCCGAAGGGACATGGATACACGTTCTGGGTGATCAATCCCTCGTAACTTGAGTGAAACATTTGTTCTCAATATCATAGGGTGTTTGCCTCCCAGCGGAAATGTTCTGGGTTCGATCCCCCAATGTCTACAGTCAAACCTGTAGGCATCCTAAAGCAAGACGTCCCTAACCCCTACCTGCTCATTCATGACATCTGACCTGAACATCTGAATCACAATTCACTACAAGCCCCTTATGATAAAGGAGTCTCCTAAATATAGAGATATATATACACAAATATATATCTATAGTACTATATATACATGCAGTTCATGTGTATTGTGCAGTGTAGTCCCCGGTTCTCCCTGATGTTATGATATATTTACCCATAGCGCGTTTCAACCTTCTAACCTTTGGGTGAAAACAGAAGATTGATGGACTTATGATGAAGCACCATAATGATAATACCGTATTGACCCGAATATAAGACGACCCCGATTATAAGACGACCCCTCTTTTTCAAGACTCATTTTTGGAAAAAATATATATTTATTTTTTTTGAAGACCAAATCTTTTTTTTTATAAAGAAAATATTTTTTTTTTGAAAATAATGATAACACACATCACACATTGTGTTCAAATTTGCCTAACTTGACAAACAAAAACAAAACAGGCTAGATAGATTGCAATGAAACAGTAGTGCAATAAAACGGTAGAGCAATGAAACAGAACATCAGTCTATTGGTCACATCACAGTCTTCTACGTCGCTGGTTGTTCCTCTCACTCCCGCTATCGTCACTCACGGTGTCCGCTTCCCCGTCTCCTCCCACATCACGTCATCCTCGCTGCCATCCATGGCATTTGGTACGCAGCATTTCTTAAACCCATTAATGCTTTCTGGGGAAACGTCAGCCCATGCTTGCAAGATCCATTCACAGAGCAAACGTACTGCAGGCTTTTGGATTTTTCCAGACGGTGTCAGTGCGTGATTAGCAGCCAGGAGCCACTCTGTGGATCTTGCGCAGATGAACCTTGAATGGTTTGTTAACGACCACATCCAACACCTGCAGCTGGCTTGTCATTCCGCCCGGTATGATCACTAGGTGACTAGGTTTTGACTGGCTCAGTCAAGTGTCCACGGAAAGCATCCAGAATCAACATGTTCCTCTTCTTTCTGAGTCCCCCACGCCGTCTGCCCCACACCACCTTGAGCCAGTCCACCACAAGCTCCGTCTCCATCCAGCCCTTTGCCCGGGCACTACCATAATCCCCCACGTACGGGGGAAGTTGTGTCCCATCTGCGAGGCGCGTTAACATGACAGTTAATCGGCTCTTCTTTTGTCGCCTTTCTTATGCACAGTGACAGATGTGGCATGTCAAAATACACAGGCGTTTGATCAGCATTGCCCATCTGATCAAGGGGGTATGAGTGCTTCTTCCTTAACTTGATCACATATCGCTGATAAGACAGTAGCTTCTCTCTGGAGTCTGAGGGCAGGCGCTGGGCTTGTCCTGCGTCGCAATGACAGGTGTTTGATGTCTCTGCTTCGTTTATCACCATTATCTTAAAATTGGCATCGTAACTTCGTCTCTTCTGTTTATTAACTTGCCCTACTTTTGAGCCACTTTTTTCAAGTTGGTCGCTGTGTCTCCATTTCTAACTCTCCAGGTAACTGTTTTTATGTACTGTTACTTTAAGACTTTGAGTTACTTTAAGTGTCGCGCGGTGTCTCGGAACACTCGTTTGGCGCGATCTGTTGTTGCGCAGTTACATGTGCAATTACGGTACATCGAAAAGTCTAAACCCCGATTATAAGACGACCCCTCTTTTTAGATTTTTTCAGAAAAAACCCGTCTTATTCGGGTCAATACGGTAATACCATACCACCATAATAACCGGAGGATTAATCATTAATCCTCCTGGTAGTTCACTGGGGCGTTGCACACGCCGAAGCAACCCAGAGCCTTACGGATCTATGGTCCAATTAGTCCATGGATCTCATTGATCCAGGGCTCTGTCGCGGCTCTCCCAGGTGGAACACCGATCCCTGAGACCTGAGCAGTCGATCGCGATGGACTCCGTCAGCTTCCCTCCACGACTCACACACACATACAGACCCTTACATAATGCTTGTTGTTTTGCTGCAGCGAAACAGACCTGCTTAACATTCATACAAACGTACACAAACACAAACAGATGCGCACACACACTTTCAAACAAGTGTGGGTTCACACAGACACGCACACGTGTGTGTGCGTATACACAATGCATGTATTCACACACATACAAGCACACAGATGCGACGTGCCCACTCAAACCCCTAAGACTTTGTATCAACATCCTTTCTTTGAGCTGAATCACCAGCTAACCTGGTCTAATGAACTAATATGGAACGAATATCATTATACACTAATGGATATCATAACACGCTTTCCCCAAAGAGAGAGATGGTGACAAACAAATGTACAAATAAACACAAGATGGACAAAACTAAGTGGATGGAGTGGAGGAGGATGATGATGAAGGTGATGATGATGAAGATGATGATGATGATGATGAGGATGATGATGATGATGATGAGGATGAGGATGATGATGATGATGATGATGATGATGATGATGATGATGGAGAGAGGATGGAGGAGGCTAGCAGGAGAAAGCAGTTGTGAAGAGGTGGTTTTGAGGGCCTGTTCTCGGGTGTCTGACGTGTCTGATGTGGTCAGGGAGAGCGTTCCAGAGGGTGGGTTACTGAGAAGGCCCTGTTGCCCCCGGTCCGGAGCTCGGTCCTGGTGGTGCTTAGCGTGTTGAACTCAGCATACCTGAGGCAGGTAGGGGCGCGGCGGGGGAGGAGTTCTGAGAGGTAGGGAGGGGCCACGTTGGTTAGTGCTTTCTAGGTGGTGAGAAGTATCATGAAGTCAATCCTGTATTTCACCGGGAGGTCCAGTGCAAGTTGTGGAGGACCGGAGGGATGTGGTCACGGTGACGGGTGGAGGTGATTTTATATCAGTCAGACAGTGGCAAGGGAGGAGTGGGTGGTGGATGAGATGGTCCTAGAGGAGAGGTAGAGTTGAGGGTAGCAGTAGAAATGTAGGCCATGAGGAGAAGGATGTACAGCAGGGGTACTCAACTTCAGAGGCCAAGAGGGCCACATTTAAACCACAACAAGTGCAAAGGGCCACAAAATATTATTAACATATATTTGTACCATTTTATTCTCTGTATTTACTACTGCTGTTTAATATGTTGTCTTGCTTGTCATTTTTAATGCATTCCAAAGCATCATGGAATATTTAACAAATATTCTCAATTTGAGTAACAAATGTAGTGTTGGTCAAGCTGATGTTTTATTAACACTGGAGTGAATAGCTTTGCATTGATGACATTGATAACGTTACTTATTCCTATTGAGAGCTCTGAGTCTGCATTTCACAAATATTAATAACAATAACAATATAACAAACAACCTTTTACTTATTCCTAGTGAGAGCTCTGAGTCTGCATTCTTTTCAGATCAGTACTTTCAGATCTGGTTGTTGCTCAGTTGTAGCTGCTCTGAGATAGTCTGCCAAATGTCTGTCAATTAGACGGGAACGCTGCTTTGATTTGATTATTCCCATGGCAGAGAAGGAGCTTTCACACACATAAGTAGATCCAAAGCAGGTCAGGATTTAATTTTTAAATTATTATTTTTCTTTTAATTTTTCATAACCAGGCATGTCGGGGGCCACAAAATAAGCGTCTGCGGGCCGGATGCGGCCTGCGGGCCGCCTGTTGAGTAAGTCTGATGTACAGGATAAAAGGAGAGGCCCGAGCACTGAACCTTGGAGGACACCGTGAGTAACTTGGGCGGTGGAGGATCTGCAGTTGTTCATGGAGATGTATTGGTGTGCTGAAGTCCTGAGAGGAAGATAGAGTGGTTGATGGCATCGAAGACAGCGCTGAGGTCCAGGAGAATGAGGACGGTGAGGGAGTCTGCAGAGAGGAGAATGTCGGTGGTGATTTTAAGTACAGCGGTTTCTGTGCTGTGTTTGGAGCGGAGGCAAGTGGAGTTGAGGTGGGATTTGAGTTGAGCAGCGACGGATGGCTTGAGGACTTTGGACAGAAAGAGGGGGTTGGAGATGAGCTGATTGTCACGGTTACGGTGGTTGACAGGGGGCGTTGCCAGGCCGCGTGCGCTAGAGGCGCACACACACGCACCTGCCAACCATTACCGTGGCTAATTGCCATTGATCTCACCTGGGGGGCTATTTATACAGCGGCGTCAGTGAGAGACGTCGCTCGTTCGTACTATGCGTAACCGGTACGCTACCAGTCCCCAGGTGACATTCATCCCTGGCTTTTGATCACCCTGCTACGGACTATCAGAGAGATAGCCCGCTCGGCTGCTGTTCCAGCCCCTCGTCGGTCCAGACGATCGACGCACCTCGACGCACCTTGACTTCCCGGTAACCCGACCCATCGCCTGTCCCAACCATCCCTACGTCTGCTACCTGTCGGATCGACGCACCTCGACGCACCTCCTCGACGCACCTTGACTTCCCGGTAACCCGACCCATCGCCTGTCCCAACCATCCCTACGTCTGCTACCTGTCGGATCGACGCACCTCGACGCACCTCCTCGACGCACCTTGACTTCCCGGTAACCCGACCCATCGCCTGTCCCAACCATCCCTACGTCTGCTACCTGTCGGCTTGACGCACCTCGACCTCCCAGAGGTTGGACCCAGATCCCTCGTCTGTCCTGGAGATAACAATCGATTGTGTTTGTGCCGTAATAAAACCCCTGTTCTCCCTTTTCTGGTCTCCGCCTGCGTTCTGGGTCCAACCTCACCACACACCTTTGTGACAGAACGAATGAGCCATAATGGACCCGGCGACGGAGATCGGGTGCAGCGCGAGATCCATCGTTACGGAGCGCAGTGGGAGAAACTTCTTGCGGACGCCCATGCTTCAATTACCCGGCTGGTGGACATCACGGAGTCCCAGGGCGCACGCATAGCGCACCTCGAGGCGGTGGTTTCACACACGCCGGCTCTCGCTGGTTCCGCGGAGCCACACATCCCGCCCCCGCTGAGGTACTCTGGGGATCCGGACACCTGCCGGAGCTTCTTGGGTCAGTGCACCAATATCTTTAAAGCACAGCCGTCCCGCTTTACGAGGGAAGCGGGGAGAATTGCTTACATAGTGAGCCTGCTGGAGGGAGGTCCCCTCGCTATGTACGATGCGCTCCGTGCGCAAGGATCTCCTCTCATGTGGCCTTTGTGGCTCTTGAAATGGAGCTGATGAGGGTGTACGACCACCCCATACGGGGCGCCCAGGCTGGACAACTCCTGTTGCGGCTTAAACAAGGAACGCTCAGTCTTCGGGAGTACATCGCCCGGTTTCGCCGGTTGGCGGTGGAGTCCGGTTGGAACGAGGAATCGCTCCTGTCCGCGCTTCAGAACGGACTCAACCGGGAGTTGGGCACGGAGGTGGCGCTGCGGGGCGAGAAGGGCACTGTGGATGAGGCCATCCAGATGGCCATTCAGGTGTCTGACCTAGCTATGCAGTGGGGGGGACGGTCCAGGTCCTTCCAGAAGCGTCTCCCGCCCAGCGGAGGAGAGGAGATATTCTCGGTCCACCGCTTCCTTCGCGGAGGAGCCGATGCAGTTGGATCGGGTGGTCCTTTCCCAGCAGGAACGGAAGCGGAGGCTGGACACCGGAGCTTGTCTCTACTGCGGGGCGTTGGGACACTCCCTTCGCGACTGTCATCGTCGGCCAAAAGATCGGGCCCCTCAGTGACGGCGGGGTCCCTGAGGTGCCAGAATGCGACCCGCTCTCCAGCTCCACTTGCAGGCTCCCATTTTCACGGGCATCTCCTTTGGGCGAAGGAGAGGCTTCCGGTGGAGGTGTTGGTGGACTCCAGAGCAGATGCCAGTTTTATTGATGCCGCTCTGGTCGAACGGGCCGGTATTCCCACCGAGCGGATACAGCCACCATTGGAGGTGAACTCGCTGGATGGCAAGCCGTTGGCCCGGATCACTCAACGGTCGGTTCCTCTTACTCTGATTCTGTCAGGGAATCACCGGGAGACCATCCAGTTACACGTCATCTCCTCCCCCCACACCCCGGTGGTATTGGGTAGACCGTGGTTGGCTATCCACAATCCACACATCGATTGGGCGGCGGGTTCCGTGATAAGTTGGAGCATGTTCTGCCACTCGAACTGCCTCCGGTCCGCTCTAGCCCCACGCAGCCCACCCACCCGCCCGGTCCCGAGTCCTCCCGATCTCTCATCCGTCCCCCATGTTTACCACGACCTCGGGGAGGTGTTCTCTAAGGCAGCGGTTCTCAAACTGTGGTCCGCGGACCACTGGTGGTCCGCGGAGGTACTGCAGGTGGTCCGTGGAAAAAAGCTGAATAAAATCCACTTTTTACTATCAAGGATTTTCGGAGACCACCTCATATGTGACTTGCTCCATCGAATATATTTGAATAGTAATACATATAAAATCATTGCCAGTGTTATCAGTTGCAAGTGTGTATTTGTTGTAAAAATGACGAAAGCAGCCTGTGTGTGAGGGGCAGCGCCGTGTGTGTGGGAGAGAAGCAGCGCTGTCTACTTATTTGCAATGACGTAGCTCAAGCATTTATGCAACTTGATTTGAAGCCTGTGTGTGTGAGGGGCAGCAGCACCGTGTGTGTGTGGTGGTGTGTGTGTGTGTGTGTGAGGGGCAGCACCGTGTGTGTGTGTGTGTGTGTGTGTGTGTGTGTGTGTGTGTGTGTGTGTGTGTGTGTGTGTGTGTGTGTGTGTGTGTGTGTGTGTGTGTGTGTGTGTGTGTGTGTGTGTGTGTGTGTGTGTGTGTGAGAGAGTGAGTGAGAGAGCGCGCGCGCCAGGAATAATGCCGAAGCGTTGTGCATACAAGATCCGTTTATTCGCCATGCTTGTATAATCAGAATATTGTTTGCATAAGTAGGCTATATTTTTCGTTTCGTTTATTCGTTTATTTATTCGTACATTTCAGGACAATTTTGGGAATTTAGTTAGTTTGTTATGAGTTTTAAATAGATTTTGAAAGTGGAGAGAGAGAGAGAGAGAGAGAGAGAGAGAGAGAGAGAGAGAGAGAGAGAGAGAGAGAGAGAGAGAGAGAGAGAATGTCACATTATATAATGACTGTGTGTGTGCGTTTGTGTATGTTTTGCGTTTGTGTGTATTGTGTTTGTTTCCCGGGGAAAACACACGAGAAACACCGGCTGTGTATGCCTGCTGCCTGTGACGTTAAGTTGCTCCGTTTTCCGCTTGTAATTATTCCGTTACAAGCTTCAAAGTTGTATTTATCATCTGAAATTGCCGAAACAAGTTTAATATTCTGAAAGCCATGACTTTGTTTATTTGAAATCAGATGAAAACAAACTCTCACGGACCCTGCCGTGTTACTTATGATTAATATAGGCCTTACATTCATAATTTCAGCCGGAGGGAGGGGGGGCTGCGCTGGGAAGAGCAGAGTGCAAGTGAGAGCTCTCATCTTCCCACGTGTGCGTGCAAAACACACTGGTGGTCTGAAGAGAAAACATGTTAACATTAATGAAGATCATGAGAGTGAGTCGGAGGCATCTACAAGACAGATTCCGCGAAAAAAAAGGGAATGTGAAATACTTAGAACTGGGATTTACATACACAGGCACCGAAGATGAGCCTTTGCCATTATGCGTTCTGTGCTACGAGACACTGGCTAACGAGAGCTTAAAACCAGCTAATCTTCGCCGTCACCTTGAGGCAAAGCATGGAGAGTTGAAGTCCAAGCCAGTTGAGTTTTTTAAAAACAAGCTCCAAGAATTTCACAGTAGCAAGAACATCATGGAATCCACATCTACAGGTAGCAACAATGCTAAAGCAGTGGAAGTCTCATACAGATTGTCAAGAATTATCGCAAAAAATGGGAAAGCGCATACACTCGGTGAGGAGGTGGTGCTGCCATCAATTAAGGTGGCGGTGGGTGTTATGCTGGGTGAAAAGGCATGCAAGCAAATGGACTTGATTCCATTGTCAGACAGCACCGTACAGCGCAGAATTGAGGAAATGGCCAGCAATGTGAATGACCAGCTAATAGCGCGGATAAAAGCCAGTCGATTTTTTTGCACTACAGTTGGATGAATCAACTGACATAGCTAACCTTGCCAACCTGCTCTCATACGTAAGGTATGAACACAACGGAGAAATAGAGGAGGACTTTCTCTTTTGTAAATGTTTGCCAACACACATGTTGAACAGTTTCATAACGGAACATAGGATTGATTGGTCAAAATGTGTGGGCATTAGCACAGACGGGGCAGCAGCCATGTTAGGGCACAGTGGGCTTGTTAAACGTGTACAAGCAGTGGCTCCACAAACTAAATCAATCCACTGCAGCATCCACAGGGAGGCTCTCGCAGCCAAAAAAATGCCTCCTGATCTCAAAACTGTTCTGGATGAAGCAGTACGAACGGTCAATTTTATCAAGGCCGTCCACTGAATGCCCGGTTGTTTGCCGTTTTATGCGATGAGATGGGCAGTGATCACCGGCAATTACTTGTGCACACCGAGGTCCGGTGGCTATCGAGAGGAAAGGTGCTTGTGCGGCTCTACGAGTTGCGCGATGAAGTGAGAATGTTTTTACTTGACTCAAAATTTGAACTTTCAGATCGCTTCAGTGATGCCCCGTGGCTTGCCAAGTTGGCATACCTGGCAGATATTTTTGAGCATTTGAATGGACTCAATCGGAGTCTTCAGGGGAAGTCAGTGACACTTTTTCACGTGCAAGACAAAGTTGAAGCTACAATCAAGAAGATGGAGATGTGGGCCAGGCGCCTGGAGCAGTCAAACTATGACTCGTTTGCAAACCTATCCGATTTTTTGGACACCGCGGAAATGCAGCTTCCAAATAATGTGAAAAATGATGTCAGGGAGCACTTGCACAGTTTGAAAACACAGCTACGGATGTACTTCCCTATCCCTGACACAACTGCGAACTAGATCAGAAATCCATTTGCGACCCTGGACGATGACATCCTCGCAAACCTTACGTCCAGAGAGCAAGACAGCCTTGTTGAACTGTCCTGTGACAGTGCTTTAAAAGTGGATTTTTCTCAGAGATGCCTGCCTGCCTTTTGGCTAAAAGCTGCTTCAGAATACCCAGAGCTGTCCGACAAGGCCTTGATGTTTCTTATGCCCTTTCCTACCACTTACCTCTGTGAGTCGGGATTTTCATCACTGGTCTCGTTGAAGACAAAATATCGGAACAGACTTAACATTGAACCAGATCTCAGATTGAAGCTGGAACCTGACATCCAGATGTTGACATCTGCGAAGCAACATCATCCATCTCATTAGCTGAGTGATTAGGTTAGCTTGGACTTGCTGTGCGTGTGCGTTGTTTTGAGTTTAATTAGCCTGTAATTGCACAAAATCAGTTATTTTATTTATTATTTCCTTATTACACACGTTTATGTTAATTTATTTTATATTCAGCGTGATTGATAAGATTATTTGTTTCCACTGGACTTGCTGTGCGTGTGTAACATGGTTGTTTTGAGTTTAATTAGCCTATAGTTGCACAAAATCTGTTATTTTATTTATTATTTCCTTATTGTACACGGATACAATCGGATGTTGAAAGAGCTGAAGCTGCAGTTCATGTTCACTGATGCAGCTGTTGTGTTCTATGAGTGTATGCAGATTTGAATATATGGTCAAGGACCAAAAGAAAAAAAGAAGTTGTCCGCCGTCCTCTTTGAGAAGCATAAACAACGCAGACAGACACCGGTCACACGTGCAACAAAAGTATCAGATAGGCTTTACTTTTGATTGTCTATAATTAACTATAAAAACATATCTGCGTTTTAACACTACGTTTATATGTACTTATTTTTACGGTTTGCATATGAGGTGGTCCGCGAAAATCCTTGATGATAAATAGTGGTCCGCAGAAACTAAAAGTTTGAGAACCCCTGCTCTAAGGAACGGGCCGTCTCCTTACCTCCTCACAGACCATACGACTGCGCCATCAATCTCCTTCCCGGCGCGTCTTTGCCGGTTAGGCGACTCTACAATCTGTCCCGGCCCGAGAGACAGACCATGGAGACCTACATCCACGACTCACTGGCAGCGGGCCTGATCAGACCCTCGTCGTTGCCTGTGGGTTCTTGGTTTTTCTTTGTGACTAAAAAGGATAACTCGTTGAGGCCGTGTATCGACTTCCGGGGGCTAAACGAGTACCCCTTGCCACTCATCGACCCAGCCTTCGAGCCGCTCCGTAATGCGACGGTGTTCTCCAAATTGGACCTCCGCAATGCCTACCATCTCGTCCGGATCCGTGAGGGGGACGAGTGGAAGACGGCGTTCAACACTGCTTTGGGGCACTTCGAGTACCGGGTCATGCCCTTCGGTCTCACCAACGCCCCGGCAGTGTTCCAAGCTCTGGTGAACGACGTCCTCCGAGACATGCTGAACCTGTTCGTCTTTGTCTACCTGGACGATATTTTGATATTTTCAGGTAGTCAGAGGGAGCACGTTCAGCACGTTCGGTTGGTACTTCAGCGGCTTTTGGAGAACAAGCTGTTTCGTCAAGGCGGAGAAGTGCGAGTTCCACGCTAAGTCGGTGGCTTTTTTGGGGTTCATAATCGAACCGGGGCAAGTTCGATCGGATCCCGTTAAGGTCAAGGCAGTGGCGGAGTGGCCGACGCCTACGTCCCGGAGACAACTCCAGCGGTTCCTCGGCTTTTCTAATTTTTACCGCAGGTTCATCCGGGATTTCAGTAGTGTCGCGGCCCCACTTACTCGGCTCACCTCCATGCTCTCTCCGTTCTCCTGGACTCCTGAGGCAGGTGCGGCGTTTGCGCAGCTGAAAGGTCTGTTTACCTCGGCTCCGGTTCTGAGGCATCCGGATCCGGCATGCCAGTTTGTGGTGGAGGTGGACGCATCGGATTCCGGTGTGGGGGCCGTTCTTTCTCAACGTTCCACGGGGGATCGGAAGACTCACCCTTGTGCTTTTTTTTCGAGACAGTTGTCGCCCGCGGAGAGGAACTACGACGTGGGGAATCGGGAGCTCTTGGCAGTGGTTCTGGCCTTGGAGGAGTGGAGGCATTGGCTGAAGGGGGCCGAACAACCGTTCGTGGTCTGGACAGACCACAAGAACTTGGCCTACCTCCGCACCGCCAGACGGCTCAACTCTCGACAGGCGCGGTGGGCGTTGTTCCTGGGGAGGTTCAACTTCACGCTCACCTACCGGCCTGGATGTCTGAATGTGAAACCAGACTCTCTCTCTCGCCAGTGGGACGCCGAGAGGGATCTCGTCGAGCCAGAGACCATCCTGCCTCCGGTGTGCGTGATTGGGGCAGTCACATGGGAGATCGAGGGTCTCGTCCGGTCGGCTCAGCTTACTCATCCAGATCCAGGTAATGGTCCCGCTAACCGGCTGTTTGTACCCGATCCAGTTAGGTCTCGGGTGCTGCAGTGGGCTCATTCCTCCCGTCTGACCTGCCATCCCGGCTTTGCGCGGACCCTGTCCTTCCTCAGACGGAGCTTCTGGTGGCCTTCCATCTCCCGGGACACCCAGGCCTTTGTCACGGCCTGCACCGTCTGTGCACGCAGCAAGGCCTCACATCGACCTCCTGCGGGGTTGCTGCAGCCGCTGCCTATCCCTCGTCAGCCTTGGTCGACTTCGTCACCGGTCTTCCGCCGTCGTCTGGTAACTCCACCATCCTCACCATCGTCGACCGGTTTTCGAAGGCGGTCCATTTTGTGCCGTTGCCCAAGCTTCCCTCGGCCAAGGAGACGGCGGACCTCCTGGTGCTGCAGGTATTTCGTTTGCACGGGATACCCCTGGACATAGTGTCCGACCGGGGGCCACAGTTCGCGTCGCAGTTGTGGAAGGCTTTCTGCCAGGCTCTGGGGGCTACCGCCAGCCTCTCCTCCGGATACCATCCTCAGTCCAATGGACAAACGGAGAGAGCCAACCAGGACCTGGAAGCGGCTCTCCGCTGCGTCGCCGCGCGCCATCCATCTTCATTCCCAGAGTTCCCACCTCCCTTGGGTGGAGTACGCCCACAACTCCCTGATCAGCGACGCCACGGGGATGTCGCCGTTCCAGGCATCACTGGGCTACCAACCACCCCTGTTTCCCGTCCAGGAGGAGGAGATTGCGGTGCCGTCGGTACAGGCCCACCTCCAGCGCTGCCGCCGGATACGCACGGTCGGCACTCCTTCGTACGGCCGATCGGAACCGGCGTTTGGCGGACCGTCGGAGGGTTCAGGCACCCATCTATCGACCTGGACAACAGGTTTGGCTCTCCTCCCGTGACCTGCCACTCCAGGTACTGTCCCGGAAGTTGGCGCCTCGTTATGTGGGACCTTACACGGTGGACAAGGTCATCAATCCGGTTTCTGTACGGTTAAGATTGCCGCCAGCCATGAAGGTTCATCCCACCTTTCATGTCTCCCTATTGAAACCTGTGTCTTCCAGTCCCTTGTGCCCTCCCACCACACCCCCCCCCCCCCCAGGATCATCGACGACCATCCGCCTACACGGTGAGAAAGATCCTGGACATCCGTCGCCGTGGCCGGGGTTTCCAGTACCTGGTGGATTGGGAAGGGTACGGCCCGGAGGAGCGGAGTTGGATTCCACGGCGGAGTGTCCTGGATCTGTCCCTCATCCGCGACTTCCATCAGGAACATCCCAACAGGCCGAGTGGGGTGCCAGGAGGCACCCGTTGAGGGGGGGGGTACTGTCACGGTTACGGTGGTTGACAGGGGGTGTTGCCAGGCCGCGTGCGCTAGAGGCGCACACACACGCACCTGCCAACCATTACCGTGGCTAATTGCCATTGATCTCACCTGGGGGGCTATTTATACAGCGGCGTCAGTGAGAGACGTCGCTCGTTCGTACTATGCGTAACCGGTACGCTACCAGTCCCCAGGTGACATTCATCCCTGGCTTTTGATCACCCTGCTACGGACTATCAGAGAGATAGCCCGCTCGGCTGCTGTTCCAGCCCCTCGTCGGTCCAGACGATCGACGCACCTCGACGCACCTTGTGTTACCAGTGTGTACCAGTGTGTTAACAGTGTGGATTCAGTGTGGATTCAGTGTGGATCCAGTGTGTTAACAGTGTGGACAGTGTGGATTCAGTGTGGATTCAGTGTGGATCCAGTGTGTTAACAGTGTGGATCCAGTGTGTTAACAGTGTGGATTCGGTGTGGATCCAGTGTGTTAACAGTGTGGATCCAGTGTGTTAACAGTGTGGATCCAGTGTGTTAACAGTGTGGATTCAGTGTGGATTCGGTGTGGATCCAGTGTGTTAACAGTGTGGATTCGGTGTGGAT
>CM051020.1:949691-952191 GCA_027704905.1 Muraenolepis orangiensis
ACCCCCCCCCCTCCCCCTCCCCCCTCTGGTCTGTGTTCACACTACAGTCTTGGTTCGCTCCCAGGCACAATTGAGGAGAGCAACACTCCGATACAGCAGGTGGCGTATGCACCTAGTTGGTTTTTTGCGATCGCCAATCAGCCAATCAGCCAATCAGCAAGTTGATACAGCAAGCCTCTTCCGTGTTTTGGTATGGTTAGCTTGCACACACCCCGCTCCGTCGTCAGGGACGCTGGCACACACCCGAAACCACCTTTTCAAGCGGTCCCGGCTTGGAGCGAATCAGCGTCCCCGGTGACGGGGGGAGCGTTCTCATCACACTTATTTTGGTGCGATCGTGCTCGGATTCGACCCCGAATGGCTAGTGAGAATGCCCCCTAAGGTGTGTGTGTACCTGCTGTTCTGCAGTGTGTGTGTGTGTGTGTGTACCTGGTGCTCTGCAGTGTGTGTGTATGTGTGTGTGTGTACCTGGTGCTCTGCAGTGTGTGTGTGTCCAGTATGATGGTGCTGGCCTCCTCCAGGTTCCACTGGCTCCGCTCCAGAACCTCCACACACTCTGACCTGGACCTCAGACCCAGACGGAACAACTGCTCCACCTACAGTACATACACACGTATTAAGAGATGGATGGAGAAAGATCGATAGATATACAGACAGACAGAGAGACAGGCAGACAGACAGACAGACAGACAGAGAGAGACAGGCAGACAGACAGACAGACAGACAGACAGACAGACAGACAGACAGACGAGACAGACAGACAGACAGACAGACGGATAGAGAGAGAGAGAGAGAGAGAGAGAGAGAGAGAGAGAGAGAGAGAGAGAGAGAGAGAGAGAGAGAGAGAGAGAGAGAGAGAGAGAGAGAGAGACAGACAGACAGACAGACAGAGAGACAGACAGCCCGGTGGTGAGACCTTAAGATGCTGTACAGCCAGAGTGATGTTCCAGCCGTGGTCCAGCAGACTGGTCTGACTCTCCTCCACCGTCACCCCGTGAACCGTCTCCTGGACCTGTCAATCAAACACAAACCAAGGATACCCAGCATCCCAACAGAGAGGAGGAGGAAATTAACCGCTTTGAAAGATTTAGCCGCAACCAATCACAGAGTAACTTCAGAGGTCACATGTCAGAATATGTGTTTGATGATCCCAATCACTATGAAAAAAAACAAAAAACATTTCCGGAATCATTTCACGTTCCCACCTGTTTGATGCTCTGCTCCTGCTGCATGCTGGGAGCTGTAGTTCGACCACCATTGTTGTTGTTGTTGAAGGAGGAGTTTGGCTTGGCTCTGCTCTGTTGCATTATGGGCTTGACGGCAGCCATGTTGGCTGCCCCGTATCTGGTTCAGATGGAGATGAGTTTTTGGTTACCGGGTAAGGCTTGGTAAATGACAGGCCCTGATTGGTGGATAGCTCACAGGGATAATTTGATACAACTGTAAATGTAAATGTATTTTAGCCTTTTCTATCATAATTAGAGTCGTCTAATATAAGACTTGAGTAGAATAGTTTGAATAGTATCGCAGAGGAGAAGAAGAGGAAGGTATTCCCGCAGGGGGGCGTCCCCCAGGGCTGTGTGCTGAGCCCTCTCCTCCCTCCCTCTCCACCCTGACTGCATCCTGCACGAACACCATCATCAAGTTAGCAGACGACACAACGGTGGTGGGCCTCATCAAGAACAACAATGAGGCAGCCTCCAGGGAGGAGGTCCAGCACCTGGTGACGTGGAGCGCTGACAACAACCTGGAACCTCGACACCAAGAAGACCAAGGAGCTGATCGTGGACTTCAGGAAGACCAGAGCTGGGGCACATGCCCCCATCCTCATCAACGGGTGGAGGTCCAGCGTGTCTCCAGCTTTAGATTCCTTGGGGTCCACATCTCCGAGGAGGACCTCTCCTGGTCCCTCAATACTGCCTCACTGCTAAAGAAGGCTGGTGAGCCTTCTTTAGCAGTGAGGCCGTGTACATTTTTACTGTACTTACCGTATATATATATATATATATATATATATATATATATATATATATATATATATATATATATTAATCGTCAACTGCTGATCTAACCACACATCCCTGCTCACTACCTGCTGTATAAACATTCATATAGATTTATCTTTTGATACAACTGCATAACCCCTGCCTGTTTTTACATATTTTACATCTTATTCAACTGTACATTCTATATTACCATGAACTTTACTGCAACTTTACACTCTGGTTAGATGACTAATTCCTTTCACTGTACTGTACTTGTGCTGTGAAATGACAATACATTTAAATCTAATCTAATCTAATGTAATCTAATCTAATGTAATCTAATGGCTTTCAGTCTAGTTTATAAATAAAATATATATATAATATAAAGTTATCAGAACACACCTTTCCAGGTACCCCGGACGCTCCGGAAGGGGGGCGGGAGCAGAGCTCTGAGAGCCGTCAATCAGCAGAGACAGGCCACGCCCCTCGGGGCCGGCCAGGGGGTCCAGGAAGGA
>CM051020.1:964691-969691 GCA_027704905.1 Muraenolepis orangiensis
GCCAGTGCCATCTTCTCCGGTGTCGTGTGCTGGGGAAGCAGGTTGAGATCAGCAGACGCCAACAAGATCAGCAGGATTGTCAGGAAGGCTGGCGCTGTCCTGGGGGTCCAGCTGGACTCCTTGTTGGTGGTGTCTGAGAGAAGGATGCTGCGCAAGCTGCGTAGTATCCTTGACAAAAACTCTCACCCTCTCCATCAGGTGCTGACCTCATATAGAAGCACCTTTAGCAACAGACTCATTCCACCCAGGTGCACCACAGAACGCCATAGGAAGTCCTTTCTTCCTGTGGCCATTAGACTCTATAACTTATCTACCTCGGGTCGTGAGAGGGACAGTGGAGACTCAGTGACCTGAGGCCAACTTACTTATTATTATTATTTTTTGGTCAACGCACTGTAAATCACTTTTCAAAATCACTTTTCACTTTTCACTTTACACATGTCACTTTTCAGTTGAGTTATTTATTAATATATTATTCTGCCAATTTGCACTATACGTATTGTTGTGTATTGTATATACCTACGTATTACTGTAATAATACTGTACATTTATTTCATTTATCAAAACATTTAGATTACATTTAAATATATTTTTGTTTATACAATTTTTAGTTAGTTGTTTTTGTTTTTTTTGCTTAGGTATTAGTATTTTTGTGTGTGCATTTATTCCCCCTGTGTCAACTGTTGCACCTTAATTTCACTCGGGATTAATAAAGTAATCTGAATCTGAATCTGAATCTGAATCTGAATACAATTTACGTCGGCATTTTGACACGAAACACGGAGCTCAGTATGCAAAAATTACTCTCCAAGAAAAACTAAAAATGGCCCAAGCATTAAAAGGCAAACTGCAAACAGAATGTTGTAATGTGTTTACAAAAGCTAACGGCAAAAATGATGCAGCAGTGAAAGCCAGCTTTATTGGAGCTGAAGAAATGGCCCAAGTGTTCCTCAGAGGGAGAGTGGATGAAGCGGTGCTGAAGGTGTGAGCAGGTAAGCCCAGACCAGATGCTGACTTTTAGCAATGTCAGTTTGTCAAGAAACACCATCGCAGACCGAGTTAAGGAACTAGCAGGCAATCTGACCACACAGCTGGTCCAAGAGACACGCAGTTACCTGGCTTTTCCATTAGCTGTTGATGAAAGTACAGACGGATACAGCGCATCTATCCATGTCCATAAGAGGCGTGAAGGCAGACTTCACTGTCAGTGAGGAGCTGCGACTGCACGGGACGACGACGGGGAGGACATGTTGATGCGGTTGAGAAGTCTGTGAGTAAAACTAAATGACCCGAGGGGGGGGGGCTCGGAGCATGGAGGGGGGGGGGCTCGGAGCATGGAGGGGGGGGGGGCTCGGAGCATGGAGGGGGGGGGGGGCTCGGAGCATGGAGGGGGGGGCTCGGAGCATGGAGGGGGGGGGGGGCTCGGAGCATGGAGGGGGGGGGGGGGCTCGGAGCATGGAGGGGGGGCCGGAGCATGGAGGGGGGGGGGCTCGGAGCATGGAGGGGGGGGGGCTCGGAGCATGGAGGGGGGGGGGGGCTCGGAGCATGGAGGGGGGGGGCCGGAGCATGGAGGGGGGGGGGCTCGGAGCATGGAGGGGGGCCCGGAGCATGGAGGGGGGCTCGGAGCATGGAGGGGGGGGGGCTCGGAGCATGGAGGGGGGGGGGGGCTCGGAGCATGGAGGGGGGCCCGGAGCATGGAGGGGGGCTCGGAGCATGGAGGGGGGGGGGCTCGGAGCATGGAGGGGGGCCCGGAGCATGGAGGGGGGCCCGGAGCATGGAGGGGGGCCCGGACGGAGCATGGAGATGTGCCCTACCATACAGAAATAAGGTGGCTGAGTAGAAGCGTGGTCCTCAAACGATTTTTTGAGCATAGGGAAAAAATTGCTCTTTGCATGCAAAGTAAAGGAAAGAAGTCATCACGCAGATGTCTGACATGATCACAGCTGTCCAGCGTAAACTGCAGCTATGGAAGTCCCAACTGGAACAGGACAATCTTGCCCACTTTCCTGTCTGTCAGAGCATCTCAACCTCAGTTTGTGGTGCTTTTTCATGGCCTCGCTTAGCTACCAAAGTGAACCGGTCAATGAATGAATTTGATCGGCGCTTCTCTGACTTTAGAACACAGCACTCAGGCTTTTCCATCTTTGCCAATCCTTTCACCGCTGACGTCGACAGTGCGCCCCATCTCCTTCAGATGGAGTTAATAGAGCTTCAAAGCAACAGCGGCCTGAGAGCAAAGTTCCAGGACGCTGCAATCGAGGAATTTTACGGTCTCCTCCCCCCGCTTTGATGCCACAGCTCCGACTTCATGCTGCCCGTGTTCTGTCCATGTTTGGGAGCACCTACCTGTGCCAACAGATGTTTTCAATAATGAATCTAAACAAGACCAAGCATAGATCACGCTTCACCGATGACAACCTCCACGGTGTTCTACGGATTGCTACAGCACAACACCTGAAGCCAGACATTGACGGACTGACCACGGGGAAACGGTGTCAGGCATCCGGCCAGAAAACAAATAGTAAGCATTTTTAAAAACCTGAATTAAAAATATAATAAAATGTATTTCAACCATGAATAAGCAGTGTAATATGTGTGCAATTTAATGATTGTGCTTGCATTTTGTTTTGTGTTTGTTGTGTATTTTCAGAACATGATCAAGATGAGGATGGTGTGTGATAGGGTGTCCTAGGGATCTACTTGGTGTGTTCAAGGTCAAGCAGCATCACCTCATCAACTTCACCCAGAACTTGACCAGTATAGTTGTGAACTGAGACAACCCTTATTGTTATTTTGAGTTAATTACATATACTACTTTGTATGTGTAGCAATGTATTCAGTGTGTTTACAGGCGTATGTGTTCATGCAGCCAAATGTTTACTGATTTATTTATAACACAGAGCAATGTGCCTGCTTTATGTTAATGTATGTACAATATTTGTACATTTCAATAAATAATAATCAAATGCAGTGACAGTTATTTAATATGTTAAGGATTAGTTATATTTATACAGTCTTACAGTTACAACTGGCCCTTTTAGGTCAACCATAATGCTGATGTGGCCCGGGGTGAAAATAAGTTTGACACCCCTGCTATACGCCCTTGCCCAGCCTGATGGCCTGACTGTGGAAGCTATCTCTGAGTCTTTTTGTGCGGCACTTGATACTGCGGTATCGCCTGCCTGACGGTAAAAGTGAATACAGTTTGTGGCTGGGGTGGGCAATGTCTTTTATGATGCGTTTGGCCTTGGCCACGCACCGCTGGTTGTATATATCCAGGAGGGAGGGGAGCTCACCTCCAACGATATACTGGGCCGTCTGCACCACCATTTGAAGCGCTCTGCGCTCGAGTGTGGTGCAGTTCCCGTACCAGGCGGTGATACACCCTGTAAGAACACTCTCCATGGTGCCGGTATAGAATGTTCTCAGCATGCGGGGGTCCATGCTGAATTTCCTCAGACGCCTGAGGAAATACAGGCGTTGTTGGGCCCTTTTCACCACGTGTGTGGTGTGCGTGGATCATGTGAGGTCCTTGGAGATGTGCACGCCAAGGAACTTGAAGCTGCTGACCCTCTCTACTGCAACACCGTCGATGGAGATAGGGCCGTGCTCTCCTCTCTGCTTTCTGTAGTCCACGATCAGCTCCTTGGTCTTCTTGACGTTGAGGGCGAGGCTGTTCTCCTGGCACCACTGCTCCAGCGATCCAACCTCCTCCCTGTAGGCTGTCTTGTCGTCGCCGGCGATCAGGCCCATCACTGTCGTGTCGTCAGCAAACTTGACGATGACGTTGGAGCTGTGCATAGCCATGCAGTCGTGGGTGTAGAGGGAGTAGAGGAGAGGGCTCAGCACACATCCCTGGGGGGCTCCCGTGTTGAGGGTCAGTGGCTCTGAGGTGGTGCTGCCCATCCTCACCACCTGGCGGCGGTCCGACAGGAGGTCCAGTATCCTGCTGCACGTAGATGGGGGCACGCCTAGACCTCTAAGCTTGAACGCTGAGCTGTAGTCCACAAACAGCATCCGCACATAACAGTTCTTTCCCTCCAGGTGGGAAAGGGCAGTGTGGAGGGCCATGGCAATTGCGTCGTCCGTGGATCTGTTTTGACGATATGCAAATTGCCATGGGTCCAGTGTGGCAGGTAACACGGAGCAAATAAAGTCCTTGACCAACCTCTCAAAGCATTTGCTGACAATCGAGGTGAGGGCTACAGGTCTATAGTCATTCAGGCATGTTACCTTGGGTTGTTTAGGGACAGGCACGATGGTGGACATCTTGAAGACCGCGAGAACAACAGCCTGGGACAGGGAGAGGTTGAAGATGTCTGCAAAGACTCTACTTGCCAACTGGTCTGCGCATGCTCTGAGGACACGACCCGGGATGTCGTCGGGGCCTGCCGCCTTACGGATGTTCAGCCACTTGAAGGTGCGGCGCACATCCGCCTCCGAGATATTCAGCAGGCTGTTCTCCTCAGGCGGCGCTGGCTTCGGCGGGCTGCCTTTCACGTCGAACCGAGCAAAAAAAGTATTTAGCTCTCCTGGGAGGGAGGTAGAGGAGTTCTCTACACAACTGGTTCTCCCTCTTAAGTTCGTTATCGTCTGTAAACCCTGCCACATACCCCTCGCGTCGTGGCTCTTGAATTTCTCCTCCACTCTGTCCTTGTACTCCCGCTTGGCAGTGACGATGGTCTTACGGAGGTCGTAACGGGCTCTCGTATATTCCTCCAAATTCCTGGAGCCAAAGGCGGCGTTACGCGCGTGGAGGGCAGCATGGACATCGGCGTTAATCAACGGTTTCTGGTTGGGATATATCCGAAACGACTTGGTCAGAACAACGTCATCTATGCAGTTCTTGATGAACCCGGTGACCGAGGACACGTACTCGTTGATGTTATTGTCCGAGGCGACTCGGAACATGTGCCAGTCAGCGTGATCAAAACAATCCTGCAGCATAGAGTCAGATTGGTCCGACCAGCATTGGACCTCCCTCACAGCGATTGGTTGCT
>CM051020.1:982191-984691 GCA_027704905.1 Muraenolepis orangiensis
TTATTTAATTATAGAAGGCCCTGCTTCCGATAATGTATTCACTTCTGAAGGCATTCCCCACATTCCCGTTTAATTACAGAAGATTGCGTTACGATAACATGTCATTATAGAAGTCCCTGCTTCTCAGAATGTGGTTCATTATAGAACATCGCTTTGCTAATGTGTTGAATTAGCGAAGGCATTCCGTAACACATCAACTATTTCATATAGAGTGAATCAATGGACGCAGCTGGCTCCTATGCAGCCAGGGCAACATCAACTAACTCATTAGGGACACAGTTTAAAGATCCCTGGACAGTGTTTAACTCTGGAGTTTCTATTTGAGTGGGGTACGGTGGCGCCCCCTACAGACAGCCCTGAGTACAGCCGAGGCCTTTGACCTTGAAACAAACCATGAAGGTGCATGAGTGCCCCCTGCCTTCCACCCGGGGAAGCGGCCCAGTCTCCGTGCTCACAGAGGATCAGACGCCGCCGCTAAGGCAGAGACGGTGAGACCGTCATGGTTATGGAAGTCTCTGCTTCCGATAAACACACACACAGTATAAAAAGACAACCTACATTTATAGCGGACACTGCCGCTGATAACATAAATAGTATAAATAATATTGAGGTATAAATAACACTCAAAAGGTTTCCGTACAGACGAGCGGCTTGGGTTGGTTGGACTGGCGGCCCGATGAGGAGACTCTAATAGAAGTAACTTCCTATAGTATCAAATGTCGCTTAATATGAGGGAACCAGCCGGACCCAACGGACAGTGTTTGACCGGTTGCCATGAAGTACAGCAAAATTGAAAGAAAGAAAATCGCTGCTTGTGCAAAATAACCCTCTCTCTCTCTCACACACACACACACACACACACACACTCTCCCTCCCTCTCTCTCTCCCCTTCTCCCTCCCTCCCTCTCTCTCTCTCTCTCTCTTCCTCCCTCTCCCTCCCTCACTATCTATCTGTCCCCTTCTCCCTCCCTCCCTCCCTCCCTCTCTCTCTCTCTCCCTCCCTCCCTCTCCCTCCCTCCCTCCCTCTCTGTCCCCTTCTCCCTCCCTCCCTCCCTCTCTCTCTCTCACCCTCACTCTTCCTCCCTCCCTCTCTGTCCCCTTCTCCCTCCCTCCCTCCCCCATCAGAACTCGTTGTCCACCTCCCAGATCTGCTCGGCCATGCCGTCAGCACAGCTCTGCAGGGTCCAGGTAGCCAGGGCCAGCTGGAGGCGGAGCTGCTCCATGTCGCTGGTCTCCAGGAGGGAGGCCAGGGTGTGGGCGCCACGCCCCACCAGCAGGTGGCGGAAGGGGACGTCCTGGGGGACCACGTAGGGGGACAGGAAACAGTGCTCCACCTGGATGGAGGAACCACAGAGAGAAGGTGGGGGGGGGAGGGTCTCTGTTCATTCCTCTGAGCCCCAGATAGTCAGTCATCATTCAGTCCAAATTACTTAGTGTAAACATGGCTTAAAGTTAGCCGAAAGTTACCAAGTTCGATTCCTAATCAGACGCTGAACACCCTACTTGCTCCTTAAACAACGCCTTGCATCTGTACTCACTACTAGTGTACAGTATTGTAAGTCGCTTTGGATAAAAGCGTCTGCTTAATGACTAATGTAATGTAATGTACTAGTGGCTTTCAATTCAAGTGTCTGCACAGCAGACACCAAAACCACTTTGGAAACACGTGACACTAGTCTGTTCCCGACTAGCGGTCACATGACCACAGCTCATATGCCTGTGGATGTCCCACAGGCATATGAGCTGTGGTCACGTGACACTAGTCTGTTCCCGACTAGCGGTCACATGACCACAGCTCATATGCCTGTGGATGTCCCACAGGCATATGAGCTGTGGTCACGTGACACTAGTCTGTTCCCGACTAGCGGTCACATGACCACAGCTCATATGCCTGTGGATGTCCCACAGGCATATGAGCTGTGGTCACGTGACACTAGTCTGTTCCCGACTAGCGGTCACATGACCACAGCTCATATGCCTGTGGATGTCCCACAGGCATATGAGCTGTGGTCACGTGACACTAGTCTGTTCCCGACTAGCGGTCACATGACCACAGCTCATATGCCTGTGGAACAGACTAGCGGTCACATGACCACAGCTCATATGCCTGTGGAACAGACTAGCGGTCACATGACCACAGCTCATATGCCTGTGGAACAGACTAGCGGTCACATGACCACAGCTCATATGCCTGTGGAACAGACTAGCGGTCACATGACCACAGCTCATATGCCTGTGGATGTCCCACAGGCATATGAGCTGTGGTCACGTGACACTAGTCTGTTCCCGACTAGCGGTCACATGACCACAGCTCATATGCCTGTGGATGTCCCACAGGCATGAGCTGTGGTCATGTGACACTAGTCTGTTCCCGACTAGCGGTCACATGACCACAGCTCATATGCCTGTGGAACAGACTAGCGGTCACATGACCACAGCTCATATGCCTGTGGAACAGACTAGCGGTCACATGACCACAGCTCATATGCCTGTGGAACAG
>CM051020.1:992191-1004691 GCA_027704905.1 Muraenolepis orangiensis
TTACAGCCAAAACACATGACTTATGTTATCTTTCCACTATTTAAAAACTCTGGTTGTGTTGTGATTTTTGTGTTGTTGACTTCTGTTGGTGTTTTGATGAGAATATGAATCCTGTATCGTCTCACCAGTCGTCCTCTTTCAGGTCTTCAAACTCAGTTATCTGGAAACACAAACTGGGTCAGAACCATCTGGATCCAAATCCCCACAAGCTGTTCCTCATTTAAAAACCACTGGGATACTGGGAGAGCTGTCCAGGCGCAGCTAGGGATTTTCCCTATTTTCAAGCGCAGCTACGTTCTGGAACATGAACACGTGAAAGCATCTCTGGTCACCATGCCGCCGTGTTCCGGAAACATCCCGCCGTGCGAGGTGTGAGATTGGCGGTACAGCCAAGATCCCCGTTCCCTTGACCAATGACCCCCCCCCATGCAGGAAATGGTTCCAGAACATTTATGGGACAGATTGCGTGTGTAAAAGGGATTTATGATTTGTGGTTCCTCTTTATTGGTCTCATACATGTAAACACACAGTGAAACGAGTTCCTCTCATCTAACCCATCCTAGTATGAGGAGCAGTGGGCTGCTATTGAATATACTGGGGAGCAGTGGAGGGGTCTGGGGCCTTGCTCAAGGGCCCCTCGGCAGTGCGCCCAGGTGTTTCGGGGACTTGAACCTGCGACCTTCCGGTTCCCAAGCCAAGTCCCAACAGACTGAGCTGCTGTGGACCGGGTGGTAGGGTGGGAGCTGGTTTACCTGCTTCAAGGTTCTCTGGATCATGCTGTGGAGCAGAGGGCTAGCTGAGGCCACCAGGCTGCCCTTACCTGGGGGGAGGAGAGAAGAAACACCATGATGTCATCAACATGCACCTTGAGGCGTGACCAAGGTAGGGGGGGTGTGTGTGTGTGTGTGTGTGTGTGTGTGTGTGTGTGTGTGTGTGTGTGTGTGTGTGTGTGTGTGTGTGTGTGTGTGTGTGTGTGTGTGTGTGTGTGTGTGTGTGTGTGTCATACCCATGACGACTCCGTCCAGGCTTATGTAGGTGAAGGCCTTATTCCCCAGCGAGGCCATATAGCCCTGTGGAGGAAGCATGGTGTTAGACCAGGGGTTCCCAACCGCCGGGCCGCGGACCGGTACCGGGCCGTGGAGGTGTTACTGCCGGGCCACCAAACAGCTGTGTGTTTATCATCATATTTGACTCAAATCATTTGAGTATAGGTGAACGGCGGGCGGTATAATCTATATATAGAGATGATATATATAGTATAATCTATATATATAGATTAAATATATATATACAGGGGCGGACTGGCAATCTGGCAGTTCTGGCAAATGCTAGAAGGGCCGATGTACTTTTTGTAAAAAAAAATTACGTAAAGAAATTCAACGCAGGCGGATCACACCGGCCCACTATATAGAATGGACCGTATCACACTACCCACTATATAGAATGGACCGTATCACACTACCCACTATATAGAATGGACCGTATCACACTACCCACTATATAGAATGGACCGTATCACACTACCCACTATATAGAATGGACCGTATCACACTACCCACTATATAGAATGGACCGTATCACACTACCCACTATATAGAATGGACCGTATCACACTACCCACTATATAGAATGGACCGTATCACACTACCCACTATATAGAATGGACCGTATCACACTACCCACTATATAGAATGGACCGTATCACACTACCCACTATATAGAATGGACCGTATCACACTACCCACTATATAGAATGGACCGTATCACACTACCCACTATATAGAATGGACCGTATCACACTACCCACTATATAGAATGGACCGTATCACACTACCCACTATATAGAATGGACCGTATCACACTACCCACTATATAGAATGGACCGTATCACACTACCCACTATATAGAATGGACCGTATCACACTACCCACTATATAGAATGGACCGGCCCATTCCACCCCCTTTCTGAAAGTGGGCCGGTCAAGGGACTAAATGCCCAGTCCGCCCCTGGATATATATATAGATATATATATATATATTCACCTTAATTTCCCTCGGGATAAATAAAGTCTCTTGAATCTTGAATATCGGCGGCATAACGAGAGACTTTCAGTTGCACGCGCTACTAAAGAGACTACGCGCTACTAAAGAGACTACGCGCTACTAAAGAGACTACGCGCTAGTGACGTGTCGGTCGCGAACGAGCCGGTTTGTTACGGTGCTCCGCGTACGGAGCTTGTAGTGTGTACCTCCAGCCACTTGGAGCTTGTAGTGTGTACCTCCAGCCGTACGGAGCTTGTAGTGTGTACCTCCAGCCACTCGGAGCTTGTAGTGTGTACCTCCAGCCACTCGGAGCTTGTAGTGTGTACCTCCAGCCGTACGGAGCTTGTAGTGTGTACCTCCAGCCACTCGGAGCTTGTAGTGTGTACCTCCAGCCACTCGGAGCGTGTAGTGTGTACCTCCAGCCGTACGGAGCTTGTAGTGTGTACCTCCAGCCACTCGGAGCTTGTAGTGTGTACCTCCAGCCACTCGGTGGCTGGAGGTACACACTACAAGCTCCGCGTACGGAGCTTGTAGTGTGTACCTCCAGCCGTACGGAGCTTGTAGTGTGTACCTCCAGCCACTCGGAGCTTGTAGTGTGTACCTCCAGCCACTCGGAGCTTGTAGTGTGTACCTCCAGCCACTCGGAGCGTGTAGTGTGTACCTCCAGCCACTCGGAGCGTGTAGTGTGTACCTCCAGCCACTCGGTGGCGTATGGAGCGTGTAGTGTGTACCTCCAGCCACTCGGTGGCGTATGGAGCGTGTAGTGTGTACCTCCAGCCACTCGGTGGCGTATGGAGCGTGTAGTGTGTACCTCCAGCCACTCGGTGGCGTATGGAGCGTGTAGTATGTACCTCCAGCCACTCGGTGGCGTATGGAGCGTGTAGTGTGTACCTCCAGCCACTCGGAGCGTGTAGTGTGTACCTCCAGCCACTCGGTGGCGTATGGAGCGTGTAGTGTGTACCTCCAGCCACTCGGTGGCGTATGGAGCGTGTAGTGTGTACCTCCAGCCACTCGGTGGCGTATGGAGCGTGTAGTGTGTACCTCCAGCCACTCGGTGGCGCCGACGCTCCCGTACTCCCCGGCGCTCCAGCTGGCGAACACCATGGACCTCCTGGGTAGGAACCCGTCTAAAGAAAATATAAACAACATTGATTACACATTTCAATTACACTTACGTTCACAGGGATATATTTTAAGCTAAAGCCCATATTTAGTAGTTCAAGTAGTACTATTTGTACTAGTTGAAGGGTGAACCCGGTAGTTCCTCCACCAGCGGACACAGAGGCCAGGTGTGCTGTGATGTTCTGACCTTTCTCCACCATGTCAGACACGGCGTTGGCCAGCTCCATCAGGACGGCCGTGCCCACGGTGGCCCGGGCGTAGCCGCTGCACCAGGAGTCCCTCTGGGCTCCGATGACCACGTAGCGATCTGCACGCACACGGGGACATAGAGACACTCTCACAGTGGGCCGGGCGCCGCCGCTGTGTCTTTTGCGCTTTGACACGTCGATATTTTGCAGCTTCATCGATGCTACTAGTCCGCTAGTCCGCTACTAGTCCGCTAGTCCGCTACTAGTCCGCTAGTCCGCTACTAGTCCGCTACTAGTCCGGTGCCCGCGAGGCCTCCGCTGTTCCCAGAGAAGCGCTCACAACGCCGCACTCCACCCTGCTCTCAAGTCAAGTCCAGTTTATTGTCACTTCACAGTTTACACAAGTATAAAGTAGTATAAAGCAGTGATGTGAAACTCTTATGTGCAAAACCCGACGACAGACAGCAGTTATAAAATAAGATAAAAACAGGTAAAAATAGAATAGAATAAAGAAAAAAAAGAAAATAATGCAATTTATAAAATGCAATATATCAGCACAGAAAAAGAGCAATATATATATATATAAATCAATGTAATAAAATATACATTGTTATATGCTATACGCCCTTGTTCAGCAGCCTGATGGCCTGACTGTGGAAGCTAATTGTGGAAGCCTTCCATCTCCCTCGGGTCCTCAGGGACACACCCGCCCAGCGACACACCCGCCCAGCGACACACCCGCCCAGCGACACACCCGCCCAGCGGCACACCCGCCCAGCGACACACCCGCCCAGCGACACACCCGCCCAGCGACACACCCGCCCAGCGACACACCCGCCCAGCGACACACCCGCCCAGCGACACACCCGCCAAGCGACACGCCCGCCCAGCGACACACCCGCCCAGCGGGAAGTCCATCGGATGAACGGTTGTCGAGAAAATTCAAAAGGACAGACGTAGTTCCTCTCATTCCAGTTAGGTGGAGCTGGGTGGGGGAGGACCTGCTGTCTCATGGAAGCCCCAGGAGACAGCAGTAGGAGAGGCTGAGGGGTGAGGCGTGAGGTGTGAGGCTGAGGCGTGAGGTGTGAGGCTGAGGTGTGAGGCTGAGGCGTGAGGCGTGAGGTGTGAGGCTGAGGCGGGGTCCTACTGGGGTCTGTGAAGCCCCATGAGACAGCAGTAGGAGAGGCTGAGGGGTGAGGCGTGAGGCGTGAGGCTGAGGCGTGAGGCGTGAGGCGTGAGGCGTGAGGCTGAGGCGGGAGGCGGGTGGGGTCCTACCGGGGTCTGTGAAGCCCTTGATGACTCCAAACACGTTGTGGAGCTCCCGGTCCACCAGGACGTTGTTGACGTCCACCGTGGCGTTGACGCCGCCTCCCAGCCTGTAGGTGGCACCACTCAGACTTCCTGTGAAGCCCCAGCCGGCCTCCACCTCGGGCCCTCCGATGCCCCTGGACCGGGACAGACACATAAAGTTCCTCTTCCTCATCACGGGTTACTAATAAGGGTTTCTCAAAGGTTTGGATATCCTGTGACACGTTGTGGGATTAGACAGACTGGATATCATCTCACATTTTGGATATAGTAATATGGCATAGGTGCTGCATTACAGTTTGACAGTTTGTTCTAGCTTGTTCTATTACTATGTTCTATTATATATAAAGTGCTTATTAAAATGAGAAAATAAACAGGCCTTACAATGTCGTTATTTTATATAGAATTCAAGATTCAAGATAACTTTATTTATCCCGAGGGAAATTATATTATAATTATTATATTATATATTATATACAATTACATACATATATATACATAATATATACTATATACATATATACATACATACATATATAATATATACATACATACATATATATATAAATAATATATATATATATATATATATAAATAATATTTATATATATATATATATATATATATATAATATATACATATATATATATATGTATATATTAAAGGAGCTATATCAGGGTAGAAGATGTTTGACATAATTCTAAGAATAGAGAGAGAGTGTTACCGTAGGATACTGGCGGCCATGCGGGCGCTGAGGGTCTGAGCCGGGATGGAGGGCAGGCCGGAGGAGCGGCTGGGGGGGAACTGGGTGTGGTTGAAGGAGGGGAACCCCGGGGTGAAGGGGTCTCCAGAGCCCAGGTGGACCTGAGGGTACAAACACGCTTATCCAACCAGGTGTGTGTGTGTGTGTGTGAGAGACCATGTGACATCTGGTCACATGGTGCAACTCTCCTCCTCCACAGGAGATCAAAAGGTAGTTAGTCACAGACATTCTGAATGATGTCACAATTAAATACTAAATGTTAAAATAGACATTTGTTTTAATGAATACAACACACTGTATTTAGTATCAAACGACATATGATTAATACATCTGAGGGTAGAATCCTCTTCATTGGTCTCATGTCCACACAGTGAGACGAGTTCCTCTCATTAACCCATCCTAGTATGAGGAGCAGTGGGTATCAGCTATTGGATATTCAGGTGAGCAGGGGAGGGGTCTGGTGCCTTGCTCAAGGGCACTGAGGCAGTGCAGCCTAGGTGTTCCGGGGACTAGAACCGGCGACCCTCCTGTTCCCAAGGCACAGACTGAGCTACCGCCGCCCCATATAATAGTTAATTGTAATTGAATAAAAGAAAGTATGGTCGAAAAACATTACGACCATACATACGATACAACTCCATGGAGCGATGGAGCTGTGTGTAGGTTTAGAGGAGTTATCAGAGAGCGATGGAGGAGGGTGGGGGTACCCACGTGTCCATACAGCTCCGTGTCCTCCTCGTACTTGTAGTCCTGGGGGTCTGGGTACACCAGGACAGCGGAAGCCTCCACGCTAGCGGCGTTCGCCACCTGAAAACACACACACACACACACACACACACACACACACACACACACACACACACACACACACACACACACACACACACACACACACACACACACACACACACACACACACACACACACACACACACACACACACACACACACACACACACACACACACACACACACACACACACACACACACACACACGACTTCAGCCGGGCGTGGCGTGACCCAAAGCCCTGGAGGGTGTGACCTAAAGCCCTGGAGGGCGTGGCGTGACCCAAAGCCCTGGAGGGCGTGGCGTGACCCAAAGCCCTGGAGGGCGTGGCGTGACCCAAAGCCCTGAAGGGCGTGGCGTGACCCAAAGCCCTGGAGGGCATGGCGTGACCCAAAGCCCTGGAGGGCGTGGCGTGACCTAAAGCCCTGGAGGGCGTGGCGTGACCCAAAGCCCTGGAGGGCGTGGCGTGACCTAAAGCCCTGAGGGCGTGGCGTGACCTAAAGCCCTGGAGGGCGTGGCGTGACCCAAAGCCCTGGAGGGCGTGGCGGGACCCAAAGCCCTGGAGGGCGTGGTGTGACCTACAGCCCTGGAGGGCGTGGCGTGACCCAAAGCCCTGGAGGGCGTGGCGGGCCCCAAAGCCCTGGAGGGCGTGGCGGGCCCCAAAGCCCTGGAGGGCGTGGCGGGCCCCAAAGCCCTGGGGGGCGTGGCGTGACCTACAGCCCTGGAGGGCGTGGCGTGACCCAAAGCCCTGGAGGGCGTGGCATGACCTAAAGCCCTGGAGGGCGTGGCGTGACCTAAAGCCCTGGAGGGTGTGGCGTGACCCAAAGCCCTGGAGGGCGTGGCGGGACCCAAAGCCCTGGAGGGTGTGGTGGGACCTAAAGCCCTGGAGGGCGTGGCGGGACCCAAAGCCCTGGAGGGCGTGGAGTGACCCAAAGCCCTGGAGGGCGTGGCGGGACCCAAAGCCCTGGAGGGCGTGGAGTGACCCAAAGCCCTGGAGGGCGTGGCGTGACCCAAAGCCCTGGAGGGCGTGGCGTGACCTAAAGCCCTGGAGGGTGTGGCGTGACCTAAAGCCCTGGAGGGCGTGGCGGGACCCAAAGCCCTGGAGGGTGTGGCGTGACCCAAAGCCCTGGAGGGCGTGGCGGGACCCAAAGCCCTGGAGGGCGTGGCGGGACCCAAAGCCCTGGAGGGTGTGGCGTGACCCAAAGCCCTGGAGGGCGTGGCGGGACCCAAAGCCCTGGAGGGCGTGGTGGGACCTAAAGCCCTGGAGGGCGTGGCGGGACCCAAAGCCCTGGAGGGCGTGGCGGGACCCAAAGCCCTGGAGGGCGTGGAGTGACCCAAAGCCCTGGAGGGCGTGGCGTGACCCAAAGCCCTGGAGGGCGTGGCGGGCCCCAAAGCCCTGGAGGGCGTGGCGGGCCCCAAAGCCCTGGAGGGCGTGGCGGGCCCCAAAGCCCTGGAGGGCGTGGCGGGCCCCAAAGCCCTGGAGGGCGTGGCGGGCCCAAAGCCCTGGAGGGCGTGGCATGACCTAAAGCCCTGGAGGGTGTGGCGTGACCCAAAGTCCTGGAGGGTGTGGCGGGACCCAAAGCCCTGGAGGGCGTGGCGGGACCCAAAGCCCTGGAGGGCGTGGCGGGACCCAAAGCCCTGGAGGGCGTGGCGGGACCCACCTGCTGAGCGAAGCTGATCCGAGGAGAGGCTCGGAGCAGCAGCACGCTGCCCCTCAGCTCCACGCTCCGGTTGGCCAGCAGCTCCAGGTCTCCTGGAGCGCCGTAGTTCCCGTACACCACCGGACCCTGTCATCAACACACACAACACACGTCCACTGCTTTGTGTCTTACTGACTCTCGGCCTCCAGATAAGCAGCTAGCTCAACAGCTATCCAACATAATACATTACATTACATTCCAGTCATTTAGCAGACGCTTTTATCCAAAGCGACTTACAGTAGTGTGTTTCAACAAAGGAAGGTGAGAGAACAACTCGTCACCAGAAGTTAAAAGTGCATTTCATTCACTAAGTCTCCAAGAACAAGAACAAGTACAACAATAAGCAATAAGTACAATAAGTTCAGGTTGATGTTAATACATCAAATCCATACAGTATGTATTTGATGTATGTATACCTGGATGGCGGGCTGAGCTCACCTGGACGTGTCCCGGGGCGCTGTAGGCCAGGTAACCGTTGGGCAGGAAGGTGTCAGAGCCAAACAGGACTCTGTTGGGCCGGCTGCTGAGGAGCACAAGGTCAGATGGAGGGCCGGGTTCAGTCACCAAACCAGGAACTCAAAGGGTTAAGTTATTTTAAGTTATTTACTGTGGTGTTTGTGTGTGTGTGTGTGTGTGGTGTGTGTGTGTGTGTGTGTGTGTGTGTGTGTGTGTGTGTGTGTGTGGTGGTGTGTGTTCAACGTTTTGAAAGGAGACACAGTTGTGGTTATTAATCCCAGACCAGAAATAGACCTCATAATCTACACTACACTCCTTCACATTCACTACACATATATATATATACACTCAGGGTTGGCATTGGCCTAGCCTAAAATGCATTTCACCTGGGTTAGCATTAGCATTAGCCGCATTAGCCTAGCGTGTCTTTACCTGTCTGGGGTTTGCAGCTTGGCGTAGTGAACATCTGTCCAGGGCGTCATCCGCTGCTGTTTGAAGAGCCGGTAGATGCGGTCGGCCAGACGAGCGTCCTCCTGGCTCCCCGCCGCCCGGGACGGCTGGTCCAGGTCTCTGAGGGTCACAGGGGCACTTAGCATTCAGACATGGTGATCCCCAGGGGACGGTACAGGGACAATCGAGCAGCAAGGCCTCGGACACCCTCAGGTAGACGGGGGTCCAACCCGGACTTCTCTCTATGTCAACATGAGGTTCGGAAGGTTACCATTCAATCAGGTTTCGTGGTGTCGTACCAATTATTTTTTAAACGATATATACAAAAAATGTATTTATTCCAAAATGAAGAAATTAAGATTTAGAAGAAAATATCGAATTAAAATAATAATGTTTTTCCTAATATCTCAAAGTACCAATGCACAGGATTGATTAAACCACCTTTAAAATGTGGTGTTTTAATTGGATGGTGATCACGGAGGATGGCATTTGTTTAGAACAAACATAATTCCAACAAATCGACAGAGTTACAAAACAGGACTTCTTCCCTTAACACCTGGTGAAGCCTTCAGCCAATGTCTCATTTCACATGGTCTAGTTCCTCCCTGCATGCAGTATAACCCCCAGATGGTTATGGTAAGGTATGGTAAGGTATGGTAAGGTATGGATAAGGTATGGTTATGGTAAGGTTAAGGTATGGTTAAGGTATGGTTAATATATGGTTAAGGTATGGTTAATATATGGTTAAGGTAAGGTTAAGATATGGTTAAGATATGGTTAAGGTATGGTTAAGATATGGTTAAGGTAAGGTTAAGGTAAGGTTAAGGTATGGTTAAGATATGGTTAAGATATGGTTAAGGTAAGGGTAAGGTTAAGGTAAGGTTAAGATATGGTTAATATATGGTTAAGGTAAGGTTAAGATATGGTTAAGGTATGGTTAAGATATGGTTAAGGTAAGGTTAAGGTAAGGTTAAGGTATGGTTAAGATATGGTTAAGATATGGTTAAGGTAAGGTTAATATATGGGTAAGGTTAAGGTAAGGTTAAGGTAAGGATATGGTTAAGTATGGTAAAGCGTACTTCAGGGTCTGGGTCATGCGCTGAGCGCTCAGCCTCTCAGACAGCAGGTGTTTGATGTCACTCCAGTCCAGAGAAGGTTCCGCTTCGGGTTCCGGAGCCCCGGGGGGGGGCGGCGGGGGATTGGTTCCTGCTGCGGGACAGCTGATTGGCTGCTGCTGAGGTGTGTGGTGGCTGACGTAGCCAATCAGGTATCCTGGAGGGAGGAAGGCAGAGGAAGGACGAACAGAGGATGTGTGAACAGTTGGACTGACCCATCATGGAGAACAATCCATGGAAGAAAGAGAATCTGATTTACTTTTGAACATATATATCAAATGCACATAAGGAAAAATGTATGTTTAAAGAAATGTATGTTTATGGGCCCCCCAACAGGGGGTTGGGTCACGTCCGGTCAACAAACAGCCAATCCAACGACCACCATCGTTTAACTGGAAAATCGCCAACATTAAATAACCTTTCTGAAAGAAGATGTAGATAGATAGTACCATGAAGAGACCAACAAACTGTTGACATTAAGCACATGTCATTAACAACGGATATTTAAAGTCACAAAGCTATAGGACCAAAAACAAAAACCCATTCCATGTGTAGATATGAGGGTTGTTTTTATATTTATCCAGTGATGTACTGAATGTGTACATGAAAAGATGCTGGTTTCTGGTAATTAGTCGAGACCACGACAAGTAATACTTGCTAAATTATATAATAATATATAATAAACATATATATTATAATAAATACTTTCTGTATTATCCTGTTCTATTAGGTTTTGTATCCTTGCCTATATTGTCCTACATAATTCCTTATCCAGGAATATTGGTTTGGTTTGGTTGCACTGCTCAGTCACTTAAACACTAAATAAATCAGAAAAATAGTGGTGATAATATGGTGGATCGTGACCCTGTCTGAAAAACAATATATACATGATATATATTTCACTAATTGTCACTTTGGATGAAATTGTCCACAAAATGGAGGACATCTCACAAACTGTCATCTTCATTGAGAGGTTCCTCGAGTAGCCTGGATGCTCTTCTGATTCCCACCTCCACCCAAACAAACTTGGTCATTGAGCACTTTATTCTGGTAGCTTCTCCAATGCCCACGGCGCCTTCTGAGTGCTCTCAGCCTCGCGGGCTCCGGGTATTAGCCGCTGTGAATGGACGGCCGATGACACAAACATGGAACCGCAGGACGGAGGCTGGGAGGAGGACCATGATGTCATCTCTCTGAACTCTGTCCCACGATGACAGCCCCCCCCCCCCCTCTGAACCACCCCCCCCCCCCCCCCGCTGCCCAACATACGAACTCTGAACCCTGCTCACAACACCCTTTCACCATCAATGTCTTCAAGGCCTTGCACTGTATCATAACTCCCTACCTCGACCTATAGTTTACATCTCTATAGTTTACATATTTATAGTTGACATACCTGTATGATAGTCATGTACATTTTTACTGTACTTACCGTATATATAAATATTAATAGTCAACTGCTGATATAACTACACACCCCTGATCACTACCGGTTTATACTTGTACTTACCGGTATATAATTCTGCACATATCTCATACCTACTCTATAAGTTTATTTTATACCTGTTTTTAGTAGTTGTTTACTGTTTTTACATCTTATTCAACAACTGTACATTATGTATTAACATACACTGTAACATTTACACTCTGGTTAGATTACTGATCATTTTGCCTGTACTGTACTTGTTCTGTGAAATGACAATACATTAGAATCTAATCTAATCTAATCCGATCCGATCCGATGCGATGCGATGCGATGCGATGCGATGCGATGCGATGCGATGCGATGCGATGCGATGCGATGCGATGCGATGCGATGTGATGTGATGTGATGTGATGTGATGTGATGCGATGTGATGTGATGTGATGTGATCTGATGTGATCTGATGTGATCTGATGTGATGTGATGCGAGGGGCTCACCCAGGAGGAGGACCAGCAGGGCGCTGAGGGCCAGGTAGCAGGTGTTGCGGCGGTTGTGCGAGGGGGGGTGGGGCTGGTAGGAGGGGGAGCCCTCCCCCGGCAGCCCGCTGACCTCCGCCGTGTCGTCCAGCGTGTCCTCGGACAGCTTCACCTCCACCTGCTGGACGGGGTCACGGCCCGGCTGGAGGGAGAACCGGCTGTAGCGCTCGCTGTTCACCTGGAGAGAGGGAGGGGGGAGAGATGGAGGGAGAGGGGGGAGGCAAAGAGAGATGGAGGGAGAGGGGGGGAGGCAAAGAGTTATGGAGGGAGAGGGGGAGGCAAAGAGAGATGGAGGGAGAGGGGGGAGAGATGGAGGGAGAGGGGGGAGGCAAAGAGAGATGGAGGGAGAGGGGAGCAGAGAGATGGAGGGAGAGGGGGAGAGATGGAGGAGAGGGGGAGGCAAAGAGAGATGGAGGGAGAGGGGGAGGCAAAGAGAGATGGAGGGAGAGGGGGGAGAGAGTAGAGAGGGAGGAGAGAGAGGGAGGCAGAGAGGAGAGATGGAGGGAGAGGGGGGAGGCAAAGAGAGATGGAGGGAGAGGGGGAGCAGAGAGATGGAGGAGAGGGGAGAGAGGAGGGAGGGGAGCAAAGAGAGATGGATGGAGAGGGG
>CM051020.1:1009691-1019691 GCA_027704905.1 Muraenolepis orangiensis
GTAATAGTAATAGTAATAGTAGTAATAGTAATAGTAATAGTAGTAATAGTAATAGTAATAGTAGTATAGTATAGTAGTAATAGTAATAGTAATATTAGTTCATTGATTCATTGATTCATGTCTCGTTTACTATTATTGATCCACGACATTTAGTATTAGTAGATGGTAGTAATAGTAGATAGTCTAGTAAGTAGTAATAGAGTGTAATAGTATAGTAGTAATAGTAGTATGTATAAGTAATAGTAGTAATAGTAGTAGTAGTACATAGTAATAGTTAGATAGTATAGTAGTAATAGTATAGTAATAGTAATAGTAATAGTAGTAATAGAGTAGTAATAGTAATAGTAGTAATAGAGTAGTAATAGTAATAGTAATAGTAGTAATAGAGTAGTAATAGTAATAGTAATAGTAATAGTAGTAATAGAGTAGTAATAGTAATAGTAATAGTAATAGAGTAGTAAAGTAGTAATAGTAAGTAGTAATAGAGTAGTAATAGAGTAGTAATACAGTAGTAATAGGCAATAGGCAATAGTCACAGAATAGAGTAGTAATAGTTATAGTAATAATAGAGTAGTAATAGTAATAGTAGTAATATAGTAGTAATAGGCAATTGTCACAGAATAGAGTAGTCATCATGGGTTATTTAGATAGACATAGTGGAGTCAAGATACAAGACACAACATGTTATGATAGTGTAATGTTAATGACATGTTATGATAGTGTAATGTTAATGACATGTTGTGATAGTGTAATGTTAATGACATGTTATGATAGTGTAATGTTAATGACATGTTATGATAGTGTAATGTTAATGACATGTTATGATAGTGTAATGTTAATGACATGTAATGATAGTGTAATATTAATGACATGTTATGATAGTGTAATGTTAATGACATGTTATGATAGTGTAATGTTAATGACATGTTATGATAGTGTAATGTTAATGACATGTTATGATAGTGTAATGTTAATGACATGTTATGATAGTGTAATGTTAATGACATGTTATGATAGAGTAATGTTAATGACATGTTATGATAGTGTAATGTTAATGACATGTTATGATAGTGTAATGTTAATGACATGTTATGATAGTGTAATGTTAATGACATGTTATGATAGTGTAATGTTAATGACATGTTATGACAGTGTAATGTTAATGACATGTTATGATAGTGTAATGTTAATGACATGTTATGATAGTGTAATGTTAATGACATGTTATGATAGTGTAATGTTAATGACATGTTATGATAGTGTAATGTTAATGACATGTTATGATAGTGTAATGTTAATGACATGTTATGATAGTGTAATGTTAATGACATGTTATGATAGTGTAATGTTAATGACATGTTATGATAGTGTAATGTTAATGACATGTTATGATAGTGTAATGTTAATGACATGTTATGATAGTGTAATGTTAATGACATGTTATGATAGTGTAATGTTAATGACATGTTATGATAGTGTAATGATAATGACATGTTATGATAGTGTAATGTTAATGACATGTTATGATAGTGTAATGTTAATGACATGTTATGACAGTGTAATGTTAATGACATGTTATGATAGTGTAATGTTAATGACAATAATATGACAGTGTAATGTTAATGACATGTTATGATAGTGTAATGTTAATGACAATGTTATGATAGTGTAATGTTAATGACATGTTATGACAGTGTAATGTTAATGACATGTTATGACAGTGTAATGTTAATGACATGTTATGATAGTGTAATGTTAATGACAATAATATGACAGTGTAATGTTAATGACATGTTATGATAGTGTAATGTTAATGACAATGTTATGATAGTGTAATGTTAATGACATGTTATGACAGTGTAATGTTAATGACATGTTATGACAGTGTAATGTTAATGACATGTTATGATAGTGTAATGTTAATGACATAATATGACAGTGTAATGTTAATGACATGTTATGATAGTGTAATGTTAATGACATGTTATGATAGTGTAATGTTAATGACATGTTATGACAGTGTAATGTTAATGACATGTTATGATAGTGTAATGTTAATGACAATGTTATGATAGTGTAATGTTAATGACATGTTATGACAGTGTAATGTTAATGACATGTTATGATAGTGTAATGTTAATGACAATAATATGACAGTGTAATGTTAATGACATGTTATGATAGTGTAATGTTAATGACATGTTATGATAGTGTAATGTTAATGACATGTTATGACAGTGTAATGTTAATGACATGTTATGATAGTGTAATGTTAATGACATGTTATGACAGTGTAATGTTAATGACATGTTATGATAGTGTAATGTTAATGACATGTTATGATAGTGTAATGTTAATGACATGTTATGATAGTGTAATGTTGATGACATGTTATGATAGTGTAATGTTAATGACATGTTATGATAGAGTAATGTTAATGACATGTTATGATAGTGTAATGTTAATGACATGTTATGATAGTGTAATGTTAATGACAATGTTATGATAGTGTAATGTTAATGACATGTTATGATAGTGTAATGTTAATGACATGTTCTGATAATGTTAATGACATGTTATGATAGTGTAATGTTAATGACATGTTATGACAGTGTAATGTTAATGACATGTTATGACAGTGTAATGTTAATGACATGTTATGATAGTGTAATGTTAATGACATGTTCTGATAATGTTAATGACATGTTATGATAGTGTAATGTTAATGACATGTTATGACAGTGTAATGTTAATGACATGTTATGATAGTGTAATGTTAATGACATGTTATGACAGTGTAATGTTAATGACATGTTATGATAGTGTAATGTTAATGACATGTTATGATAGTGTAATGTTAATGACATGTTATGACAGTGTAATGTTAATGACATGTTATGATAGTGTAATGTTAATGACATGTTATGACAGTGTAATGTTAATGACATGTTATGATAGTGTAATGTTAATGACATGTTATGATAGTGTAATGTTAATGACATGTTATGATAGTGTAATGTTAATGACATGTTATGATAGTGGCAGCACTCCTAGCAGTCCAGTAGGTCACTGCCTGTGGATAAAGACTATCCTTAAACCTGCTAGTCCTTGGTGATGGAGATGGGGGAGAAGAGATGGAGCCCAGGGTGGTTGAGGTCCTTGGTGATGGAGATGGAGGAGAAGAGATGGAGCCCAGGGTGGTTGAGGTCCTTGGTGATGGAGATGGGGGAGAAGAGATGGAGCCCAGGGTGGTTGAGGTCCTTAGTGATGGAGATGGGGGAGAAGAGATGGAGCCCAGGGTGGTTGAGGTCCTTAGTGATGGAGATGGAGGAGAAGAGATGGAGCCCAGGGTGGTTGAGGTCCTTGGTGATGGAGATGGCCTTCTTCTGACATCTGGTCCTACAGATCTCCTCATTGCATGGAAGTGAACACCCGATGATCTTCTCTGCCGTCCTCATGACCCTCTGGATGTCTTTCTTGTCCGTTGGCCTATTCCGCTTCTCCTAAGGCGTGTGTGTGTGTGTGTGTGTGTGCATCTTGCAGGAGTACGTTTCCCATGCTAATAAAGCCAATTTAATTTAATTTAATTTAGAGTGCTTTCACCGGTCATTTGCTTCTTCTGACACACGGTGACGCTATTGTGTGCGACTGTGTGAAGGTTTATCGCGAGACTTGGGCCGCTAGATGGAGAGAGAGAGAGAGAGAGAGAGAGAGAGAGAGAGAGAGAGAGAGAGAGAGAGAGAGAGAGAGAGAGAGAGAGAGAGAGAGAGAGAGAGAGAGAGAGAGAGACATAGAGAGAGAGAGAGACATACAGAGACATAGAGAGAGAGAGAGAGGCAGAGCGGTGCTCGTCTGCGCCCTTTTTTTTGACCATCACTGCTTCTGCGTGTCCTCGATGGGCCGCCTCTCATCTCTCCTCCCTCCTCTCTCCTCTCTCCTCCCTCATCCTGTCATCCGGTGGAGGAACGGAAGCCCGACGATGGACGCATCTCCCCGGCTCTGAGAGAGAGAAGCGGCTCCGAGAGAAGCGGCTCCGAGAGAAGCGACTCCGAGAGAAGCGGCTCTGAGACAGAGAAGCGGCTCCGAGAGAAGCGGCTCTGAGAGAGAGAAGCGGCTCCGAGAGAAGCGGCTCTGAGAGAGAGAAGCGGCTCTGAGAGAGAGAAGCGGCTCCGAGAGAAGCGGCTCTGAGAGAGAGAAGCGGCTCCGAGAGAAGCGGCTCTGAGAGAGAGAAGCGGCTCTGAGAGAGAGAAGCGGCTCTTGCAGGTCCGGATCTCCGCTCCTCTCCGGTGGTGTCGTCGCAGCACAGGATTCATCCTCCACCCTCCTCCTCCGCTACCCTCCTCTCTCTCTCTCTCTCTCTCTCTCTCTCTCTCTCTCTCTCTCTCTCTCTCTCTCTCTCTCTCTCTCTCTCTCTCTTCTCTCTCTCTCTCTCTCTCTCTCTCTCTCTCCCTCTCTCTCTCTCCAGGAGCCGCAGCCCGACACCTCAATGGGTAAGAGAACGGGTGGGGTGGGGGTCTCTTCTTCTTGTTATGGGGGGGGGGGGGGGGGGGGGGGGGGGGGGGGGGGGGGGGGGGGTGGGGGGGGGCGATGGGGGGGGTGTCGCTCGCCCCCCCCCCCACCCACACCAAACTGACATCAGATCAGATAGCCGCCGCCGTCGTTTACCCACATGGCCCACATGGGGGTATCGATCTGTGTGTGTGTGTGTGTGTGTGTGTGTGTGTGTGTGTGTGGTGTGTGTGTGTGTGGGGGGTGGGGGGGGGGGGGGGGGGGGGGGGGGGGCGGTGATGAGTTGCAGATGTTGACACGTTTACATTCGCTCGCTCCGTCCCGCTCCGATATGCTCTGGCTCTCAGCTCTACCTCCCCCCTCTCTCTCCTCTCTCTCTCTCTCTCCTCTCTCTCTCTCCTCTCTCTCTCCTCTCCTCTCTCTCTCTCTCTCTCTCCTCTCTCTCTCTCCCTCTCTCTCTCGTCTCTCTCTCTCTCTCTCCTCTCTCTCTCTCTCTCTCTCTCTCTCTCTCTCTCTCTCTCTCTCTCTCTCTCTCTTCCCTTTCTCTCTCTCTCTCCACACCCACCACCCACAAACACCCACACCCACACACACCCACACCGTGTGTCACCCACAGACCGATAGATCGATGTTCTATTCCTCTGGAATCCGCCGCTAGACCCCCCCCCTCCACGAGAGAGGAGCGCGTGGGGAGCAGCGGGGGAAGCGAGTCAGATGGCCCCTGTTCTCTCTCTCCCGCTGGAATGCACATCATTGAACAGCGTGCTTGAGAGAGAGAGAGAGAGAGAGAGAGGAGAGAGAGAGAGAGAGAGAGAGAGAGAGAGAGAGAGAGAGAGAGAGAGAGAGAGAGAGAGAGAGAGAGAGAGAGAGAGAGAGAGAGAGAGAGAGAGAGAGAGAGAGAGAGAGAGACTAGAGAGACTAGAGAGGAGAGAGAGCGTTTGTGACTCTGTGTTTGAATTGTCCGTTCTGCACACACATGCGTGTGTGTGCGTGTGGTTATCTAAACCCACTACTGCAGCTGTTGGAGCTGAAGATGGTCCAGCTAAACATTGTTGACTACGTGTGCGTCATACAGCGTACAGTTGAGTATTTCTGTGCAAGCATGCATGCATATGTGTTTTTTGTGCATGTGTGTGTGTGTGTGTGCGTGCACGCACGTGTGTGTGGCCAAACATTTTAAACCACTTGCATGGGAGTGTGTTTTGTCTGCACACTTGAAGCCTGCTGGGGCTGGTGTGAGATCAGTAGGCCCCAGAACCCCCTCCCCATCTCCCCCCCCCTCCCCCCCAGTCCCCATCTCTCCCCCCCTCCCCCCCAGTCCCCATCTCTCCCCCCCTCCCCCCTCAGTCCCCATCTCCCCCTCCCCTCCCCCCTCAGTCCCCATCTCCTCCCCCCCAGTCCCCATCTCTCCCTCCCCCCCCCCCAGTCCCCATCTCTCTCCCTCCCCCCCCCCTCCCCCCCCAGTCCCCATCTCTCTCCCCCAGTCCCCATCTCTCCCTCCCCCCCCCCCCCCCCCAGTCCCCATCTCTCCCCCCCAGTCCCCATCTCTCCCTCCCCCCCCCCAGTCCCCATCTCTCCCCCCCCCTCCCCCCTCAGTCCCCATCTCTCCCATCCCCTCCCCCCCCAGTCCCCATCTCTCCCCCCCCTCCCCCCCAGTCCCCATCTCTCCCCTCCCCCCCCCCAGTCCCCATCTCCTCCCCCCCCTCCCCCCTCAGTCCCCATCCCCTCCCATCTCTCCCCCCCCCCCCCCCATCCCCTCCCCCCAGTCCCCATCTCTCCCCCCCTCCCCCCCAGTCCCCATCTCCCCCCCCTCCTCCCCCCCCTCCCCCCTCAGTCCCCATCTCTCCCCCCTCCCCCCCCAGTCCCCATCCTCCCTCCCCCCCCCCAGTCCCCATCTCTCCCTCCCCCCCCCCCAGTCCCCATCTCCCCCTCCCCTCCCCCCTCAGTCCCCATCTCCCCTCCCCATCTCTCCCCCCCTCCCCCCTCAGTCCCCATCTCTCCCCCCTCCCCCTCAGTCCCCATCTCTCCCCCCTCCCCCCTCAGTCCCCATCTCTCCCCCCCTCCCCCCTCAGTCCCCATCTCTCCCCCCCTCCCCCTCAGTCCCCATCTCTCCCCCCCTCCCCCCTCAGTCCCCATCTCTCCCCCCTCCCCCCTCAGTCCCCATCTCTCCCCCCTCCCCCCTCAGTCCCCATCTCTCCCCCCTCCCCCCTCAGTCCCCATCTCTCCCTCCCCACCCTGGGAGCTCCTCATGAGGACCAGGGTCCATGGACCTCCTCCTCCGGTTAGACCAACTCCCTGTGTTCACAGCTCCCAGTGGTTTGAGCGGTTCAACAGATGACCCCCGTCTCTGAGGGCAGATGGTTTGGCCCGGTGTGTGATCTCATCATCAGTGACCAGTGATCAGTGACTCTCTCTCTCTCTCTCTCTCTCGGCCAGCCCGTTTCCTCCCTGTCAGCGGGGAGGTGCATAAATACAGTGCATCAGGAATCCAGTGCAGTACAGTGCAGCAACTGATGAGTCCAGAAAGTCCAGCACCCGATGATCTTCTCTGCCGTCCTCACGACCCTCTGGATGTCTTTCTTGTCCTGTTCAGTGGTGTTACCGTACCACACGGTGACGCCACTCGTCAGGACGCTCTCTACGGGGCCACGCTAGAAGTTCACTAGCCACCTCTGGCCTATACCGCTTTTTCTGTGGCACCGCAGGGCATAGAGGCGCTGGTTCTTCAGCATGACCTCCGTGTTGCGGGTCCACGCCAGGTCTTCGGAAATCTGTAGTCCCAGGAAACGGAAGCAGCTGACGACTTCCACCGGTGTCCCGTCCAGACTGATGGTGGAGTCCTGGAGCCCCGGTGGCTCCTGGAGTCCAGGATGAGCTCCTTAGTCTTGCTGACATTCAGTGCGAGGCTGTTGTCCTCACACCATCGCGTCAGCAGGACTACCTCATCTCTGTACTCCGTCTCGTCGCCCTCGCTTATCGGGCCGATGACTGTGGTGTCGTCCTCAAACTCGATAATCCGATTATTGCTGTGCGTGTCAGTACAGTCATGTGTGTACAGAGAGTACAGCCGGGGACCGAGGCAGCAGCCTTGGGGTGCTCCGGTGTTGAGGACCAGAGTGGATGAGATGTTTGGTCTGTATGCAAACTGGAGGGGGTCTAGGGATTCAGGGATGGACAAGTTTATATGCGACATTACAAGTTTCTCCAGGCACTTCATGGCTATGGGTGTTAAAGCCACTGGACGATAATCATTGAGACTTGTTACTTTGGTCTTTTTGGGTAACGGCACAATGGGTCTCTTTGAAGCACGCTGGACGACAGACTGTTGCAGTGATGCGTTGTACATGTCGGTGAACACAGGAGCCAGCCGGTCGGCGCAGGTCTTGAAGACGCGGGATGGAACTCCGTCTGGGCCGGCTGCCTTCACCCTCCTGAACACACACACACACAAGCACACACACACCTGCATATATACCTGCATACACACCTGACATACTACATATATACCTGCATACACACCTGCATACACACCTACATATATACCTGCATACACACCTACATATATACCTGCATACACACCTGCATACACACCTACATATATACCTGCATACACACCTACATACACACACACACATGCACAAACATGGGCACACACATATGCACGCACACACACACACATGCGCGCACACACACAAATACGCATGCACACACTCTCTTTGTCTTTCTCTCACTTCTCTCTCTCTCTCTCTTACACACATACAAACACACACAGAGTCTGTAAGAGGGAGCGAGAGAGAGAGGGATAGAGAGAGAGAGAGAGAGAGAGAGAGAGAGAGAGAGAGAGAGGAGAGAGAGAGAGAGAGAGAGAGAGAGAGAGAGAGAGAGAGAGAGAGAGGGAGAGAGAGAGTGATAGAGAGACATAGACGGTGATAGACATAATCTCCCTGTCTTTCTCTCCTTGTAGCTGTACACACAGTTTAACACACTCTGGAAGGTGCATTGTGGATATCGATGGACTTTGTGTGTGTATGTGTGTGTGCATGCATGCATGCATGCGTGTGTGTGTGTATAAGTGGGTATACATGTGTGTGTATTTGTGTACATGTATGTGTACTGTGCAGGATAGTATTGGGTGCAGAGTGTCCGGGTCATACCTGGCCCTTTAAGTCATCTCTATGGTTACATAAGCCCCTCCCCTCCCCCTATTCCCCACACAGCAAAAATCTGGATCTAGACAAGGCCTGTGTGTGTGCGTGTGTATGTTTGTGTGTGTGTGTATGTTTGTGTGCGTGCGTGCGTGCGTGCGTGCGTGTGCGTGTGAGTGTGTGTGTGTGTGTGTGTGTGTGTGTGTGTGTGTGTGTGTGTGTGTGTGTGTGTGTGTGCGTGTGTGTGTGTGTGTGTGTGTGTGTGTGTGCGTGTGTGTGCGTGTGAGTGAGTGCTTTGTGTTACCAAACATGCAGTAATTGAAAACGGCAAGCTACCCCAATACACACAAGCACACACACACAGGAGATCTCACTGTATCCCCCTGTCTCTCTCCCATCCCTCTCTCACTGTATCCCCCTGTCTCTCTCCCATCCCTCTCTCACTGTATCCCCCTGTCTCTCTCCCATCCCTCTCTCACTGTATCCCCCTGTCTCTCTCCCATCCCTCTCTCACTGTATCCCCCTGTCTCTCTCCCATCCCTCTCTCACTGTATCCCCCTGTCTCTCTCCCATCCCTCTCTCACTGTATCCCCCTGTCTCTCTCCCATCCCTCTCTCACTGTATCCCCCTGTCTCTCTCCCATCCCTCTCTCACTGTATCCCCCTGTCTCTCTCCCATCCCTCTCTCACTGTATCCCCCTGTCTCTCTCCCATCCCTCTCTCACTGTATCCCCCTGTCTCTCTCCCATCCCTCTCTCACTGTATCCCCCTGTCTCTCCCATCCTCTCTCACTGTATCCCCCTGTCTCTCTCCCATCCCTCTCTCACTGTATCCCCCTGTCTCTCTCCCATCCCTCTCTCACTGTATCCCCCTGTCTCTCTCCCATCCCTCTCTCACTGTATCCCCCTGTCTCTCTCCCATCCCTCTCTCACTGTATCCCCCTGTCTCTCTCCCATCCCTCTCTCACTGTATCCCCCTGTCTCTCTCCCCTCTCTCTCACTGTATCCCCCTGTCTCTCTCCCATCCCTCTCTCACTGTATCCCCCTGTCTCTCCCATCTCCTCTCTCACTGTATCCCCCTGTCTCTCTCCCATCCCTCTCTCACTGTATCCCCCTGTCTCTCTCCCATCCCTCTCTCACTGTATCCCCCTGTCTCTCTCCCATCCCTCTCTCACTGTATCCCCCTGTCTCTCTCCCATCCCTCTCTCACTGTATCCCCCTGTCTCTCTCCCATCCCTCTCTCACTGTATCCCCCTGTCTCTCTCCCCTCTCTCTCACTGTATCCCCCTGTCTCTCTCCCATCCCTCTCTCACTGTATCCCCCTGTCTCTCTCCCATCCCTCTCTCAC
>CM051020.1:1024691-1027191 GCA_027704905.1 Muraenolepis orangiensis
TGTCAGCTGTACGCATGTGGATTGTACAGGTTCCTTGGTAAGAAGCATGGGGACCAGCATACCATTCATCATCTGCCAACCACAATTGATTGGTGAGGGCAGTTGTGGATGTGTCACTAGTGACTGTTTCCAAACCTTCGTTTGGTAGTGGGCCCTCTTGAGGTGCATTGACAATGCATCTTCTGTTGGTGGTAATGTATCAACATTGGCTTTAAGTTTTCGAAAGAGAGCGCAGCGAACTTCTTGTATCGAGTGCTGGTTGACTTAAGGTCATAGAGCTTACATACAAACTGTTCTGCCAAGGATAGGGAAGTGGTACTTGGTACTTCATCCTCACCAAAGTTGTGGAGAAGATGCGGGTACTGCTGGAACACTTTCCATGCTGTCCTTTTTCCAATTCCGGTGAACTGGCTCGTAGTATCACATCCAGTGATGGCATGAAATGCCAACAGACCATCGAGCATCTCATTTGGTAGTGTGATTTGATGGACTTTGATGTAGCGTGGTTTCTTAGCTGTTCCTGCTTTCATCCAAACTTCTTGGCTTAGTTGGTTTGCAAATACAAGTAGTAGCAGCAACACATCTGTGTCTCGGCACTGAATGATGAGCCTCTGAAACCCTTTCGTTGTTGCATCAGCTGCATGTAGTAGTATGCGTGTATCCGCTTCTTCATGTGTAGCTTGTAGGGGAGATACATCAATCCCAGCTGCTGACGTGACTTTTTCAGGATCCTCAAACCCTCCACTGATAACAATTTCCTCATCATAAAGCTGCACATGATTCTCAAGCTCAGTTGATAGGAAATGGGTAAGGTTGGCTTTGTTTTCATCCATTTCAATGAAGCTATTCCAGTTAGCAGGTAGCTTTACATCTCTACTCACAATTGGAACCTTTCGCTGAGTAGTGCTGCGTTTTGTTCTTGTTCCACTCTTGATGGAGTTTTGTTGGTACCGATCAAACACTATATCCACTCTGGTGACGTTCCCATGTAGATTAGATGCCACTCTCTGTGTGAACACATCTGCATATTCCCCGAAGGTTGATGCATTTTGAGGTTTTCCCATGGCTCTTACTAAGGCCATTCCATCAATGATGGTGCATGTTCTCATAACAGATGGACTGAGCTCTGTTTCCTTTGCACCAGCTTGTAGTATGGTGGCTAAGTCAGCTTTGTTTGTAGGCCTGAGCACTGAATCTGTTGTGACAAGTGACAGGGCGCACACAGTTATTTTTGGAGAAGCTCATCCATGTTGACCTCTCTGCCACTGTCCATGGATACAATGATGCGGCGAAAAATATCCCTGTCAGGCTTCACACACTTGGATCTGAGTTGTTCAAGCTTAATAATATTACAAAATTGTTAGAAATTACAGAGCAAATTGTCACTAATTTGGCAGCATTGTGAAAAAAGGTCAGATTTTACCACTTACAATGATACAATGATTAAATGACCAAAACAATCATTTTCAAAGATGTCAACATAGCTAGGCCATATGTCAAGGGGTTAAACATGAATACTGGATAGGTTGACAGCTTATACCCAAAAGCGATTACTTAAGTTGCAATATCAGTGTTGGCCCCCTGACTATCTGTGTAATGTGGTTGATCCATCTATCTCTATATCAACTATCTCTGTAATGTGGTTGATCCATCTAACTCTGTGAATGGGATCATCTATATCATCTATCTCTATATCATCTATCTCTATATCATCCTATCATATCTCTATATCATCTATCTCTATATCATCTATCTCTATATCATCTATCTATATCTATCTCTATATCATCTATCTGTCTCTCTCTCTTCTGTCTTTCTTTCTGTGGTACACGGTCTGGGGTCTGTGTGACGGACAGGGCCTCTCAGCTGTGGCTCTGTTATGTGAGGGTTTGAATCCCAATAGAAACCAAGAACTCTAGCACTCACAATATAGGAAGACACTTTGACTTAAAGCATGCAGTAAGTGCAATTAAGAGCCACTAGTTAGTTAGCAAGTGAGCTGGTAGCATCTTTCAGACCCTAACCCACCTTCTGGGTCCTAGTGGGTGACTTGTTTGATGTATAGTCGCCCTGATAATCCGCCTTTATTGCTAAATGCAATTGCTATCATTGTTTCTAACTAGCTGGCAGTAAGGTAAAACATACCCATTGACATATTCATCAGTGCAGATAAATGTGAGTTATTGCTGTGACAAATGAATAATTAGCATATTCTACTTTTTAACATACTTTTTCCTAACGTGGTCTCAGTATATTTGATGTTGTGTGCAGTATTAACCAAGACTGTACGGGTTCTTACTGGGGCTCCATTTGACTGTTCACTAGGGCAATAGTTATTGTTGTTTATATAACTTAAACACTAAACCTGGTTTAGTGTTTAGTGAACTAGGTATGGAGCTGTGTAACTAGTTATACTAGTCATCGTTAGAATACACAGCATTATCATTGTGTAGTATTGAATATTAACCAAGAGCTCAAGTTGTTAGAAGGTGTTTACAAG
>CM051020.1:1047191-1057191 GCA_027704905.1 Muraenolepis orangiensis
ACAGACACACACACACAGCCTTATTCTGTGTTCACTTGTTTTTTGTTTATTTTTGTTTGGAGGGGCGTGTCTATGTGTCTGTCCAACGGGATCTCACCCCGGGCCGGACCATGGGTGTGCTGCCTCGGCTACAGAACAACCAAGCAGGGCTGTGGTTGCTGACGCCTACTAGTACTGAAGAGAGAGAGAGAGAGAGAGAGAGAGAGAGAGAGAGAGAGAGAGAGAGAGAGAGAGAGAGAGAGAGAGAGAGAGATTGATGACCTCTCTGTTGTTCTTTGCACACTCTACGGCCTTTGCTTCTTCCCCAGGTGTGTGCATGTGCAGATGTGTGTGTGTGTGTGTGTGTGTGTGTGAGAGTGTGTGTGTGTGTGTCCATTTGCCACTCTTCCTCACGTGTGCACAGTAACTATGGCAACCCATCACCGTGGCCTTCCTTCCTTCCAAGTCCAACTTTGAGTCTTTCTTTCTTTCTTTCTTTTCTTTCCTTTCTTTCTTCTCTTTGTGACAAAGACCAAACTGCTAGAGCTAAGATAACATGTTTGTTTTCTCTTGACTTGGTCTGTAATATCTCCAGGATAGCGATACATATATATATATATAAATATATATACTTTTATATTTCAGTGTTATAAAGATGCTATGACGTATGTGTGCATATTTTAATAAAGTGGATTCCAAGACTAAAACCATGGAGCAACGTGTGTGTGCGTCTATCTGTGTGTGTTTATGGATTCTGATCTGACATCATTTGATTTGATTGCGTGTGCCTGTGACCGGTGTGTGTGTGTGTGTGTGTGTGCGTGGGTGGGTATGTTTGTGTGCGCGTTATGACACGCAGGCATGCGCACTCCACTAGTTGTTACATTACACGACGTTACTACTAAACGTTGACTTTACGAAACGCGTAACCCGTTACACCGCGGAGGTGTCATAACGTCCCGTGACATACGCCAAGGGTAGTGGGGGGGGGGGCAGATGGACATGAACATGCCGGGTTATATTTAGCAAACCACCGACCGACAGACAGACCGACCGACCGACCGACCGACCGACCGAGGAAGGTCAACCGGGGTGGTTGTTGTTCTCCCTCGTGGTTTAACTTAACACCGACTAGCGGTGGAAACGCTCCGTCTCTTGTGGATGGAACGAACGCAGCGCGTAAAGAGCAGCGCGTAAAGAGCCTAAAGAACAGCGCGTTGGAGTCTGGTGTGTGTTGTTGGTGTGTGTTGGTGTTGACGTGTTGACGATCCTCTGGATCTTTCCAAAGTGCACTCGACTCCCGCTGTGATGATGACTCCCGCGTCACTCCCGCCTCTGTGACTGTGAGGGCCCTGGGAAGGAGGATCTAGTCTGATCCGGTCCCCGGGGGGGCGGAAACCCCTCGACGCGAGATAATCGGCGCGTAATGTGATTTAATGAGGCGTGGATGCAGGAAGACAAACCCGCCGCGCTCCGCCCGCCCAGCGTCAGGTGCGAGAGGGCGAGAGCAGGACGGTAGACCGAGAGGGACCGAGAGGGACCGAGAGAAGGACCGGGGAGAACCGAGAGAAGACCCGGGGAGAACCGAGAGAATACCCGGGGAGAACCGAGAGAAGACCCGGGAGAACCGAGAGAAGACCCGCTGCCCGCCGGGACCGCCCGTCGCTCGTTCCTTCGCTCTCCATGGAGACGGGCCAGAGCGCGCCGGCCGCCGACGCGGGAGGCGACCACTCCGCGGGGATGTGCGTGGTCGACCGGGACCAGGGAGGAGGAGGTGGGAGGTGGAGGAGGTGGAGGAGGAGGAGGTGGGGGAGGAGGAGGGAGAGGGGACGTGGCCAGCCCGGCCCCGACGACCAAGCAGCGGTCGTTACGCGCGGTGTACGTCCTGAACGACGGGATGATGGCGGTGATGGCGAGCAGCCCCGAGTCGGGCGCGCTCCAGTGTCTCCAGAAGGCGTGCGACGCGGAGAGCGCGCTGCTCACCACCGTGACCTTCGGCCGGCTGGACTTCGGAGAGACGTCCGTGCTGGACACCTTCTACGACGCAGGTGAGTGGACACCTTTGACCACGCAGGTGAGTCGCTGCGCGCGGAGGAGACCCTTCCGGGGGGGCCTGCTGAGGGCGCTTGTGTCAGCAGATATTTGAAATGAAACATAACAATCAATACACAATGTGTGTCTTTTTTGGGTGGTCGTTACTCGAGGACATTTTGATTAATGATATGTGGATAATGTCTTTCTTTGTCATGGTTTATCGGTTGTTATTTAACACGTGTTGTCACATATTTAATTCATAATTAGTTATTGTACGATCCATTTGTCATCATGTTACATATACTTCAATTAAAATAAATACAATTATTTCAACTAAATATTAGTTCCAGTTTGTCCAATTTGGACCATGCAGTGATGACTCCCCCCCCCCCCCCCCCCCACCTCCATCTCACAAAACACACACACACACACACACACACACACACACACACACACACACACACACACACACACACACACACACACAAACACTCTCTCTATATGATAGAGAGAGAGAGACAGAGTCTGTCTGTCTGTCTCTCTCTCTCTCTCTCTCTCTCTCTCTCTCTCTCTCTCTCTCTCTCTCTCTCTCTCTCTCTCTCTCTCTCTCTCTCTCTCTCTCTCTCTCTCTCTCTCTCTCTCTCTCTCTCTCTGTCCTTATTCAAAAGGGACCCAATTCCATCAAATAAAAGCATTGACATAGACACCATGCATGACAATCTTATTGAACTAGTAAAATATATAAAGTCAAATCAGAATCAATTCTGAGCTGACCTCCCACGACCCCTCCCCCCTCCCTCCCCTCCCCCTCACCCCTCCCCCCTCCCCCCTCACCGGCAGGCCGGCAGGGTAGCTCAGTCTGTTAGGACTCGGCTTGGGAACTGGCAGGTCGCCGGTTGAAGTCCCTAAAACACCTGGTCACTGCCTCAGTGCCCAGGCACCAGCCCCCTCCCCTGCTCCCCTGTATATCCAAAGCTGATACCCACTGCTCCTAATGCTAGGATGGGTTAATGAGAGGAACTCATCTCACTGTGTGGACATTGGAGACCAATAAAGTGGATTCAATCCTCCAGGTTTAGACCTCTCTCTCTCTCTCTCTCTCTGTCTCTCTCCCTTGTTATGTTACTCTCTCTCTGTGTATTCCTCTGTCTCTCTCCCTTGTTATGTTACTCTCTCTCTGTGTATTCCTCTGTCTCTCTCCCTTGTTATGTTACTCTCTCTCTGTGTATTCCTCTGTCTCTCTCCCTTGTTATGTTACTCTCTCTCTGTGTATTCCTCTGTCTCTCTCCCTTGTTATGTTACTCTCTCTCTTGTCTGTCTCAATATGGTTCTCTCTGGCTGTCTCCCTCTCTCTAACTCTGTGTGTGTCTCTTTGTCTCTCTCTATCTCTCTATCATCCTATGTCTCTCTCTCTAGACATAGCAGTAGTGGATATTAGCTGTGTTCCAGCAGCCCTCTCTCTCTCTCTCTCTCTCTCTCTCTCTCTCTCTCTCTCTGGTTCTATCTCTGTGTATCACCCTATGTCTCTCTCTCTCTGGTTCTATCTCTGTGTATCATCCTATGTCTCTCTCTCTCTGGTTCTATCTCTGTGTATCACCTATGTCTCTCTCTCTCTCTCTCTGGTTCTATATCTGTGTATCACCTATGTCTCTCCCTCTCTGGTTCTATCTCTGTGTATCACCTATGTCTCTCTCTCTCTGGTTCTATCTCTGTGTATCACCTATGTCTCTCCCTCTCTGGTTCTATCTCTGTGTATCACCTATGTCTCTCTCTCTCTGGTTCTATCTCTGTGTATCACCTATGTCTCTCCCTCTCTGGTTCTATCTCTGTGTATCATCCTATGTCTCTCCCTCTCTCTCGCTCTGGTTCTATCTCTGTGTATCATCCTATGTCTCTCTCTCTCTCTCTCTCTCTCTCTCTCTCTCTCTCTCTCTCTCTCTCTCTCTCTCTCTCTCTCTCTCTCTCTCGCTCTCTCTCTCTCTCTCTCGCTCTCTCTCTCGCTCTCTCTCTCGCTCTCGGTCTATCTCTCTCTATCTCCTATGTCTCTCTCTCTCTCTCTCGCTCTCTCGTTCTATCTCTGTGTCTCATCCTATGTCTCTCTCTCTCTCTCTCTCTCTCTCTCTCTCTCTCTCTCTCTCTCTCTCTCTCTCTCTCTCTCTCTCTCTCTCTCTCTCTCTCTCTCTCTCGCTCTCTCTCTCTCTCTCTGGTTCTATCTCTGTGTATCATCCTATGTCTCTCTCTCTCTCTCTCTCTCTCTCTCTCTCTCTCTCTCTCTCTCTCTCTCTCTCTCTCTCTCTCTCTCTCTCTCTCTCTCTCGCTCTCTCGCTCTCTCTCTCGCTCTCTGGTTCTATCTCTGTGTATCATCTATGTCTCTCTCTCTAGACATAGCGGTGGTGGACATGAGCGATGTGTTCCGCCAGCCGTCCCTCTTCTACCACCTGGGGGTGAGGGAGAGCTTCGACATGGCTAACAACGTCATCCTGTACCACGACACTGACCCCGACACCGCCCAGTCCATCAAGGTACACACACTCACACACACACCACCACACCGCCCAGTCCATCAAGGTACACACACTCACACACACACCACCACACCGCCCAGTCCATCAAGGTACACACACTCACACACACACCACCACACCGCCCAGTCCATCAAGGTACACACACTCACACACACACCACCACACCGCCCAGTCCATCAAGGTACACACACTCACACACACACCACCACACCGCCCAGTCCATCAAGGTACACACACTCACACACACACCACCACACCGCCCAGTCCATCAAGGTACACACACTCACACACACACCACCACACCGCCCAGTCCATCAAGGTACACACACTCACACACACACCACCACACCGCCCAGTCCATCAAGGTACACACACTCACACACACACCACCACACCGCCCAGTCCATCAAGGTACACACACTCACACACACACACACACACACACACACACACACACACACACACACACACACACTCACACACACACACACACACGCACGCATGCACGCACGAATATACACGAACGCACACACACAAACAGTACGAACAGTTACTACTCTGACACACACCTGACACCACCAAGCCACTAAAAGTTTACACGTCAAACACACACACACACACACACACACACACACACACACACACACAGTGATTTAGTGTGTGCGTGTGTCACACACGGTTCTGCAGGACAACAGCTGCTCCGACAGGAATGCACCATATGGTCTTCACATGACAAACAGAGTCCTCGTGTACTGTCACTCCCTCACTGTCACTCCCTCACTGTCACTCCCTCACTGTCACTCCCTCACTGTCACTCCCTCACTGTCACTCCCACAGTGTCCTATGTACTGTCACTCCCCAGTGTCCTATGTACTGTCACTCCCCAGTGTCCTATGTACTGTCACTCCCCAGTGTCCTATGTACTGTCACTCCCAGTGTCCTATGTACTGTCACTCCCAGTGTCCGTATGTACTGTCACTCCCCAGTGTCCTATGTACTGTCACTCCCCAGTGTCCTATGTACTGTCACTCCCAGTGTCCGTATGTACTGTCACTCCCCAGTGTCCTATGTACTGTCACTCCCCAGTGTCCTATGTACTGTCACTCCCCAGTGTCCTATGTACTGTCACTCCCCAGTGTCCTATGTACTGTCACTCCCCAGTGTCCTATGTACTGTCACTCCCAGTGTCCGTATGTACTGTCACTCCCCAGTGTCCTATGTACTGTCACTCCCCAGTGTCCTATGTACTGTCACTCCCCAGTGTCCTATGTACTGTCACTCCCAGTGTCCTATGTACTGTCACTCCCAGTGTCCTATGTACTGTCACTCCCCAGTGTCCTATGTACTGTCACTCCCAGTGTCCCTATGTACTGTCACTCCCCAGTGTCCTATGTACTGTCACTCCCCAGTGTCCTATGTACTATCACTCCCCAGTGTCCTATGTACTGTCACTCCCTAGTGTCCTATGTACTGTCACTCCCCAGTGTCCTATGTACTGTCACTCCCTAGTGTCCTATGTACTGTCACTCCCCAGTGTCCTATGTACTGTCACTCCCCAGTGTCCTATGTACTGTCACTCCCCAGTGTCCTATGTACTGTCACTCCCAGTGTCCTATGTACTGTCACTCCCAGTGTCCTATGTACTGTCACTCCCAGTGTCCTATGTACTGTCACTCCCAGTGTCCTATGTACTGTCACTCCCCAGTGTCCTATGTACTGTCACTCCCCAGTGTCCTATGTACTGTCACTCCCCAGTGTCCTATGTACTGTCACTCCCCAGTGTCCTATGTACTGTCACTCCCCAGTGTCCTATGTACTGTCACTCCCTAGTGTCCTATGTACTGTCACTCCCCAGTGTCGTATGTACTGTCACTCCCCAGTGTCCTATGTACTGTCACTCCCCAGTGTCCTATGTACTGTCACTTCCCTATGTACTGTCACTCCCAGTGTCCTATGTACTGTCACTCCCCAGTGTCCTATGTACTGTCACTCCCTAGTGTCCTATGTACTGTCACTCCCCAGTGTCCTATGTACTGTCACTCCCCAGTGTCCTATGTACTGTCACTCCCTAGTGTCCTATGTACTGTCACTCCCCAGTGTCCTATGTACTGTCACTCCCTAGTGTCCTATGTACTGTCACTCCCCAGTGTCCTATGTACTGTCACTCCCCAGTGTCCTATGTACTGTCACTCCCCAGTGTCCTATGTACTGTCACTCCCCAGTGTCCTATGTACTGTCACTCCCCAGTGTCCTATGTACTGTCACTCCCAGTGTTAACAGTGAACACTGATTGCTTTACACTCTTACAGGACATGGTGGCCCAGAAGAACACAGTAAGTTCCTCTCTGTTGGTGTATGTGTGTGTGTGTGTGTGTGTGTGTGTGTGTGTGTTTGTTGTGTGTGTGTGTGTGTTTGTTGTGTGTGTGTGTTTTTTAAATCTATTTAATATGGTTATTATATTGGGAAGTCAATAATGACAGTATATAATGTGTGTGTGTGTGTGTGTGTTTATGTTTACTGTATGTGTGTGTGTGTGTGTGTGTGTGTGTACTGTATGTGTGTGTGTGTGTGTGTGTGTGTGTGTGTACTGTATACACGTTTGTGTATATATGTGTACTGTATATATGTGTGTGTGTGTGTGTGTGTGTGTGTGTGTGTGTGTGTGTAGAAGGCAGCCCGTCCCCCAGTACTTCGGTTTCCATGGATACAGTTGCCTCCAGAGTATAGAGGCTCCGGGTTGTGCAACAAAGTATGTATCATCATACCCACGTGCACGCTCCTGAGCCGTGCATGAGGACACGTGCACGCTCCTGAGAACTAGCCTGAGGACACGTGCACGCTCCTGAGAACCAGCCTGAGGGCACGTGCACGCTCCTGAGAACTAGCCTGAGGACACGTGCACGCTCCTGAGAACCAGTCTGAGGACACGTGCACGCTTCTGAGAACTAGCCTGAGGACATGTGCACGCTCCTGAGAACTAGCCTGAGGACACGTGCACGCTCCTGAGAACCAGTCTGAGGACACGTGCACGCTTCTGAGAACTAGCCTGAGGACATGTGCACGCTCCTGAGAACTAGCCTGAGGACACGTGCACGCTCCTGAGCCGTGCATGAGGACACGTGCACGCTCCTGAGAACTAGCCTGAGGACACGTGCACGCTCCTGAGAACCAGCGTGAGGGCACGTGCACGCTCCTGAGAACCAGTCTGAGGACACGTGCACGCTTCTGAGAACTAGCCTGAGGACATGTGCACGCTCCTGAGAACTAGCCTGAGGACACGTGCACGCTCCTGAGCCGTGCATGAGGGCACGTGCACGCTCTGAGCCGTGCATGAGGACACGTGCACGCTCCTGAGCCGTGCATGAGGACACGTGCACGCTCCTGAGCCGTGCATGAGGACACGTGCACGCTCCTGAGCCGTGCATGAGGGCTCACATCAGAAACACATCAAGAAAATAAGCATGAATGAAGCATGAAAAACAAACTACTATTAGCAGAGGTCAAAGTATTATTAATATGAACGCTACTACTAATATAAAGGGGGAGGAGGCAGTAGCTCAGTGGGCAAGGACTTGGCTTGGGAGCCGCAAGGTCGCCGGTTCAAGTCCCCGAAACACCAGGTTAAGTGCCCTTGAGCAAAGCACCCCTACGCTGCTCCCCGGGTGCTGTTTAAATAGCTGCCCACTGCTCCTAATACCAGGATAGGTCAAATGCAGAGTGTAAATGTCCCCTCTATAGGGTTATGGGACTAATAAAGGACCTCCAAAGAGAACAGTTACACAGGGAGTTGGCTGTCAAATGTGAAGGTGCTTGACCAGCATTTTGACAATGCTGAGTAAGCACCTTCACAAGGTTTCCTGTTGCCACATGTTACAGTAAACCGCCACACACCGACAAGGCTCTTTACAGAATGACAGCACAAGCGGTAGAATCCTAAACACTGAAACACAATGTGGATCCCACTCCAACTTGTCTGACTATATTAGCAACATGGAAACTTGGCTCCTTCTCCTCCCCCCCCTCCTCCCCCCCCCCCTCCCCCTCCTGTGTTGTTGTTAACACTGGTGTAATGTGTGGGGTTATTAATACCGCCGGTCATGTATCCAGAGACCGCTGGAAGGCAGCGTGCAGCGTGTGACCAACACAATGTTAGATAGTCATAGTGATAGTCATAGTGTTAGTAATAGTCATAGTCATAGTCATAGTGATAGTCATAGTGATAGTAATAGTCATAGACATAGTGATAGTAATAGTGATAGTCATAGTGATAGTAATAGTCATAGTGATAGTAATAGTGATAGTCATAGTGATAGTCATAGTCATAGACATAGTGATAGTCATAGTGATAGTCATAGTCATAGTGATAGTAATAGTGATAGTCATAGTGATAGTAATAGTCATAGTGATAGTAATAGTGATAGTCATAGTGATAGTAATAGTCATAGTGATAGTCATAGTGATAGTCATAGTGATAGTAATAGTCATAGACATAGTGATAGTAATAGTGATAGTCATAGTGATAGTCATAGTGATAGTAATAGTCATAGACATAGTGATAGTAATAGTGATAGTCATAGTGATAGTCATAGTGATAATCAAAGTGATAGCCATAGTGATAGTCATAGTAATAGTCATTGAGATAGTCATAGTCATAGTCATATTGTGATATAGTGATATAGTGATATAGTGATAGTCATAGTAATAACGATAGTCATAGTGATAGTCATAGTGATAGCGATAGTCATAGTGATAGTCAAAGTGATAGCGATAGTCATAGTGATATTTATAGCGATATTCATAGTGATAGTCAAAGTGATAGTCATAGTGATAGTCGTAGTGATAGCGATAGTCATAGTGATAGTCAAAGCGATAGTCATAGTGATAGTCGTAGTGATAGCGATAGTCATAGTGATAGTCAAAGTGATAGCGATAGTCATAGTGATAGTCAAAGTGATAGTGACAGTGATAGTCAAAGTGATAGTGACAGTGATAGTGATAGTCACAGTGATAGTCAAAGTGATAGTGATAGTGATAGCGATAGTCAAAGTGATAGTCATAGTGATAGCGATAGTCATAGTGATAGTCAAAGTGATAGTGACAGTGATAGTGATAGTGATAGTGATAGTCAAAGTGAACATGACAGTGATAGTGATAGTGATAGTCAAAGTGAACGTGACAGTGATAGTGATAGTCACAGTGATAGTCAAAGTGATAGTCATAGTGATAGTCAAAGTGATAGTCACAGTGATAGTCAAAGTGATAGTCAATAGTGATACTGACCCAGTGGTAGAGATGAAATGAACACAGAATCACAAAAGGGGAAGACAGACAAATTGCGGAAATCATTTTTGTGTGTGTATGTGCACGTGTGTGTGTGTGTGTGTGTGTGTGTGTGTTTGTGCATGTGTATGTGTGTGTGTGTGTGTGTGTGCCACCTATCCCACCTAATCTAATCTAACCCA
>CM051020.1:1062191-1064691 GCA_027704905.1 Muraenolepis orangiensis
CTGTCTGTTAGTCTGTCTGTCTGTCTGTCTGTTAGTCTGTCTGTCTGTCTGTCTGTCTGTCTGTCTGTCTGTCTGTCTGTCTGTTAGTCTGTCTGTCTGTCTGTCTGTCTGTCTGTCTGTCTGTCTGTCTGTCTTTCTGTTAGTCTGTCTGTCTGTCTGTCTGTCTGTTAGTCTGTCTGTCTGTCTGTTAGTCTGTCTGTCTGTCTGTCTGTCTGTCTGTCTGTTAGTCTGTCTGTTAGTCTGTCTGTTTGTCTGTTTGTCTGTCTGTCTGTCTGTTAGTCTGTCTGTTTGTCTGTCTGTCTGTTTGTCTGTTAGTCTGTCTGTCTGTCTGTCTGTCTGTCTGTTAGTCTGTCTGTCTGTCTGTCTGTTAGTCTGTCTGTCTGTCTGTCTGTCTGTCTGTCTGTCTGTCTGTCTGTTAGTCTGTCTGTTAGTCTGTTAACAGGATAACTCAAAAAGTTCTGTACATAATTGGAAAACACTTATGGGCCAAGGAACAATTGATTAGATTTTAGCGCAGATCCAAATCCAAATCTGGATCCAGGGGACTTTTTGGTGTGGCGGAGGAATGAGAGCCTCTAGTTTGACTAGACTTTGTCCTTATTTTTGTCATAGCCTAAATGTTTTCCTATTTTGATCCACGAAGCCCTTTATTTATATTTAAAGGTGCTGAAAGCATGTATTGCATTTTTTCCTTATTTTTTATAATAATTAACTAATCTTGAATGACCTGTTGATGATTGTCCTCCAGGTGTGAGGCTGAACAGCCTCCTGGGACGGAAGGGTTCCCTGGAGAAGATGAACAACTACTGGGACGTGGGCCAGTTCTTCACCGTTAGCATGCTAGCTAACGACATTCCCAAAGCCACGCAGGCCGCCGAGAAGCTCTTCAAACTCAAGCCACCTCTTTGGTAACTGCCTGATATATAAGGTTATTAAGGTTATTTTGTGGACATGAACTCACTTGAGCAGTTGTTAAAGTGAGTTCATGTTGGAACACATATATATATATATATATATTAATATATACACTGTATTATATGTTGTTGTCATTTAGCAAGCTAAGTTGCATTAGCTCTGCAACTGTAATGGAATTTAACTCTCCTCGCTCCTTAAACTCAATCCACCTTTTTTGTAATGAAGAAGTTACCATTAGCGATTGTTGAAGAATGTTGTATTTAAATAATTGAGCTGGTTAACTGTAACTAACGGTTGAATTGATTAAATATATTTATTCAAACAATCAGCTCCTGAATTACAGCTAACAGCTAACTTCAGTATCAGTTTAAATCAGATCAGTGTCTCATGAAAGAGTTTCTTCTGGGAGTATGGAGACTATCAGACTAACCCCCTGTGTCGGTGTGTTTCAGGTATCTGCGTTCGGTGGTCCAGAACCTGCAGCTGATCCAGAGGTTCAAGAAGCCCACCGTAGAACACTCTCCTCAGAGGGAGAGGCTCAACTTCTGGATGGACATCATCGTGGAGGCCACCCGGGGAACCACCAACGGACTGCGCTTCCCGGTACCCAACCGAACAGACGCTCTCAGAGCCGTGTCTGTTAGTCTGAAGGCCATTGAGTCACAGTGGTTCACCTTGATATCTAGGACAGGGATTTGATATTTTATTGTCTTTCTCTCCCTCTCTCTCTCCCCCTCTCTCTCTCTCTCTCTCTCTCTCTCTCTCTCTCTCTCTCTCTCTCTCTCTCTCTCTCTCTCTCTCTCTCTCTCTCTCTCTCTCTCTCTCTCTCTCTCTCTCTCTGTCAGGTGTTGATTCTGGAGCCCACTAAGTTGTACCAGCCCTCCTACGTGTCCATCAACAACGAGGCGGAGGAGAAGAACGTCTCCATATGGCATGTGTCTCCAGCAGACACCGTGAGCTCCACAACCACCACCACCCCCACCCAAACACAACCACCTCCACCCAAACACAACCCCCACCACCTCCACCCAAACACAACCACCTCCAACCCAAACACAACCACCACCACCTCCAACCCAAACACAACCACCACCACCTCCACCCATACACAACCACTACCACCCAAACACAACCACCACCACCACCTTCACCCAAACACAACCACCTCCACCCAAACACAACCACAACCACCACCTCCACCCAAACACAACCACCACCACCACCTCCACCCAAACACAACAAAAACCCCAGCCAAACATTTACCCAGTCACCACATAACCATCACCAAACCATCACCAAACCATCACCAAACCATCACCAAACCATCACCAAACCATCACCAAACACACATCTGGAAGACATTCTCATCAGTGTCCCGTTCTCCTCTCATGTTCCAGAAAGGTATCCACGAGTGGAACTTCACCGCCACCTCCATCAAAGGCATCAGGTGGGACATGATCACCACATGATCACCACATGATCACCACATGATCATCACATGATCACCACATGATCATCACATGATCATCACATGATCATCACATGATCATCACATGATCATCACATGATCATCACATGATCATCA
>CM051020.1:1074691-1077191 GCA_027704905.1 Muraenolepis orangiensis
AGGAGGAGGAGGATGGGGATGGGGAGGGGAGGAGGAGGAGGAGGAGGAGGAGGAGGAGGAGGAGGAGGGGAGGAGGAGGGGAGGAGGGGAGGAGGAGGAGGAGGAGGAGGAGGAGGAGGAGGAGGAGGATGGGGAGGAGGAGGAGGAGGGAGGGAGGAGGAGGAGGAGGAGGAGGAGGAGGAGGAGGAGCATAATGTGTAATGATGCTGACCATTCCTCTTGTCTTTTCTCCTGCTCTCTGGGTTGGTGTTTCAGTCTGGCAAGGTTGGTATTTCTACACGTACTCCAAGGATGTGCTATATATGTATATGTGTCTATGTATACAGTATGTATATATATGTGTCTATGTATACAGTATGTATATGTATATGTCTATGTATACAGTATGTATATGTCTATGTATACAGTATGTATATATATGTGTCTATGTATACAGTATGTGTATGTATATGTCTATGTATACAGTATGTATATGTCTATGTATACAGTATGTATATATATATGTCTATGTATACAGTATGTATATGTCTATGTATATGTATACAGTATGTATATGTCTATGTATATGTATACAGTATGTATATGTCTATGTATACAGTATGTATATGTCTATGTATACAGTATGTATATGTCTATGTATACAGTATGTATATATGTCTATGTATACAGTATGTATATGTCTATGTATACAGTATGTATATGTCTATGTATATGTGTGTTCTGTTTGTGGTGAATTTTCTCAGTGTTGGTGTTGATGGCTATTGTCCCTGTGTGTTTCTCTGTAGTGTTTTAAAGGTGATCTTGGTTGAGGCCTTGTGACCTTTGAACCCATCCTCCACCTCTCTGTGTGAGATTGGTCTTCTGGCTTATTGGCGGCCTGTTCCTTCTTCTGTCTCTCTTGTGTCTCATCGTTTAGATTAGATTAGATTAGATTAGATTAGATTAGATTAGATTAGTGTCTTTGTTGACCTCTTCCTGTTTAGCCACTTCAAGTGTGAATTGTATATTATTAGTATATTATATAATATGTATTATATATATTATATTATTATTATTATATTATTATTATTATAACAATGATTTTTATTTTTATTTTTATTTTAATACATTTGTTGTATTATATCATTTATTATTGATCATCATTATTCATATGTATTCATAATTATCACAAATAATTAATATTTGAATAAACTATAACATTTTCCTTCTGACATCTAATCATCCACTGTGTGTGTGTGTGTGTGTGTCAGACTACATCCGCAGTGTGTCCTTGCCGGTGCAGTTACAGTGCGAGGCCACCGGGAGCAGCAGCAGCGAGCACGGCTCTGTGAGCCCAGACTGCGACTCCAAACACGACGGCTTCTTCCAGAAGAAGACGCGCTCTGACTCAGATAACCTCAAGCCCCCCAACTCCAACTACCTGAGGTGTGTGTGTGTGTGTGTGTGTGTGTGTGTGTGTGTGTGTGTGTGTGTGTGTGTGTGTGTGTGTGTGTGTGTGTGTGGGACTGGTGTGTGTGTGTGTGTGTGTGTGTGTGTGTGTGTGTTGTCTGACAGGTGTCTCTATGCTTCGATAGCTTTTACGACATCCCATAATGAGCTCTGAGGGCTTTACACGTGCACCCACGACACACACACACACACTTATACACACACACACACACACACTCTTATACACACACACACTCTCTTACACACACACACCTCTGTTGTCCCCTCTGCTGCGTCCCTGTGTGTCCCCACTTGGACACACACAGTCGCTAGGAGAACCTCCTATCTGCAAACAGACCGTCCAGCTCCTCACCATAAACCCTCCGCCAGTCTCTGTTCTCCTCATGCCCCGCCAAGTGTGTGTGTGTGTGTGTGTGTGTGTTATGTATGTGTGTGTGTGTATGTGTGTGTATGTGTGTGTGTGATATGTGTGTGTGTGTGTGTGTGTGTGTGTGTGTGTGTATGTATGTGTGTGTGTGTATGTGTGTGTGTGTGTGTGCTATGTGTGTGTGTGTGTGTATTTGTGTGTGTGTATGTGTGTGTGTGTGTGTGTGGTATGTGTGTGTGTGTGTGTGTGTGTGTGTGTGTGTGTGTGTGCTATGTGTGTGCCGCGTGTCCGTGCGCTGTGTTTGTTCTTCTTGGCTACAATTGCGGCTGTAAAACCACAAACTATTTAACTGTGTGTGTGTGTGTGTGTGTGTGTGTGTGTGTGTGTGTGTGTGTGTGTGTGTGTGTGTGTGTGTGTGTGAGCACCTGTGTCTGGGTGCTTTGTTTGTTTTAATTATATTGTGTGCTCTGCACTAATCTGGGTGCTGTTTGCATTCTATACGGTCTTAATGTTTGTGTTGTGTGATAGGGTGTGTGTGTGTTGGGGTGTGTGTGTGTGTGTGTGTGTGTTGGGGTGTGTGTGTGTGTGTGTGTTGGGGTGTGTGTGTGTGTGTGTGTGTGTTGGGGTGTGTGTGTGTGTGTGTGTGTGTGTGTGTTGGGGTGTGTGTGTGTGTGTGTGTGTGAA
>CM051020.1:1082191-1094691 GCA_027704905.1 Muraenolepis orangiensis
ACACACACGCACACACTCAAGCACACACACACACACACACACACACACACACACACACACACTAAAGCACACACACACACACACACACACACACACACACACACACACACACACTAAAGCACACACACACACACACACACACACACACACACACACACACACACAAGCACACACACACACACACACACACACACACACACACACACACACACACACACACACACACACACACACACACACACACACACACACACACACACACACACACACAAAGCACACACACACACACACACACACACACACACACACACACACACACACACACACACACACACACACACACACACACACACACACACACACACACAAACACTAAAGCACACTGTGGCCCAGGTTGTATTATGAGAAATGATACCCCCCGCAGGCTTCTAGAGGAACTGCTCCTGAAGGAGAAGGAGTACCAGCAGGTGCTGAAGGCCACTCTTCAGCAGAGGTCCCAGGACCTGGAGCTGGCCAGGGTCAGACACCGGCCTACAGGTGACCCAGAGAACCCATCACTCACCCTGGGTAGAGGGGTGGACACATTGGATGAGTTAATGGATGTCTCAGCCAAACAAGGCTTTCATCAGATTCCATACTTTACGTTCTATTAAACTAAAAAACACATTTTTATAGATCTCCCGCCCCCTTCCATCTTTCACACCCCCTCCGACCATGAACCCGACAAGCAGCTCACCGATTGGCTGAAAGACCAGGGGGCAGACCCTGACACCGTAGACAAGGTTGGTTGACTCCTCATTCCATCACTGTGTGGACAGGTCCTTGTAGGTCAACACTTAGTGGGTTTGGCTCCCAGCCGGAAGGTGCTGGGTTCAAACCCCATTTCCACAATAGGCATTCTTGATGGATTCTCTGAGGGTCCTCTCCAACTCCAAGGGGAGCTCAGGGGCAGTCACCAACAATGACCCTAACCTACCAGACCAGCTGAACATGTGTTTTGCTCACTTTGAAAGGGGGAACTCTGACCAACAAATTGAACCCAGAGGACTACGTTCTACAATTGTCCGAGTCTGAGGTCCGCAGAACCTTCAGGAGGGTGAAGGCAGGGAAGGCAGTTGGCCCAGATGGAGTTCCATCCCGCGTCTTTAAGACCTGTGCCGACCAGCTGGCTCCTGTGTTCACCGAACAGTCCAAGTGAACTTCAAAGAGACAACCATTGTGCCGTTACCCCAAAAGACCAAGGTAACGAGCCTCAATGATTATCGTCCAGTGGCTTAAACATCCATAGCCATGAAGTGCCTGGAGAAACTGGTCATTTCACATATCAACTTTTCCACCCAGAGTCCCTGGACCCACTCCAGTCTGTAGACAACGCCATTTTCCTGGCGCTACACACGGCCCTGCAGCACCTAGACAGGAGGGACACCTACGTCAGACTGGTGTTCATCAACTACAGCTCGGCGTTCAACACCATAGTTCCCCCTAAGCTGGTCCTGAAACTGAGGGACCTAGGTCAGCCAGCCACTGGATTGGATTGGATCATCAAGTTTGCAAACGACACTATGGAGTACAGAGATGAGGTAGTCTGGCCCTATGCTCTGCGGTGCCTCAGGAGAAGTGGCATAGGCAAACGGTGGCTGGTGAACTTCTACCGAGCGTCCTGACGAGTGGCGTCACCGTGTGGTACGGAGACACCACTGAACAGGACAAGAAAGACATCCAGAGGGTCGTGAGGACGGCAGAGAAGATCATCGGGTGTGCACTTCCATGCATTGAGGAGATCTTTAGAACCAGATTTATTTATTCCAGTCGGAATAAGACCATCCTTATCACAAAGAACTGCAACCACCCTGGGCTCCATCTCTTCTCCCCCCTACGGTCTGGTCGCCGGTTCCTCAGCATCCGTACAGCAAAGACTACCAGGTTTAAGGATAGTTTATATCCACAGGCAGTGACCTACTGAACTGCTAGGAGTGCTGCCACTATCATAACATAACATAACATGTCATTAACATTACACTATCATACTTTTGCTGGACTTTCTGGACTCGTTACTGCACTGTACTGCACTGTATTCATGAAGCTGCTGCACTACTGGCACTTTTGCACAATTCACCATATCGTCCCTCAGTCAATTCATTGTTATTTTTTATTGTGTACAGTATTGTTTTAGTGTAGTGTTGTGAAGTATAAAGTATAGTATAAAGTGTTGTTTATAGTATATTATTGTTTGGTATAGTATAGTTTGGTATTCATACTGTGGGAGGGAATGGGGAGTAAGCATTTCATTGTTCATTGTCCTTGTTGCATCTGGCAAACATGTTGAATCTTGTTTGGAACAGCGTGGGTTCAGTCACCCAACCTCTGCTTTGAGAAACAAATGAACTCTGGGCTCGTTAGGGTTCTCCTGTGTTCTCTGTAGTTTGTGATAGTTTGCCTGTGTTCTCTGTAGTTGGTGATGGTTTCTCCTGTGTTCTCTGTAGTTTGTGATGGTTCTCCTGTGTTCTCTGTAGTTTGTGATGGTTCTCCTGTGTTCTCTGTAGTTTGTGATGGTTCTCCTGTGTTCTCTGTAGTTGGTGATGGTTCTCTGTAGTTGGTGATGGTTCTCCTGTGTTCTCTGTAGTTTGTGATGGTTCTCCTGTGTTCTCTGTAGTTTGTGATGGTTCTCCTGCATTCTCTCTAGTTTTTGGCTGTCTCCTGTGTTCTCTGTAGTTTGTGATGGTTCTCCTGTGTTCTCTGTAGTTTGTGATGGAGGACTACACGCTGAACAACATCCTGAGTGACGTGACCCGGGACGACCTGCGCTCCCTTCGTCTACGGTACGGTCGCCCGTTCTGAACATTAGAGTGTGAGTGGCGGCGCGCCGCTAACCCAAAGCGCTACGCCGGGCCGCTACGCGCTACCCGCGCTACGCGGGCCGGAGACACACCTCCCCTTGTGTTTTGTTCCCAGAGGCGGCGTCCTGTGTCGTGTCTGGCGGGCGATCCAGAGGCACCGAGAGAGAGAGAGGACGAGGAACGACCAGCCAGACCACGCCTGACGGGAACCTTGCCTCACACATTGTTTTGGTTCTTCTTTTTTCTCCCTCACTCGTCCACGGAAAACACACACATACCTCCACACCCACACACACACACACCTCCACACCCACACACACACACACACACACCTCCACGTTCACACACACACACACGCACACACACATACCTCCACGTTCACACACATGCACACACACACGCACACACACACGCACACCTCCACGCCCATGTACACACACGTACCTCCATGTTCACACACACACACACACACACACACACACACCTCCATGCCCTATACACACACACACCTCCCAGTCTTTCTTTGACGTCATTAAGCATCTCATAGTGAATTCATATATCATCATCATCATCCTCATCCTCATCTCTCTTAGATAAGGCATGACCCCATGACAGTGTAACAGAAGTCATGTATTGTACCTGTTTTCCAGTCACTTTAGTGCGGGCACTATTTCATATCCTTATCACTCGGTTTTTTTCCAGACTTATTAATTGTTAAGTTATGTGCGCAATCGGTGTCCGACTTTAAAGGCATTTTATGGCTGTGATGCGGCGAGAAGTAACGGCCTGCTGAGTGATATAAAATTAGATCGGAAGAAACGCACACACACACACACACACACACACACACACTCACACTCACACTCACTCACACTCACACACTCACACTCACACACACATGCATTTGTCTGTAAACCATGTTGTTGTTTTTTAAATATGTTGTAAGTATGTTGTTGTTAGTGTTCTCATCCCCATGTCGTGAAGCTCTACTCTACAATAAAAGCTCTCTCTCTTTCACTTTGACATTGGAGTTTCTAAATATTTTGGGTCAAATGACAGTAGAAAGTGATTTGCTGTGAAGACACACTTCTCTGAGCTCCTCTGAGTCACAGGACACGAGATGTTACCCAGCAGGGGGTCCTGGGACACTGACATGTCCCAGCTCTCTGAGGGGGGGTGTTCCTCTGTGGGACTCGCAGGTGAGGCCCCTTGAACCAGCCACACATACCAAACTCCCAATGTAGATTTATGTAGATTTTACTTTTTACGATTATAATACCATGGCCACACACCGAGACCCTACCGAGGAGAGTAACCGTCTCACATCAACCGTCTCTCACATCAACCGCTGTCCAGACGGAGCCACACACACACACACACACACACACACACACACACACACACACACACCTCGCCGTCGATGACCCTTCACGGTGAACGAAAATAAAGTGGAGTAGAATGTTCACAAACTGGTGTCACGGTTACGGTGGTTGACAGGGGGCGTGGCCAAGCCACGTGCGCTGGCGGCGCACACACACACACACCTGTCAGCAATTGCCGTGTCTAAGTACTAATCACCTGACCTGGGGGTATAAACCAGTGGCGAAGCGTGTCTATCACAACTGGACCTTCTGTAGACCAGGGGTTCCCCAACTCTTCAGCCCGCGACCCCCAACATAACAGACGGACTGGCGACCCCCCACTATCACCGTCCGACGGGGTGGGGGGGGGGGGGGGTATGTCGCGATCGCGAACATCGTGAAGTCCAAGGGGGGGGGGGGTGGTATGTCGCGATCGCAAACATTGTGAAGTGGGGGGAGGGGGGGGTATGTGAGCTTCCAGCCACTTTGAATGTGAGTCCACTAGCACCAGGAACATGTGACCCATGAAAGGTCCAGCAAAATCCAGGTGGAGTCTGGACCACGGGCGGTCAGGCCACTCCCTCGAGGGAGTGGAGCAGGTGCTGGCATCTTTTGGTTGCTTTGACACTGTGTGCATGCTTTTACCTTTTCTTCTAAGGCGCAGTCCATCCCAGGCCACCACACAAATGACCTGCCGAGGCTTTTCATCCGGGACACCCCAGGGTGGGCATCGTGCAGCTCGTCCATCACCTGCGCCCGTCCTGGGGGTGGCACAATTACCCTGGAGCCCCAGAGGATACAGCCATCATGCATACTTAGCTCCAACTGACGCTTTGCATTGGGTTTGAGCTCCTCCTGCTCAACAGCTGCTGGCCAGCCCTGCATCAACCATCTCCTAATTTGTGACAACACTGGGTCTCTTTCAGTCCACATTTTAATTTGTTTTGCTGTCACCGGAGAGTTAGACAGTCTGTCCAGCAAAAACACAGTCTCTGGGGGCAGGCAGGTTTGGTTTGGTGTGTCAGGGAGGGGGAGGCGGCTGAAAGCATCGGCATTTGCATTTTCACTTCCTGCCTTGTACATGATGCGATACTGATACGCTGACAGGGTTAAGGCCCAGCGCTGCACTCTCGCTGATGCCATGGGTGGGATGCCTTTTGTTTCGCTAAACAGTCCCATTAGGGGCTCGTGGTCTGTAAAGATGGTAAAAGGGCGACCATACAGGTACTGGTGGAAACGTTTAGCAGCGAAAACCACAGCTAGTCCTTCCTTCTCTAACTGTGAGTACCCCCTTTCTGCCGATGTGAGAGTACGTGACACATAGCTGACCGGCTTTTTAGTTCTGTCTTCCATTTGGTGAGAAAGGACTGCTCCCACACCATAGGGAGACGCGTCACAGGATAGAACAACATCCTTGTCCGGATCAAAATGCACCAGCAGTCGTGAAGAGTGTAACAGTCCTTTTACTTGCTGAAATGCCGTTTCCTGAGCATGCTGCCACTTCCATGAGCAGCCTTTGTGCAGCAGCTGGTAGAGAGGAGTGAGTACAGTGGAGAGGTCCGATAAGAACTTTCCGTAGTAGTTCACTAAGCCCAAGAACGACCTGAGCTCTATCACGTTCTTTGGACTTGGAGCCTCTTTTATTGCTCTCACCTTCTCTTCTACCGGAGAGAGACCGTGAGCTGAAATCCGAAGGCCCAGGTAGGTGACACTGGGAGCTTGGAACACGCACTTACTGCGCTTCAGACGCAGCCCGGCTTCTGTCATCCTCTTCAACACCTGGTCTAGATTTTTCACATGCTCTTCCTCCATTCTGCCTGTGACCAGAATGTCGTCTAAGTAGACTGCAACATGGGGAATGTTTTGCAGTATATTGTCCATGGTGCGTTGGAAAATAGCTGGGCTGGATGCAACTCCAAACACAAGGCGGTTGTACTTGAACAAACCCTTGTGTGTGTTGATGGTCACATATTGCTTAGAGTCCTCATCCAGCTGCAGCTGCTGGTACGCATGACTCATGTCCAGCTTTGTGAATGTTTTGCCACCTGAGTGGCAGAGGATAGGTGTCTAGCTGTGAGGCCTGATTTACGCTCAGTTTGTAATCCCCACAGATACGTACATTGCCGTCGTCCATCAGCACTGGCACAATCGGTGCTGCCCAGTCCAAGAACTCAATAGGCTCGATGACACCTAACTGCTGCAGCCTCTCCAACTCTCCTTCCACTTTAGCCTTCATGGCGTATGGCACTGAGCGTGGTCTGAAAAAGCGTGGCTGTGCCTTGGGGTCTATACACAGTTTCACTGTTGTGCCTCGGAGGGTGCCCAGCTCATCTTTAAAAACATCTCCATACTTTGTATGTACTTTGCATACATAGGATGTCTGGTATTACTCTGATATGCTTGATTTCCTCCCAATTCAGCAGAATCTTCTGTAGGAGGTCCCGTCCCAGCAAACTAGGCCCTTCCCCCTTGACCACAAGCAGTCTCTGTGCAGCCTTTTGCCCCTGATACTCTATCTCCACCTCTATAGCCCCTAAAAGTGGAATGCCCTCACCAGTGTATGTTTTCAGCCTGATGTGACTCTCTTTGAGTGTAGGCGCTCCTCCAGAGCACCACAACTTGCTGTAGGCGTCTTGACTTATCACTGAGGCTGAGGCACCAGTGTCCACCTCCATTTTCAAGTATTTCCCATTTACCTGTAGTGTCTCATGGATGGGCTCAGCCCTAGGCTCGCTGAGGTTAAACATGTTAAAGGAACCCTGCTGCTCAGGCTCCTCACTTTGCAGGTGATGTGTGCTCATCTTGGTCTTTGATTTCCCCCACTCCTTTTTCTGTCCATTTTTAGCACCTCTGCACCTTTTAGCAATGTGGCCCTTTCTCTGACAGTTATGGCACACAGCATCCTTGAACCCACAGTCATTAGCTAAATGTGCCTCCCCACACCGGTAACACTCCACTGACTTTAATGGCTTGCCTGTTTCCTCATTGGACACGTGGAGAATGCCACTTGGCTGCGCACCCCAGTTAGCTTTTTGAATGTCTTTTGTGTAATTTGCTGCTGTTTCCTTTGCTTGAGACAACTCCAGAGCTTTTTTGAAAGTTAGTGTGGCTTCACCCAACAATCGGCGTTGCTCGTCGTCATTAACTCCACAGACTAACCCTCACGCAGCATGTCGTCATTAACTCCACAGACTAACCCTCACGCAGCATGGCGTCATTAACTCCACAGACTAACCCTCACGCAGCATGGCGTCATTAACTCCACAGACTAACCCTCACGCAGCATGTCGTCATTAACTCCACAGACTAACCCTCACGCAGCATGTCGTCATTAACTCCACAGACTAACCCTCACGCAGCATGGCGTCATTAACTCCACAGACTAACCCTCACGCAGCATGGCGTCATTAACTCCACAGACTAACCCTCACGCAGCATGTCGTCATTAACTCCACAGACTAACCCTCACGCAGCATGTCGTCATTAACTCCACAGACTAACCCTCGTCCAGCATGTCGTCATTAACTCCACAGACTAACCCTCACGCAGCATGTCGTCATTAACTCCACAGACTAACCCTCACGCAGCATGGCGTCATTAACTCCACAGACTAACCCTCACGCAGCATGGCGTCATTAACTCCACAGACTAACCCTCACGCAGCATGTCGTCATTAACTCCACAGACTAACCCTCACGCAGCATGTCGTCATTAACTCCACAGACTAACCCTCACGCAGCATGGCGTCATTAACTCCACAGACTAACCCTCACGCAGCATGTCGTCATTAACTCCACAGACTAACCCTCACGCAGCATGTCGTCATTAACTCCACAGACTAACCCTCACGCAGCATGTCGTCATTAACTCCACAGACTAACCCTCACGCAGCATGTCGTCATTAACTCCACAGACTAACCCTCGTCCAGCATGTCGTCATTAACTCCACAGACTAACCCTCACGCAGCATGTCGTCATTAACTCCACAGACTAACCCTCACGCAGCATGTCGTCATTAACTCCACAGACTAACCCTCACGCAGCATGTCGTCATTAACTCCACAGACTAACCCTCGTCCAGCATGTCGTCATTAACTCCACAGACTAACCCTCACGCAGCATGTCGTCATTAACTCCACAGACTAACCCTCACGCAGCATGTCGTCATTAACTCCACAGACTAACCCTCACGCAGCATGTCGTCATTAACTCCACAGACTAACCCTCACGCAGCATGGCGTCATTAACTCCACAGACTAACCCTCACGCAGCATGGCGTCATTAACTCCACAGACTAACCCTCACGCAGCATGTCGTCATTAACTCCACAGACTAACCCTCACGCAGCATGTCGTCATTAACTCCACAGACTAACCCTCGTCCAGCATGTCGTCATTAACTCCACAGACTAACCCTCACGCAGCATGTCGTCATTAACTCCACAGACTAACCCTCACGCAGCATGGCGTCATTAACTCCACAGACTAACCCTCACGCAGCATGGCGTCATTAACTCCACAGACTAACCCTCACGCAGCATGTCGTCATTAACTCCACAGACTAACCCTCACGCAGCATGTCGTCATTAACTCCACAGACTAACCCTCGTCCAGCATGTCGTCATTAACTCCACAGACTAACCCTCACGCAGCATGTCGTCATTAACTCCACAGACTAACCCTCACGCAGCATGTCGTCATTAACTCCACAGACTAACCCTCACGCAGCATGTCGTCATTAACTCCACAGACTAACCCTCACGCAGCATAGCGTCATTAACTCCACAGACTAACCCTCACGCAGCATGGCGTCATTAACTCCACAGACTAACCCTCACGCAGCATGTCGTCATTAACTCCACAGACTAACCCTCACGCAGCATGTCGTCATTAACTCCACAGACTAACCCTCGTCCAGCATGTCGTCATTAACTCCACAGACTAACCCTCACGCAGCATGTCGTCATTAACTCCACAGACTAACCCTCACGCAGCATGGCGTCATTAACTCCACAGACTAACCCTCACGCAGCATGGCGTCATTAACTCCACAGACTAACCCTCACGCAGCATGTCGTCATTAACTCCACAGACTAACCCTCACGCAGCATGTCGTCATTAACTCCACAGACTAACCTTCACGCAGCATGGCGTCATTAACTCCACAGACTAACCCTCACGCAGCATGTCGTCATTAACTCCACAGACTAACCCTCACGCAGCATGTCGTCATTAACTCCACAGACTAACCCTCACGCAGCATGTCGTCATTAACTCCACAGACTAACCCTCACGCAGCATGTCGTCATTAACTCCACAGACTAACCCTCGTCCAGCATGTCGTCATTAACTCCACAGACTAACCCTCACGCAGCATGTCGTCATTAACTCCACAGACTAACCCTCACGCAGCATGTCGTCATTAACTCCACAGACTAACCCTCACGCAGCATGTCGTCATTAACTCCACAGACTAACCCTCGTCCAGCATGTCGTCATTAACTCCACAGACTAACCCTCACGCAGCATGTCGTCATTAACTCCACAGACTAACCCTCACGCAGCATGTCGTCATTAACTCCACAGACTAACCCTCACGCAGCATGTCGTCATTAACTCCACAGACTAACCCTCACGCAGCATGGCGTCATTAACTCCACAGACTAACCCTCACGCAGCATGTCGTCATTAACTCCACAGACTAACCCTCACGCAGCATGTCGTCATTAACTCCACAGACTAACCCTCACGCAGCATGTCGTCATTAACTCCACAGACTAACCCTCACGCAGCATGGCGTCATTAACTCCACAGACTAACCCTCACGCAGCATGTCGTCATTAACTCCACAGACTAACCCTCGTCCAGCATGTCGTCATTAACTCCACAGACTAACCCTCACGCAGCATGTCGTCATTAACTCCACAGACTAACCCTCACGCAGCATGTCGTCATTAACTCCACAGACTAACCCTCACGCAGCATGTCGTCATTAACTCCACAGACTAACCCTCGTCCAGCATGTCGTCATTAACTCCACAGACTAACCCTCACGCAGCATGTCGTCATTAACTCCACAGACTAACCCTCACGCAGCATGTCGTCATTAACTCCACAGACTAACCCTCACGCAGCATGTCGTCATTAACTCCACAGACTAACCCTCACGCAGCATGGCGTCATTAACTCCACAGACTAACCCTCACGCAGCATGGCGTCATTAACTCCACAGACTAACCCTCACGCAGCATGTCGTCATTAACTCCACAGACTAACCCTCACGCAGCATGTCGTCATTAACTCCACAGACTAACCCTCGTCCAGCATGTCGTCATTAACTCCACAGACTAACCCTCACGCAGCATGTCGTCATTAACTCCACAGACTAACCCTCACGCAGCATGGCGTCATTAACTCCACAGACTAACCCTCACGCAGCATGGCGTCATTAACTCCACAGACTAACCCTCACGCAGCATGTCGTCATTAACTCCACAGACTAACCCTCACGCAGCATGTCGTCATTAACTCCACAGACTAACCCTCGTCCAGCATGTCGTCATTAACTCCACAGACTAACCCTCACGCAGCATGTCGTCATTAACTCCACAGACTAACCCTCACGCAGCATGTCGTCATTAACTCCACAGACTAACCCTCACGCAGCATGTCGTCATTAACTCCACAGACTAACCCTCACGCAGCATGGCGTCATTAACTCCACAGACTAACCCTCACGCAGCATGGCGTCATTAACTCCACAGACTAACCCTCACGCAGCATGTCGTCATTAACTCCACAGACTAACCCTCACGCAGCATGTCGTCATTAACTCCACAGACTAACCCTCGTCCAGCATGTCGTCATTAACTCCACAGACTAACCCTCACGCAGCATGTCGTCATTAACTCCACAGACTAACCCTCACGCAGCATGGCGTCATTAACTCCACAGACTAACCCTCACGCAGCATGGCGTCATTAACTCCACAGACTAACCCTCACGCAGCATGTCGTCATTAACTCCACAGACTAACCCTCACGCAGCATGTCGTCATTAACTCCACAGACTAACCTTCACGCAGCATGGCGTCATTAACTCCACAGACTAACCCTCACGCAGCATGTCGTCATTAACTCCACAGACTAACCCTCACGCAGCATGTCGTCATTAACTCCACAGACTAACCCTCACGCAGCATGTCGTCATTAACTCCACAGACTAACCCTCACGCAGCATGTCGTCATTAACTCCACAGACTAACCCTCGTCCAGCATGTCGTCATTAACTCCACAGACTAACCCTCACGCAGCATGTCGTCATTAACTCCACAGACTAACCCTCACGCAGCATGTCGTCATTAACTCCACAGACTAACCCTCACGCAGCATGTCGTCATTAACTCCACAGACTAACCCTCGTCCAGCATGTCGTCATTAACTCCACAGACTAACCCTCACGCAGCATGTCGTCATTAACTCCACAGACTAACCCTCACGCAGCATGTCGTCATTAACTCCACAGACTAACCCTCACGCAGCATGTCGTCATTAACTCCACAGACTAACCCTCACGCAGCATGGCGTCATTAACTCCACAGACTAACCCTCACGCAGCATGGCGTCATTAACTCCACAGACTAACCCTCACGCAGCATGTCGTCATTAACTCCACAGACTAACCCTCACGCAGCATGGCGTCATTAACTCCACAGACTAACCCTCGTCCAGCATGTCGTCATTAACTCCACAGACTAACCCTCGTCCAGCATGTCGTCATTAACTCCACAGACTAACCCTCACGCAGCATGTCGTCATTAACTCCACAGACTAACCCTCACGCAGCATGTCGTCATTAACTCCACAGACTAACCCTCACGCAGCATGTCGTCATTAACTCCACAGACTAACCCTCACGCAGCATGGCGTCATTAACTCCACAGACTAACCCTCACGCAGCATGGCGTCATTAACTCCACAGACTAACCCTCACGCAGCATGTCGTCATTAACTCCACAGACTAACCCTCGTCCAGCATGTCGTCATTAACTCCACAGACTAACCCTCACGCAGCATGGCGTCATTAACTCCACAGACTAACCCTCACGCAGCATGGCGTCATTAACTCCACAGACTAACCCTCGCCAGCATGTCGTCATTAACTCCACAGACTAACCCTCACGCAGCATGGCGTCATTAACTCCACAGACTAACCCTCGCCAGCATGTCATCCAGTGTAGCTCCAAACTCGCAGTATTCTGATCATTCTCTCAGCTCCGCCACAGAAACTCCCGCCTTGCGAGA